>VWZK01000798.1:253832-308134 GCA_013396935.1 Baryphthengus martii | reverse complement strand
CTGCCGCGGGCGCTCGGCCCCGCCTCAGCCCCGGGGAAAAGTGCGATACGCGCTTCTTCCTTCTCGTTCCCGCCGTGAGCCGCAGGGAGGGAAGCCGGCGGTGTCTGCACTTGAGCCCTGTTGCTTCAAGGACAGCAGATTTTCTTCTGCTGCTGTGACTCTGTCAGGAACATCCTAAAGAGCTTTATTTCTTTCTCATTTCTATTCCTGCCTGTTTAAAGATTGACTCCTCCACATTGCACAGGTTACTGGAAGGAGATTGGAGTGATGGAAGAAGCACGTTAGGCAGAAAATAGATCTCTTGGAAATATTTTCGAGTTAAAAGTACACAAAGCAATAGAGTATAAAGTAAATGCAGAGTGCTAAGTGACCTGATGCTGTCCAAAAACGCTTTTAGTGGCTGATTGTATTGGCTTTCATAGGGTGTTAGATCTGCTATCCATCTTCTGAGGTGGGTTTAACCAGGAAGTGATCGAAAAAAGGTAGAATAAGCGTGAGTGGGCCTTGCAGTTTCCTGCAGGAGTAAAACAGAGCCACATAAATACCATTGTTGCTAACTTTATTTTGTATATTTGCAATTATTTTTATTTATGTCATGATACAAAGTTGACTCGGTAATTGAAATGGTTTATGAATGTCCACTGTACATCTCTTAAAAATCGATATTCCAGATGAACCCCTTGTTTATCAGGAGAAAGCTGGCAAAGTTTTTAACAAGCGAAGTAACATTAAATAGACAAGTGATTTACATCTGAGGGATCGACTGTATACATTACTGGATTGCAGATAAGCTATGTAAGTAAACAGAAGCACCGTGCTCCGTTATTGTGCATGGCTATGGAGATATCATGGGGCTTTTTTCCTAGTTAATAGCATAAGGCTTCGTGGGAACTGTTTGATCTGCAGGACTTTGCTTGGCAGTAGTTTACTTAAGGTTATTACACTCTGTTTGGAGACTTGTATTTGCTTGCCATTATTGCATTCTTAGCTCCAGGCTTCCAGAGTCACAGGTTAGTAGGTCAATAAAAATTGCTCTGAAATGCTGGAATGGGTAGGCTGGAGTTTTAAATGTGGTCGGGGAATAACTAGGAAGTAATCGAAATGCCGAGGAATTTTTTTAAGTGAATTTTGTTGCTGGTCATTGCTGATGAACCAAAAATACTTTTTTGTGCCTTGAATACTGCAGGTTTTTTTCCATTTCTTGTTAAAAGAGGAAACAAATCTCTTAAGCTAAGTGCAGTATTCCCTTTCAGGATAGAGCGACCAATACCCTTAGTGGAATTTACCAAGACTCACTTCCATTTCCTAGTGAACACTGGGATTCATGCCACTGGCACTAGATGAGGCTTGCCACTAGCAAGAATGAAAATGTCATCAGGTCTCTGTCGCTGTAGATTTACAAGTTTCTTCTAAAATTTGAAATTTACTGTGCTGTGCAGGGAAACAGTGTGAAAAAGCACATTATTAGATTGTTGTTGCGTTAAAAGTACTCTAATAAAATCTTGAGTTATCTAGGTTAGAGCGCTCCAGAACTTGTGGTGACCTAGTGAATTTCAGACGTGGGGAAGAGAAGCCTGAACCTCGCTCTGTGCTGCCCCTCTCTGAATCTCGTCTTGTTCCCGGAGTGGCTGCGGCGTGCGGTGTAATCCCCATTCTGCCAAATTCTTGAAACCGGTGACTGACTGTGTCCGCGGAGCAGTTCCATTCACGTCACAGCGTACAATTTACACGGTTAAAGAGAGCCATATGGTGCGTCCTTCTCAGCGCGGTGGTTTGCTGATCGTTGAGGGTGAATTGGAAGTTCGGCGCAGAGCCCTGATGTTCTCGTGGAAGAATTAAAAAAGATCAAAACTTCAGGATGGTTGTGACATCTCTTGTGTAGTTTCCTCTTTCAGTGGAGGTTGTGGACAGGAATGTTACATCCTTTAGCTATGATATATTGTATGTTGTACTTCTTGGCTTTTTCAAACTGCTTTCTTTATACCGTGGTGTTTTTAGAGCATTTCCTGGGAAAGTTGTTCCCGCTTCTGCTTTTTCTTGTCTGGGTTTTTGCTGCTAATTGCATGTAGCACACACTTACTGACCAGGTTTTCTTGCTGGAGTGAGGTATTAGCGTATGCTTTGTAGGTACTTGGTGTCGCCTTTTTGCATAAGCAAAGAACCTCCCTTTCTGCAATGATTCTTAATGGTTAACTTCTCCACTACGTAGGGTTAGTTACAACTGTTGTAGAGCTTTACAGCTACGCCACTGCTTAACTCTGCCAGATAAATCCCTGCACAGATAAGCTCAGCAGCAGCAACCAGGTGTTGTGCTTAAATCCGCTTATTACACTGATTAAATTTCCACTTAAGACCTTGATTTTGCAACCAGTTAAGACACCTGCTTGACCTTAGAGTTGGAGCCTTGAAATAGATCGGCTGCTCGACCTGTGAACTTAAGTGTGTGTGTGTAGCTGTTCACCGGAGTAAAGCTTCCAAAGAGGTGCTGTACAAAAAACACCCAAAACAATGCAAACCCCTTTTGCTCTGCTCCTGTTCTCAAGAATTATGGTAGGTAGCTGCTATTAGTTTGGTTATGTAGTTAAAATGTAATAACAGAGTGATGGAACTGGCGTGGGACTGATACTTAAGATAGAGGAATTGTGTTTCTGCTTTTGCCTTATGTTTCCATGAAGGTTTAAAACATCTTTTTCCACCTGAAACTGCACTGTGGTGAAGTTGAGGTTGTCAGAGTGCTAATGTAGGATCGCCAATGCTTGGAAATCAGATGATGAAAAGGCAATTTTAATAATATTTGTGTAAAACGTCAGTCAGAAGCCTGGTAGGGTTTGCGTTTGTGCTTCCATTCTCTAGGTGGTCTGAAGGGAATACTACAGCACAATTCTGTTTAGTGTTTCTCACTCTTTGATATTTAGATCTCATTTACATTGTGTAATGGAAACTTCTAGGAATAACCGAAGACTTGATAGTCTTAGGTTATTAGATGGTGGGTATGTCTCAAGCTGATGTGGATGGAAATTTTTTTTAAAAGTTTCTTTTCTTTGTTTAAAAATATATTCAAATGATTTAAACATTAAGAGAAAGACCGGGTGTTGTGCCAGCAAGACTCCTCTATGCAAAATTCTTCTGAAAGTCAGAGGCCCTGAAGTTTTCTCGTGTGTTGCGAATTTGTTTTTCTTCCATACTTATTCTTTGAAATGAGAATGGGAAGGGTTGTTTTGTTTGGTTGGTTTTTTTCAGGAGGGAATCTTTAAAATACAGAAATTAATGGCTCATAAAGGAGAGTGCACTGTCAGTGCACACACCTCTTTTGCTGTGGTGTGTGCACTGACAGTTCGCATCTGAAATATAAATTATTCCTCAGAATAATCAGAATGCAAGTAAGATCAGGAAGGAAAAACCAAGATGTGGAGAAAAATTAAAAAAAAAGGTTTGGTATATCACAGGAATCAAAGTTTTCAACACTGCCGTATGCTGTGAAAGAACAAAAAGATACATTCTTTTTTTCACCATCTCTCTTCTCAGGATTTCTCTTAAATCCGTGTGGTTCTAAGTATCTGAGCCAAACATTTACCAGTTGCTTTTCACATACATCTTTGTTCCATCTTCTAATAACTTCCCTTGCATTGTGTATAAACCCCTTTAAATAGACTCTTGGCTCCTGGTGGCCAGTGTTGTTCTAAATAGACAATGCAGCTGCTCTCTCATTATGTTCATTTGAATCCTTTGGACTTTTCAGTTCTTCTCTGTGCCAAGATTTTGCCCATGTTCTTGGGCTAAGCCACTGCAGGAAGCTAAAATCCTTATCCCATTGTTTATTTGACGATAATAAAGTTACTTGTGACTGAATATGAGACTGACTTACTCTGAGTGGTTCCTCTTTCTGAGGACAAGCTATATGCTTTAAGACTTTAGAATGATAATTTCAGTTTCATTGCCGTAAGTAGACAATGACTTTCACAGAACTTTTCTGCTATTTCTTTCCCTTTCTCCTTCTTTGAACTAATTGCCTGGGTACTTCTCAGTGCCCACTGTGTATGTCTGTGTCCCACCATATGTTCCTAGACTCAGCTATAAAAGCCAGCTTGCAATTTGTAAGATGCTGCCCCCGGTGACTTCCTGCAGCCTGAAGGGCAGCTGTGTCCTGAATAAGAAGGTAGCTGTGTAAAATGCAATAAATGCGTCTTTCTGTTGAGTTTGGGTGAAGCCTAAAGCTACCGGTGGAGCCACACTCAACGTGTGGTACATCTTTGCCTTCTTGGCATTGCAGTCACGTGATTCCTGGTGGCTACTGAGAACGAAATTGAGTCATAATCATTCCTGTTGGTGTTAATGGGAACCTGACATGCAAACTTTAAAGCGTATGAAAATATTTTTTCATGTAAATAGCAGACGTGGTAATACAGGGGGCTACTGGGAATGCTTCTGGTATCTAAGCTCTAGATGGGTATTTGTAGTTTATGAAGTAGGAACAATTTACTGTGTGTTTAACCTCAGGGTTCTCTCTCAGGGTTCTCTCTCATCACTACTACTGCTAGAGCTTGTATCTTCTAGATGAGTAAGTATCGAGTCATGGTTTTCAGAGTTACCTGATGGAAGTGAATAATTACAGTATTGTAGTATGCTACTATAGGTTGATTGTTTTTTCTAATGCTCACTCTTCTTAAAACAAATGTATTTACATTTATTTTGACACTGTAATACAGGCATAGCCAAGGACTCAGTAGGTGCATTGGTGTCATCAACTGACTTGGCAAAAATGAGAAAAGAAAACTTGATGATTTGCTGTGATCCTTTGTTGGTGTGGAACCACACCTCCACTTGGTCTCCCAGTTGGCTGAAGAGGTTGCACCAGCTGCAGGTCCTTAGCATTCATCAAGGAGTCAGCTGCTGGGGATCTTGCCATCCACATTAGATCTGGGGTACTCTGGTTGTTGTCCTGGTGCACAGCTTGGGAGGGAATGTGCAAGATCATGAGTGATGTGCTCAAGACCTTTAATATTGATGCAAGACACGTTTTCACCTAAAAAGTGCCCCTCAGCACATTAAAATTACCAGTGCAAATGCACTTAGTGAATTAAAATATGATCAGAAAGAATGTCTGGCCTGAAAACCTCACAATGTAGGAGTGAAGCAAAGGTCAGCAAATGATCAGAGAAGTAGACTACAGAGTACAAAAAAAAATTGGACTTGTTGGGTTTTTGTTTACTCCCTCTTGGAAGAAAATGACGAAGTCGTGTTCAGGAAGAGAGCTTCAGGTTTGCAGGAATTAATCAAAGGTAGAAAATACTTAACTGCAAAGGGATATTCTGTTAAGTTTGAAAAGCTGTGTTACAAGAGAGTCAGAACTAAAGGAATAAAAAATGGTAGTGGAACAGGTTGTCAGGCCTTGAGATTCGTGATACAGATGTTACGAGGTGTGAAAACAGGATTGGAGAAAGATACTGGGATCTGCAACAGCCTAGATCTTAGAGAGGGAGGAGAGCGCATTGTAAAACTGGAGAAGAGCAAGCGTGATATTAACAGATGTTAGAAATCTTTTATTTTGCTGGGACTTGGTTTCTGAAGTGGAGATACATCAAAGAGAGGATCGGACTTTTCATAGCTAGTTCCAACTACTTTTGATAAAAGCTAGTGCTATAAGTCATTGGTACAGAATGCACTTAACAGGGAGCAAATAAAGGCAATAGTCCCTGATGAATTTACTTCATGGAGTAATGAAAGCAGGCCTGGGTATTTGTTGTGAGTTTTGTGGGATGATTTTGGGTTTTGTGCTTGTGTGAAGGTCGAATAGGTTGGCATGTGTCAATATGTGAGTTTCTCTCTCCCTTGTCTTGTAAAGTCTTTTCTAAGAAAGATACTTATAGCAATACTTAGCTAAATATTATTAGGGTGTGGATTAATGTCTGTAACATCTTCACTCGGCAGTGGTGTAGCTGTGGTAGTCTTAAGGGTGGGAAGCAAGACAAGATTTTCAGTCATGGGTGTCTCTTATGGGATTAACACGGGAAAAGAAGACAGGCTTTGGCACATAAGCCCTATTGTCTGACCTTTCAGTTCGGTTAATCTCCTCTTTTTTATGATGGCAGCATTGGCCACATGTTTTTGAGTCCGATCCAAGTTAGTTGAAACATAACTTGATTTGTTTAGTAGTAGCTGGATCAAACCTCAGTGTGAGGCACGTAATAAAAAATTGTAATGTGTTTTGCTGCAGTTTGATAAATCTATGTAAAGGTAACAGACAAATTAACGACAACTGTTGTTAGATCTAAAATATAACCCGTAGTTCCAGTCAGGCATGGATTTATTGATGGCACCGAGGGAATCTGAGCATGGCATGGCTCTCTTCCCTCCAGTCCCCCCAATCAATATTTCAGATGCAGAGCTCCTATATGACAGGATGAAATAACAGGTCTACAGATGGGTGTCTGTGCCCTCTTCCCATTTGGATCAGCAGTGAATTTCTCTCTGACTTCAGAAAAGTTTTCTCTTTTTTCTTTTTCTTTTTCTTTTTTTTTAACTGATATTACTAAATATCCCATCGGCAAGGTCTGGATAGGAAATACAAAAGCTCCTTTCCCATATGATGAGACGAGCAGTCAACCAGTGAAACAATTTGGATTAAAACTACTTTGAAGGTGTTAACTTATTCCTTTGACTGTCTAATACGCGGTGCAGCTAAATACGTATTTTTGAGAGACTGCATCACTGCATCTGTTGCTTTGTAGAGAAAGCTGCTCGACACTATGCTAATTTATTAAAAAAAGAGGAATGGACGTTAATTGCTAGATCCTTAATACATACAGCAAAAAGATTTTCTTCCCTCTAGTAAAAGAAAGCAGCTTTCACCTGTGAAAAATCATATAGCACCTGAAATGCTGATGAAGGTCATTGCTAAGGTTGCAAGGAGACAGACTGGCGTGGCCAGAGAGTATGGTGTGGGCTTTCCCCAGCGCTGGCCCTGGGAAGCGGTGGCGCCTCTCCCCATCCACCCCGAAGGGATGGCTCTACCACCCTAACAAGGGACCCGCAGGGGTCGTACCCTGAGCGCTAGTTGTGAGTGAGCAGAGAAAATGCAGCAGATCTGAAAAGAACATGCTTGGCTTTGGTTTAAAATGAGTTGGCCAGTTCAGTATTTGGTTTAGAGAGGTGTATCTCCAGCGGGAAAGTAGAGCCACGTCAACACAGGCGAATCCAGCCTGCTGGCTCGTGTCTAAGCTCTTACAAGCAGATCCTTGTGAGGTGAGGAGGAGATGAAACGTAACTCCTCTGTGAAAGCAGTGGGATGGAGATCTAGACGTCCAGCAGTAATGGTGATTGTAATCCGTGAGGTAAATTGAGTTCTAAAGTTCTGTAGGTATCCTGTATTTTAGGCACATCTTGCTTCTGGGTTATCTTCTTGCCAATAAACATAAACTTGTTTGGATGCAACCCTCGCTCATGTGTGGATGCGCCCTGGTTACCCTGCATAATTAGCCCGCAGCCAGCCCGGTGCTTCTTTCGGTACATTAGCCTGTGAATCATACTCTCGCATCTGGTTTTTGTACTGCCCTTCAAAGTACCAGTGTTTCAAGCCAGATCCTTCAAGATGTTGCATTTCCATAGCCCCCAGTAGACGCACGCCCAGCTATTGTCATGTGGCATTAAGGAAAATTTGGCTCTTGGTTGAACGTAAACCTGATCTGTATAATTCTGTCCTGCCTGGGTAGTCATCATAAGCCTTTAACTAAGAATTGCTGGTATGGGTAGTTTTCCAGAAAAACTGGAGAAAGGTATCAGAGTACTGCAGCGTTGCAAAATGGTATTGTTGAGTGAAATACCCGTCTGAGAGGAGGAAATGTATGTATATACTTGAGGTATATGTATACTTCGGCTTCCTTCCTTACAGGTAGGTTTCTTAATGACTGAAATATTCCACTACTTTTTGAATACCATTCTGGGTGAAAGGCACATTTCTTCAGAAGTGTCAGAGCCTTCTTAATGGCCTGTGATTGCTGTTCTACAGGAAATCTGTGGTTGGTGATAGAAGTTGCCACGTGCATTTGCAGTAATCAGCCTCTGGCTCATCTGTGTCTTGCCTTTTGAGGGAAGAACTCTTCATAATCTCTCGGCATTCATAAAAAAAAAAGATGATTTTGTCAGCATATATTAGAAATCACATCATTTGTTCAGTCTGGCTGTATGGGATAAAGCCCTTCCAAAGGGATAGGAGTTTCAGTTAGTGAAATGTGACAGTCAAAGAAGATTAGAGATTTCCTTTTTGGCCACAAGTATTTACTTGAGGATAAGACTAAATTATTTCTATCATAATAATTAACTGAACATTTTCTATTAAGAAAATGGGTAGTTTGCACATTAGTATTTTAGATCTCTGTCTAGTTTTACATGGTTTGTATGTCCTTTATAACAGATTATCATCGTAATTATCAACATGAGCACAGTTCTTAAGGCTCTGTATTATCTCAGCCTGTAATAGTACTTTAATGTGATATCAGCTTTGCTCCCAACAAAATCAATGAATATTTCGCTCTAGTGACATGTGGCAATGTTGTAGAGGTTGACAGTTAAGACTGGTGACACTGACTAACCCAGCAAAAAGTAGCATTTTGATTTTTTGTGTCTTGTACTGGGATGAAGGCCAGTTGGCCTCTAAAGATAGTTTCCATAGCTACTGTCCTACAGAGAAAGAAAATGCTGCCACAGCATTTTTCCTTTGGACCTTTATAGTTTTTATGCAAGCTGTCAAGACAATTAATTTTCATCAGATGTATCGGTTATTAGCTGTTGAAAGCAGGGGGGCATGGGTGGGTACGTATGATGAAAAAAGAGCTTTAAACTAAGTGAAACATCAAGAGATTTCTTTATGAAGGCGTTTCAGATTTACAAAATCCCATTACTGCAGCATCTGATATGCTAGAATGCAATCTGTGCTCAAAAGACAACGTCCTGGAGCTGCCCAAGTTTATTTCTGAGGATAAGGAAGCCTGACACTGACTTTCACCATTGCTTCTTTCACTATTGCTTCTTGTTAAGTGTTGTAATCTGGATTTTTAATTCCTTTTAAAAATGAAATAAATTCCCTACCTGTCAGAAAAGCTCTCAGACTTTCACAATTTTTTGTGCCTCTTGTGTATAAAAGGGCGTAAAAAGGGCAGTAAATGCTACGACAGGATGTTGTGTAAGAAGCATGAGATTATGTCTTGAGCTTCAGATGGGTAATGTCTTCATTTCACTCTGCAATGAGGCATCAGGACACCCATTTTGAAGTTGGGGCTGGTTCAGGGAGTTGTTAACATGTGGTTGTATTACCAGCTCAAACTGCACAATTCCCATAGATCGCTGAGGCAGAAATAAGTATTTGAGTACTCAAAGCGTAATATTTGAGCAATTTGTGTAAATTTGTGACACCTTTTCTCATTCTCTCTATTTAAGTAATGGAAGGGGCTCTGTCTGCTCTCTGTAGTTACAGACCCAGCTGGTGTTAACTGTGCTCCCAGGCAGCCTCTGTGGTCCAATCTCATCAGAGATTTTAATGGCAGCTGTCACTCCCCGGGTTTGCCCTCTTCTGTGATGTGAAGGGCAGTACACAGACATTACTAAATGGTTTTGACCATAACCATTGACTTCAAGGTCAAGCCAAATTTGCTTAGGAGAACCATCAAGGAGACAAGTGTTCAGAATTAGCGAGAACTTGTTGGTTTCAGCAATGTAAAAATCCTAATGAAAACAGTGTGCTTTGGAGAGCTAGAGAAAGAGAGGATGTGGAAGAAATGAAACACAGACATAGAGAGGATGGGCAGTAGGGGTGCAGTTAAGTAGGTGAAAGCATGGCTCTGCCCTTCAGTGTGGCCATTTGATGGTTGGCCAGTGAACTCCTGGGAAAATCCTCTCACCGTTGGGGAAGGAGCAGATTTATAACCTAAAAAATGAAAAACTCCAGCCAGAGCGTGACAGTGGCTGGAGGCCTCTACTGGAGAGGAGATAAGTAAGCTAGAAGTCTGAAGGGTCAGAGGGGTGTTTTGCTCTGCAGCTGTAAGAGCATGTTCTTCCCCGTCCTCTCTAGTAAAACTCTACCTGTCTGATTTTTGGCTGGCCAGTTGGGCACTAGCAAGAGATGTTCCATGTTGGGGCCTCTGGTGCTCTAGCTACACGGATGGCAGGCTTTCAGGAGGCGGCAGAGCATCGGGGCAGGGATTAAGAGCCCAGCTGGAGGATTGTGGCCGAGGCTGCAGGAATGTCCCCCAGGTCCTGCTGAGCCGCTGGGGCTTCCAGCAGGTGCCTGAATCATCCCACTGGGCCAGGGAGCGCATCTGGGCACTTCCGCCTCCGGCCTGCCAAGGGCTGGCCAACCCCAGCCTGAAGTAATTCCTAAACCTTGCTGATCTCCAGCTCTAGCTATTCTCTCCATCACTGTCTGTCTCAAAAATCTGGGCTAGTTATTTGTCTGGGGTAACTCAGCTGATTAAATACAGGTCAGTGGAAATGGGCTGACTGAAACCAGCCATCTGGCTGCCTGTTTAAAGTATTAAATTGCTGCTTGATATAGTGGATGTAATTTTCTAACATTTCAAAACGCTTTACTTCATTAATACCTTTAATGCTATGGGGTATTTGTGTGTTTACTTGGAAATATTTACTTAAAAACTTGTGTTTGGTTAGAAACATTTTCCTCATTAAAGGAAGGTTGATTGTTGTTGTTGCAGGGAATGCTCTAAAAGATGTAACTCTTTTTAAAAGAAAATACATCTTTGAGAAACCTAGTAGACCATGACCTGTATATAGGGAAAAATTGAAATTATTCAGTACCTATCTAGAAAATAAATAGTTTTCTCCATCTATCACTTGCAATTGTGAGAGATTAGAAGCTTCGAATGTTTAAGTAAAGCCTAAGTTTTTATAGATGCGTACAGAATTACGGTCTATAAATAAATAAGGTTTTTCATAATGTTTTCACAAGACAGTACTGGAGGAAAGTACCTGTTGGTAGACCTCATGGACACCCAGAGTTTGCCTTTACCTACATCTGAGGCTGTGAAAAAACCCAGGAATATGCTAACTAAAAAAAATCTGAATTTAGCAAGTAGCTGTATAATCATCTGCCGCACCGGAACTTTGTATTGATGCCAAGGGAGAACTTGGTAGACAGAGGCTGGCGGAAGAGCTGCTGGTGCAAACCTGCACGGCCCGAGCCAGCAGCAGGGCAGAGCAAGGCCTTTTGTGTCTTGGTCGTGCCTTGTCGCCAACAGGGTTTAATGGAGGAATGATTATGTGGGTGTTTTGTGCAGGCTAGAATCCTAGGATTTCGTTTCCACGTAAGATTAGATGATAACAGCTTTCAGTGTCTACTGTGAAAACTGGTTTTGTGGGATATGCAGCAGTGAGCAAGTCCCGGGTTTGTAGTAAGGACTAATAGGCAATCAAAAAACATATGGTTTTTTTCTGCTTCACTAGAAAAATCCTTAACATGTCTTCTGGATAACCTCCAAATGATAGATGAAACTAATTAAGACAATATCTTGTTAAGAAAAAGTATGTCAACGTGGAAGTGTCTTAGTGTCTCCAAATATGCTTGTTCTTGCAGAATGATGGAAAAGGAGAAACTATTCTCTTCTGCTTTGGGGACTTTCAGAAAGAACAGTGAATAGAAACGTCTCTTAGATATTGATCCCCTGAGTTCAGAAGAGCTCTGAGCACCTGTGTAGCAACTTAGACCATTAATAACATAGATTCTATATATAAGTACTTTTTGTTCTTTTTTGCCTTCTTGTAAAACACTTTAAGAGCCAGTGTTACAATTTTGCTAATGACCCCAGAGTTCATTAGTTGAGGTGATAGCTTCTGTAGGCTTTCTCGAAGAAAATTGCTAGTTATTGGTGGTGGATATTAAAGTAGGTGCTTCCTGCAGCCTTATTCTGATCCTTTGAACTTAAGGTAAATGAGTACCTTCACTTTAAGCAGAAAAAATTCAAAATGCCCATGTATGTATCTTCTGCCAGCTATTTTGATCTCTCATAAATTAAAGGCATGGCCACGTAATGACACAGGAGATTAATCTACAATGGTTATCACCAGTTTTATATATGGCTCTTTTTCTTCCTGCTCAATTAACATGGTTCTAGTTTTATGATCTCTAATATCAAAGTAACTTCAAAACAAGATTAGAGTCACTTACTTAGTTGCCAGATGCCCTTTACTGGATTTATTTTCTTGTTACATCATTTGATCAGGGAATTAAATTTTGAAATAATCAATACCTTGATTTGAAATGGATTATAATTGATTCTATAATTGAGGTGATGGCTACGTGAGCACTGTGTGTGATTTTCATTTTGCTTCCTACCAAAGGTGATGTATCTGGCTGTGGTGGTGGCTACGTTAAATAATTTCAGAGCACAGTTCATTACCCAGGCACACTGCTGGAATCTTTCTGCTGTGAAAGATGACAGGGAGCTTTATTCAAACATCAAATTGTTTTCAAAGCATGCTATTTGTTTTGGAAGCTGGAGAACTACAGATGTGCCCAAGTATCTGGTTGACATTTGAACTGGTGAAAATCTTTCCATTTGAATACTTATGATGGTTGTATATTAAGAAATTCTTAAAATAATATTTTAATATGTTTGGAAGTGCCTGTACACATCTTAATCCTTATTTACCCGTATCTTTTAGTTATTCTGCTTGCGAAAGTTGAACTTCCATTGAAGCTGATGCTGTTTGAGCTTTGAGAAACTGGCCTCATTCATGAAGCAGATCTGGCTAGTGTCTTTGGGGAAAATAATTTAAAGTGCCCTGAGAGGGTTTAGTTTGTCTGGATTTTCTTGAAGGTGGTTGCTTCCCTCATTCAGGTTTTGAACAGGAAGCTATTTTTTTTTAGGTTGTGTTTACTGGTAGAAGGATGATAGTACACTTCTTCATAATAGGATTTTCAGTCACATTACGGATAATAGGAAAAGGTTTGAGTAACAGTTTTGACCCAACTTTGTTGAGCTCTACTAGCTGAAGGGATAGACAGTACCCAAGTTTCACCTGATAATATTTTTTTGTTTTAATATTCAGAGAGCAGATTTAAAAGATACTGTACTGAAGCAAGTACCAATCACCATATGTGAGTTTTTAACTGAGCTCAATAAAACAACTTGAGGAACACAGGTGGGTCTTCTGCCTGTTGCTATTCAGTCTTCTCTGCTTCATTCCTAGGCAACCACTGAGGCTGTGATTTGACTGTGAATTTAAATGACTTCATAAATAAACACAGAAATGCTGTCATTGCTCCACTAATGTCTGATGAGCTCTGGATTTCATTTTCACTATTGTTAAGTGTTAGAGTGGTATATTATATGGTAAAACTGTCACTGATAACTTAATTTCTCCATCTCTACTTGAACATGTTGGAAAGCATTTTGCATATATTACCATATGCTGTGTCCATTATTTAAAGTGACAACTATAATTTCTCTATTAAAATTAGCTTGTGTGCATGCCAGCCGCTCTTTGGCTCAGTACAAATAATACTTCTTGGAGTAGAGCTCTCAGTCTGGGCTGGGATCCCTGTAGATCCACATCTTTTCTAAAACAAGTCTTTTCTTCTCGTTTAGGTCTACTAAGACAACAAAGCTTGAGTTTGAGGTTCCAGTTAAATACCTATAATTTGTCAAAACACGTAATCAGCCAGAGGCCACTGCCTTTGACTTTATCTAGTTGTCTTTTATAGACAGAGTGATGGGAGAAACAATTTAGCATGGAACTGATTTTATTGCTGTAAGAGTGCATGAATAAGAGTTCATTTGTTGGGCTGCTGGAGGATACTTCAAAGTGATTTTCAGCATGCTGCTTTTTTTTTCTTTCTGACATGGTGAGATATGGTTTAGAGAACAGTATTGTGTTTAACGCATTCTGAAGCAAGTTCCCTAGCCTGGGGAAGGACTGAGGGAAGCCCTGCAGTTAATAACTTTATCCAAGGTAATTTGTTAGGGTATCAACTTAAATAAGAAAAAAAAAAAAAAATCCCTGTTAACTTTTTTCTTTCCTCTTCATGAAACTAGTAGGTTACTGAAGTTTAGAGATTTATAGTAAAGTCTGGATTACCTTCTCTCTCTAAATTCTCTCTGCAGATCTTGGCAGTTAATAAACAGGGTCGCATTCCTGAATCTGAAAACTAAGTGGCAATCGGTACATCTGAAATATAGTTTATGTAGACTTTTGAGGAATGCTCCCGGAAAGTATTTATTTAATTTATTTTATCTGATGCTAAGTGTGTGCCATGAGTGACGCTTCGTGCCAGTGGCTCAAGAACCAGCTGTCACGCATGATTAAATGACTTGTTGCTCTTAAAGTACAAATCGTCCGTTTTACGTTTTTTACCAGAAGCAGATCATGGATATACCCATGTAAAACTGAACAGCTGATTTTACAGCATCGGTGTGAATATGGCAGATACTGCATGTCTTTCAGCAGACATGCTCAGTAGCAATCAATCATTAAACTGTGTGCTGCAAACCATATTTTTATAATATTAGTAGCATTTTTTTCACTTCTGTTCATTGTTACTTCAATTTTTTGTCTTGTATGTGTTCATTTAGTTTTTCAGCTCCACTCCCTTTCCTGCATTTTCTGATTGGGCACCCATAGCCTCCTGTGTGTGGTTTCTATGCACTGTATCCATGATGGGAAGACTAGAAGTACAAATATGGGATCTATGTGCTATATATGTGGATGTTTTCTCTTTTACATGTTTTTTTATAGTATGATAAACTGGTTTGGCATACACTTTGACCTATTTTGATGATTTCCTCAGTACAAAGGACTCCATGTTACTGCTCTATAATCCTCGTGCCAAGTCTAGAGGTGCACAGGTAATACCCGTGGAAATTGGTGCTGCTGTTCTGCTGCTGTACCCAGGGGTGTATGTGGCATTTCACTGTTCAGTTTATTTGATTTCCCATAAAATGATGTGAGAAGAAATTCTCTCATCTCTCAGGTGAGTTGGTAGAGGAAAGCAGAAATGGGAAAGCAGCACAAAATGGTACTCTGGGGGCCTGATCCGAGTTTCAGCTGCCTCTGCCCTTAAAATTGAGACAGTTCCCAGCAGAAATGTCCACCTGACTGAGCAGTGTTTCTTAATAGAACAGTATTCTTACTCTTGAGGGTGCAGAATGAAATTACAAGAAACAACAACAAAATAAAACCAATTTAAGCAGTAAAGAAAAAAAAGGACTATGAAAAACTTGGCTTCTCTTGCCTTTTTCCTCTTTGGGGGGAAGGCCATTGCAGATTTGCTGGCAACTTGTGCCAGAATACTTAAATATTGGACAATTGCGTAAAGAGAAAAAGTTGAGAGAAAAAAGTCCGGTAAGTGAAACAGAATAAAAACTACTTTGATTTTGTTCCTTGGCCACACACAGAAAAAAATAAGGATGATTTTTCCAAGGTATTGTAATGTTCGGTTAGAACAGTACATGAGTGACAACTGGAAGGTTACAGTGTGCAATAAATGTTGCTCAGAGACAGAAAAGACGTAGTTAAGTGCAGCCTGTTAAGAAAACCAGAAATCCTCATGCTGTAGGTTTTCTGGATGGATAAAAACACATCACAGTTGGTAACACCCCCCCAAAAAAGAGATTGCAAAGAATACCAGGAACGCATTGTGATGATCTGGGAACAAAAGAGTGGAAAAGAGGTAGGAGGTCAACCAGTAATGAAACAAAATCAGGTTATCTTCTTTGAATTGTGACAGCAAAACTGCAAAGCTTTGTAGAGAACAGGGCGAAAATCTTTCTAAACACTCTCAGAAAAAAATGAGGTGAATGTATCACTCCAGCAGAGCAGAAGGAAAGCTGGTTATGAAGAAAGCAGCAGGATCTAAGAGTTTGCTTGAGCTTAGCGTCCAAATCGTGTTGGGCTTAGTGTCCAAAACAAGCTGTTTGTTTTTTGTTCCTTACACCCCTTTTTTTTTTCATTTGTGCATTTGATCCTTTTTCTTTTAAAAACAAAATAAAAAATGCACTTCTGCCTTTTTATTTCCGTGGAAATACAAGAGATAGCCTAGTGATGTGTTTTTGGGATCTCTGGTTAGCAGGGCCTGTTACCTATGGCCTTCATCACTCTCTTGCAAATTCATTGCGTTTCAGAAGATGGTAATTCACTAACAGGATATGGAATCAGGACTTTGCGTCAATGTTACCCACAGAATTTAAAAGCAATTAGGAATAGGGCTAAGCAAAGGTCTTCTGATACCCCTAAAAGATTTTCATGGAAGGAATAGACACTATGAGAAGTAATATTAGTCTGCTGCCATTTCTTGCTGTTTATGTTAGTAATTTTGGTTATGAAAAAATGTTTCCATGATTTCCAGTCTTCTATGAAACAAGGGTTCTGACTTCATTTTCATAGAGGACAACCATATAAATTTCAGCTAGCACCCTCTCAGGCTGCCTCAGGGGATAAGACTGAAGGAGTGTGAATTTTTTTTGTGCTTTGATGCATTGGTTGGGCAAGTTGCACTCTTGTTAAGCTTGATGCATTTTATGTTAATAAACAAAGGTCATTAACTGAAGTGCTGCCAATCCTGAATCTTTCATGAGCAATAAATTCTCATTAAAAATCCTTTAGGGAAAATGCATATCCTTTCAAAAGAATTTCCACAGCACATCATCTCCATGGAACAAATCTCCAGAGAAAAAAATATATATGAGCAACCAGTGATTGGGGGCTTCGTTAGCTCAACTTCCAAGTCTTTTACAAAAGGAAAACCTTGTTTGCTTGTTTCTTCCTTTGTTTTTCATTTTTCAAGGTCGCCTTAAGTCCAGGCTTAGTGAAAAAAAGAGCTCACTTTTGCTAGAAATAGTTGAAGGGGTTCAAGATTCACAGCTAATTCTGTTTGGATCACAATCCAGAGAATTCCTCATATATCAGGAGATATCTTCTGGAGTCCAAATATTTATTTGAAAAAAAACTAAACTAAAACAAGTAAAGAATACAATAAAAATAGTGTAAATAGTGTATGCTGTAAGGATCTAATACTTCAAACTGTACAGAATATCCCAACCAGAAACACAAGAACTGAGCCTCCATTTGGTCTTAGAGAACGGCTTGACCCAGCTTAAAAATGAACAGCAAAACACCAAGTAAGAAGTTATGCACCCTCACAAGCTGAAAGACACGGCTGGGCACAGTGAAACTGAGGAGAAACAGCTCCGTAGTCCCTGATGGTGATGCAGTGCACAGGCTGGTTTTAAATCTAGAGTAGAGTAGAAGTGCTGAAGATGTGAAAAGTACCCTTACACATAGAGGTGTCTTTCTAGCCCTTGCTCTGTGTACATTCTTCTTTGAATGTGCATTGAAAAAAAATAATCTTTTGAGGGCTGTGTAGAGAAGAGCGGCTGTGTTCACATCTCTGCTGTTGCTTTTAATTTCACCGAGTCACGGAAATCATAAACCTGTCTCTTTTGAAAGTAGCATCTGTTTCAGAAGCATCTTCCTGGTGTTGGTGACTGATGTGTTGCCAGGCTCGTGTCAGCTCCACTGAACAGCCAAATGTCAGCAGCTTTGGTACTTCCAGCAACAAGAGCAGGTGTATTTGGGGATGAGAACCAAAAAAAACCCATCTTGTGGGCATTTGAAATGAAGAGTGACAGTTGTGTGTGTTTGAAATGAGGAGGAGTAAAAGGTGGTGGTTTAAACGGTTTTCTCCCATGGGCTAAATTGTCATGTAGCAATCACCCTGTGCCTTTTTCATCACCCACTTTGAACCCAGCTGCACTATCAAGCTAAACTGAGAGGGTTTTTGCAGCCCGTCTTACCTTCTTTAAAGAAGTGGAGCCATATACTACTGCAGGAGGATCAGGTGAATTAGATGTGTACCAGAAGGGAAAGGTGGTACTGTAAAATTTGCTCTCCACACCGATCTGTAAGGTCGTTAGAATGATGCAGTGGCTCTGAGGATGCTGTCTAAACACTACTATTTTGTTTTAATTAGAAAAGTGCAAAGTGCAGGCCTTGTACTGTGAAAGAAGTCTCAGAAAGACATTTGGTATCATTTTAAAGCATTTTATGGCCTTCATTAAACAGATGCTTGTGTAAGGTATTTTAAAGTAGCACCTGAAAAGAAGTGCGAGCAGTTGTTCATGTGGTAAAGGGTAGGAATCTGTGTGCAACCGCTGCTTATATTATAATCTAAAGTTTCTTTTGCTGAGTGACTATTGTGAACTGCCTTCTATTAGTCCTTTTCTTGGTTTTTTTTCCTGTTTGAACACTGAGGTTTTCCATAATGGTAATTCTTTGAGAACTTGGCAGCTTGCCTAATTGTGCAAATTCCCGTTGTATGCTTCTTGGATTGCAACTTATTGGCAGAAATCGTACAGCATTAAATATAAATATTACTGTTAATATAACATAAAAATTGATTTATCAGTCACTTCTGTAAAGAAATTCCAAACTACAACAATGTGAATTGGTAAAATTGCTTTCACTGCGTATTTTATGGTGTGGACTGCAGAATGGAGACAATAAGGGTTTTGGTTAATGTACCACTTCTAATAGTAACAGATTTTGTGGGACAGATCCTGTGCTCATTTATTTGTAGTAGTACTTTTCAGGAGTTTATAGGATGTACTGAATCAAAAGGTTTAAACAGGGAGCAAATCTGTGCAGAATTTGGCCTCGCTAAAACTTTAAATATGCTTTTCAGTAAATGCAAGGTTTACATAATGCATGGATGTTGAATTTATAATGTCAAAACCTGTACTTTAGATGTATTTCAGAGGTAGTACTGTAGTGCTGTTGACCTGGTGTTTCTCAGCACTTAAGTATTTGATGTTTCGTATTCGATGTTGTGTTAAAGTCAATAGCCAGGTGTTACTCTCTTGCCTGCTGCATTTTACGGTTTTGTGTTTGGGCTGATATTTAAAATGTATCTGTAAGTATCTCTCAGTACTTTCTGTAGACTTTAGAAATTATTAGGAAAAGGTTCATTTTTTTCCCCCTCCATTTTTGTTTCATAAAAAAAAATAAAATTGACTTTTCTTCCCACTCATTTTCTTCTTCTACCTAGAATCCCAGACCAAAAGAAAAGCTTCAGAGCAATATATCTGAATTTAAAAAAAAAAAAAAAGGCAACTGAATGCATTATCTCATGAATAATGGTCATAAGTGAGATGCTCCAAGAGATTTGTAAAATGATTACTTGGTATAATTCATAATTATCCTGATGATTTGGCATTGTGTCGTACAGACATTAATCTTTTATCCTACAACTGAATGTGTATGTCATGGTGATGGAATAATTTAATTTTGCCTGTTTTTTTTTCTTAATCAAGAAACTGCCTTGAGTGTGATGGTTTGTACCATCTCCATGTCTTACCAAGGAACTGCAAGGGAGAGTGTTGGCTCTATTTATTGTCATTATCTGTGGAACATTATTTAAGGGTCTCCCTTTAAAAAACTTTTGCTCTTTAGTTGCTGGATTTTCTACGTTACCAAGGTTAAAAACAATCATAAAGCTAAAGAGGGAAAAAAACACCAACATTTGAAACTTTGGGTTTAGACCTCCTTGACTATGTCGGATACTGTTGGCCCAAATAGATACAGAACTTGAGAGGTGGGCTGTGTTGTGGAGCCGGCTCTAATAGCGGAAGGAGACACACCGTTAAGAAATAGATATATCTGAAATGTTGTCTGAAATACCTGTGAATCATCGAAGTGTGAAGTCTTGCACCCATAATTTCAGTGCTGAAGACAATAAATGTCAATGGAGTAATAAAGATTGCCAGTGTGAGAGAAGATGCTTCTGTTGAAAATTCATTGCCATCCGTCCCCATGCACATCCTTAGGACAGGAGAATACTGAGCTCGAGTGCCCAGCCAACCTTGGCTGCCGGGCTGGTGCTGAGAGAGTAATTTGTCACGAGAACAATCCCGTGATAATCTGCTGTGGACTCCCGATAACCTTTCTTTTTCTGATTTCTTTGGCGTGGCTCTGCCCCTCTTTCTTAGCCAAAGGCAACCATTCTGCCCTCACTATGCTCCTCTCTTTGCTTCCTCCTTTCTGACCAGGGTGAGTGACTCAGCCTTCTGTAACCCCATAAATTCTTCCATGGTATTTCTTTTGTTTTTGGTGTCTTGTTTGGAAGTTTCTGGAAAGTAACTAGACAGTCTTTCTGTTTCTGCTACAGATTTCATATACGTCCACTGGAAATTGGTGAGGAGCCCCTGGGGATTGCTGATACCTATTTTTGATTATAGTTATGATTCTGTGTTGGGTTTTTCCTTACTCTTAGTGTCACCTAAAGAAAATACAGTTTCAATAAGTTACTGCCTCTTTTGCTTGTCTGGATTTGGCAGTACCGTGTCTTGCAGAAGAGAACTGTAATGTAAATTATGTTTTCTGTGTACTTATCTTTTATTACATAAAAATTAGCAATAAATAGGAGCCTGTGCCTTGCTGGTGGCTGATCTTATCTATTCGGCTTCTGCTTGACAGCATTAGTACTTCTGTTATTGTAACTCCAGTCTTTGCAGTTACTGTAAAAATAATTACATAAAGCTTGTACTTTGCTCAGCTTTAAATTTGCAATGAATATTTCTTTGCGAGATGACTTTCTTATTGCCAGATCTAGTTAAACCATTGCGACTCTACAAGACCGGTTTCAAAATGCGCTCGCCGCTGACATTTATAAAGCACCAAGTGCCTTCGTTGTACGTGATCTCCAGTAGGAAGGAAGGTTGCAGCATCGCTACCCACTGCGACTGCAATAGGAGCTGAAAGAGGCACATTAGTTCGCTGCAGCCGTTCCACCCTCGGCTGTTCCCTTGTCAGATCTCATAGACTCAACGGGGTCAAGCCTGGTCAGCATTCGGATGGGAAACCTCCCTGGCAAACAGGGAGTTGAAGGAAGCCGGGCTTGTGTCTCCCCGCACGGACGAGCGACGTTACTAACCCATTTGCCATTCTTTTTCATGTCTGATTTTGTTCTTCATTAAAGCTATGAAATTATTTTTCTTCATTAAAACTGTAAAATTATTACTTATCGCTGAAAATATATCCTGCTTCTGTATATCTGAGATCCTTAGCAAATGGATATAATTCAGCACATTTTAAGGGAATCTTTATTTCATAACTTTACCCAGAAGCTAGGTGGAGAAGCAAAGCCCTGTATACAAAAGCTTCTGAATCTGAGGTTACAAAATAAAAACTGAAAATCTTAGTTCAAAATTTGGAAAGCTGAAGTTCGCTGCTAGAGTTTTTTTATTGTGTTGTATCAATGTAAAGTAGCAATATAAAGAAGGGGAACTAAGAAAAAGGAAGACTTTCACAGATCCAGTGTGTAGCTTTTCTTGTGTCATTTGATCTGAGGGTATCTGTTACCAGATCAGGAACAGTATCGGCATTTGTTCAAGATTATGTCATAGGTGGGGGGCTTGTGATTGCATCGAGTCCCCTGCCTTTATCTCCGTGGACTGGGAGAAGTTCAAGTAGCGCAGATTTGTAGTGAAACCCCGAGCTGTGTGTTTTAGCTGTCACTGGCATATGATAGAAGTTTTTTTGATCTGGTAGTTGAATGAGCCGAACCGATGGGAAGGGAAAAGGGAAGGAGAAATTTTTAGTTTAAGGAGAGTTCAAAATTTGCAGGATTATTTAGCACATTTATGTTTTTCTTGGACTAAATGGGTTTTCCTCAAACTGTTGTGTTTGAGAACAAGCTACTGCAATATCTACTAGTGATATTGAGACTTGAAATGTATCTTTCTTCCATCCACACAGTGACTACTTGTGTGCTTGGTTCCATCTGGAAAGGATATAATTGAATCCTTGTTTGGCTCCTTTAATTATCTCTTTGCAAAGTTGTTGGCTGGGAGTTTTGCCACTTACAATGCAAATATTCAGACTTAAGAGCATAAACTGTGCTTTCAAAGAGTGCTTTTGTAAACCTTTTATCATTTGGTGTATTTTCAAAAGCGAACATGAGAACTTCTCAATGAACGTGTTTTGCTACTTTTTAATCCTTAGAGAAGATTTTGTTTTCTTGCAGGTTGGTTGTAGTTGCTAATTAACTTTGTTAATTAATCATGCTATAGGGATGAAACATGCTTGATTAAAAATGAATAAAACTATATAGCAACAAAGTAATGCTACTGATTTTTCCTATTTAAAAGCAAAGACTAAAAAAACCCCACGATTAACTTTGAAGCTGCATGTCAGATATTCTTTGCATTTGAAACATCTGAAAGGCTAAAGCAGCTGAAAGCTTATTATTTTTGCAGCTCAGTTGTAGTAAAATGCTTATCCAGTTGTAACAGTGTGTTAAAAAATGGGGGCTCAGAATAGTCACTGAAGGTGCTGTCTTAATCAAAACTGCCCGAGCTGCGGGTAGTAATAAATGGGTTTGTTTGGTCTTGCTCAGACATGAAGGTCCTTGTTCTCTGTTGTCATTTATCATATATAAAGACTTCCAACACTGCAAATGGGTGCTAAACGCTGTTGGCTCGAGGATGCTGACGGCGTTTCTCACCCGTGATACCAGCATACGTTTGGGCAGAGGTGGAGGGAAGCGGCTCACTGTGGGCGATGGGCCAGGTGCATCACAAACGAAGCTCCCTGGAAGGGTCTTGAGGATGACTGTGGTCCAGAAGCACGCTGAGTCTCTGCCATGTGTCCTGCTTTGATGAAGGGAACCATCTGTGGAGGTCTGGCTGTGAGTCCACAGCTCCTTCTCCCGGGGAATGCAGGCAGGAGGGAGAGGATGCTCTGGGACCTGTTTGAAGTGGGAGCACAGAGCCTGCTTGCCTCGAAGTTGACTTATTTTTAGACACCTCTGGAACAGATGGCTTTTCTGTATCCACTGTTGCAGTGTTTTTCCTCATACATGATAGTCAGGTTTCTTTCTCATTGTCTTTTATTGAAAAGGAGCTCTGTTCCTAATAGCAACACTGTTATAAACACAGTAGGAGAACAGCAGTCCTTGCTGTCTTCACTGGGAAAATTATTTCTGAACCTCAGCTGGCATCCTCACCCCGAGAGGGATGAGTTAGAATGAGCCCTCTTTGTGGATGGAGCTTGAATGGAATTTACTCTGATAAGATTCCAGGATTCCAGAAGCGTGGAACTGTTGGAGGTAACATGGAGAGAGGAAAGTAGGAGTATTCCTCCTGCAGGAGGAATAACTAAATCTCTGTGGGCCATTGGAAGGGAGAGGGAATGGAGGAGTGATTTGTGGGGGGTTTTGTTTATTTCCCTCCCCTGCATCTTTTCTCATAAAATATATTTAGGCATTTGTTTTGCAATTAAAAAGTCAAACCCCCCTTGAAGGCTGTACTCACTTTTTCTGCTGAAACACCGTAGGGCACTGAAGCAGTGCAAAAATGCAACGGGCTATTTCCAGCAGATGAACTAAATCCTTAAAATAGGATTAACCAATTTTGTAATTTGCCTGTGATAGTATCTGAGCAAGGAAGAGGGAGGCATCTTTAAGAAGCTGTGTTTAGGACACTTGCGTTGAGGCTGTCAGTGCTGTACTAACTCCACTCTCAATTGGCAGTAATTTTTCAGATGTGCATTAACAGGATCTTGCTACCATGCTGGAGTAACACAAATGTGACTTCCCCTGGCCTGTGGCTGTAGCGTCTTTAGGTTTTGCCGACATTGAGCGGTTTCCACACCGTATACATTTACAGATCACAGTATGCCTAGGATTAATCTGATAACCGTGCTTGCCTGGTGCCACCAGCCGGCTGCGTGGGCAGCGGTGTGGGGGCGCGGCAAGCATGTGGGGACAGGTGAGTCTTAGGGACACTTAAATATGACGTCCTCTACTAAGGCAGGGAGGGAGGATGGGTTTAGTGACCCAAGCGTGCGTTGAGCTGTGGCTGAGTGACACGAGCGCTGTCGTTCCTGCACTAGTCAGGCAGGTACGCGCAGATCTTCCTCAGCAGAAACCGCTCCTGGAAGTGGTTTAAAGGCTACTTTTATTGCAAGATCAGGAATAAAATATCATAGAGCATTTAACTTTTCATGCTGGATGAGAGTGACCCACTCAATAAGTGGCTACAGAGCCTGTGGAGATCATCAGCCCCTGGCTGGACACCTTTGCAGGGTTTTGGGGGGGTTCAGGAGTTTCCAGCCCCGGCTCTTCTCTGCGATAGAAGGCTGGGCAACGCAGCTGTGTGTTTTCAACACGTCACTCTTCGCTGCGATGTGCGGTGTGGTTTTCTTTCCTGGGTTCAGGATGTCCCAGGAGAGCTGGGTGGTGTGGCTGGCGGGCCCGTGGCCGGAGCCCTTCACAGGCGGCATGGGGCTGCGTGGGGCTGCCTGCTCACGACACGGCTCAGCGGGCCTGAGCCACTGGCATGCTGACGGTTATGGCATTTACGTTACACTGAGTAGTCGCTGGGGCAGAGAATTTAAATATCCCGGGTGAGTGCCAGGGTGCTGCACTGGGATGGTTCAGCTCTTTCTTTCCAATTAGACTGAGTAGAGTTTCTGGGCAAAACACAACTAAATGGAAAACTTCAAACTTGTTAATGAATATATTCTGATTTTAAAATCCTTTTGCTGGAGGTTTCCGAAGGTGATCATCTTTTGTAAATAATTTATTTATCTGCAAATTTTATGTTTCGTTGTGTGCTGATAAGTTCTTCACATGCTGATAAAGTCCTCTGATGTTTCTGCAGGATGCTTTTCTTTCAAAAATAGGTATTATTCTTCAAAAATAGCCTGCTTGAAAAGGTGTCTTTGTTTTTCTTAAATCTCCTTTAAATTATGATAGGTTGCTTAACTCCCACTTGTTCTGTGAAGTATTTTCTGCTTTGCTGGGCTTCCAGAGCAAATTCCTCTCTTCCTGGTGGTTGGTTCCTGCACCATCCAAAGGTTTTGCAGTTCACATACTTGGTACATGCTGCGTTTTTCCAGCCCATACACTGTGAAAATCCTTTTCCTTCTCTAAACATGCTTTCATTCCTTTCTTAAAGCTTTTCAGGTGAGCGTGTGTTGTGATTACCAGGACCGTAGTTAAGCAAATTAATTGTTACTTGAGTCGAGCCAAACATTTGGGTAAGGATCTTATATGAAAAAAGGCTAATTATAAAAAATAATTAGTCATTTCATTAGTTGCAAAATGCAGCACACTATGCTTAGGAGTAGATTTTTTTTAAAATTTCATTTTTATCCATACATTTACTGATGATCTAACAGCCTTCCAGCTTGTGTTCGTACAGCGCGGAATAAAGCTGACGTGCGAGGCCGTAGGAAAATAGATACGACAATCAGATTTTGCACGGTCTGTTTCCGTATCGCCAGCGTGATGAGCTACTTTGTTGTTTGAATGGAGCAAACGATGTTTAGATTCAGTTGATTTATTGACAGTTCTGTCAGACCGCCGCAAAACGAAACAATAACGGAGCCGCTAAATATTGCGGAGAAACGTGGCGAGGGGCGCGGGGTCTGCCGGGAGGGTTACCCGAGCGCTGTGCAGGAATGCCACCCCCACGGGGAAGCGGTGACAAATGAACTGCTATTCACACGCTTTTCTTTCCGTAGGGAGAAGCTGTCTGTGGCTCGGCTGCAGCGAGAAGTTGCCCAAAGTAAGAGCGAAGGAGCAATGGTAAGCTGCGGCAGCTCGCCGCTTTGCGGTTCTTGTCTTACTGCTTCGGGCCTACCTGAGGTTTTGTCTTGCTGAAGATGGTCACCGGAGCATTGAGGCTGTCTTGGACGTAATGATGGGCTGCCAATGATATATTCATAAATTTCAGGAAATTCAAGGCTCTGTCTTGGCTGCCTTGGAAAAGCAGTGGTAGGGAAAAGTCGTTTCCTTTTCCCTGCTAATGGTGCTTACTGGAATTGCAGTAGATTTAGCTGCCTGTTAAATCTTAGCCAACTGCAGAAAAATGGAAGAATACAAGCAAGGAAGCTTAACAAAACCCTCAATCTGATAATTTTGTAAATCACGTAATGCTCCTGATATCTTCATTTTTCACGTAGCAGTGTATGAGATCAGGCTTGTGAGCAAAAGCTGAAATGGCAGATTTTTAGGTAGCCGCAAATCTCAGTTTATAGAGTGCCTTATCTCTTCAAAATGATTTTCTTTAGGAGCCAACATGTGCTGAGTGTACTTAATTACTTAATATCTAAGGAACTCTTCCCATCTGTTGAGGAGTTTGTTTGTCCCAGTCTTCAGATAAAATGTCTTAGTCTTCCATGGGATAAAGCAGACCTGTTCAAAGACCTTGAAACCCAAACCAGTCCCATTGTATGTACTCATAAAATTGCTCCTACTTTGAGCGAATTGCTGTGAAAGAATTTGGTCCGAAGTATATTTAACTGAGTGGGGAGAAGCTGTAGAGGGCCTCTGGGGAGCAGATGCTCCATTAGTCGTGTGGTGCAAGGTCCTTAAAATCCCACCTGCCTCCAGTGAGTGCATTTTATAAATCAGTATTAGTGATTAATGCAATGAAGTGAGATCTGGAGGGACCTAAGTGATAGGTAGGAGAAACCTGCCATGAATCTGTAGCTCTCAGCATGGCCACACGTGGCTCCAACAGAGCTGAGGTGCCTTGTAGAGAAGGGAAGGAGATGAATGGGGTTTGCAGATTTGCCCTGAGCCCCAGCTACGTGCCCAGCTGGGGCATGTGGGAGCTGCTGTCCTCTCCCATCCCAACACCAGCCCCAACGCACCTGCCAGTGGCTCTACAACATGGCTGGGTTGGCCACCAGAAGACTTGGAGATGAGGTTTAAGCGGTTGGGAAGATGGGCCACTGGGTGCTGTTTTATGTGTATTGAGGCAGAAATCCTGGAGGAGCTGAGAAACAAACTTTTATGAGGTTAACAAGAGCCTGTGGCCGAGATAAAACTCCAGCTGCATCCAGGATAAATTTTGCCTGAGAAAAAATTGCAAAGATTGGGCACTGGATTTGCAATTGCATTTCAGTTTTCAGTGTAAACAAATTTCAAAATCTGGGAACAGCTGTTTATTGCAAATATTTTCTTCTTTTTTTTTTTTTTTTATTTTAAACTAGCTTTCCCTTGGAGGCGCAGAAATAATATGTTGAGTGTAAAATATACTTAGTGAGATAATGCAAGACTTTATGAAATGAGCAATATTGATTAACCTTCTAGAGCTGGTATGGCTTTTGGTATGTGCACCCACCTTGTGGTCTCATCTCGTGAGGGTCAGACTCTTCTTGTGCCTTTCACTCTGGGCTTGTGGGATTAATCACATAGCCCTGCTAACCCGAGCGTAATTTTGTATAGCTTGTTGAGGGGCCGAGCGTTGTAACCCCTCAGGAGCTGATAGGCAGCTCTTGGAGGGTGCAGTCTTCCCCCCAGGCAAATACTAGATAGTTCTTCCCCGCTTCCCCAAGGGGTAATTTCCACAATTATCCTGCAACTACAGCCTAGGAGGAGTGTACCTGTAGAGACAATTGCTTTGAAGCCATTGATGTATGGAAACTTCTTTGTGTCTCAGAGCTCAGAACTGGTGATTTTAATCTGAAACGCAGCAGTCATTAATTAACATTAATGAACTTGCTTGGCTGTAAGCAGTATGAGAGCAGGAAGGGGCCAGGAGATGGAGTTTTTGAACACAGGGGATGCCAGGGATGAAATAACTCGTGTGGGTTTTGCTCCTGGGGTGTGCAGCAAGGAGCCTGCAGCACACACCAGTTCTGGAGCAAATGCTTTACAAAGATTCACAGGAAAATTTTAGCGAGGCATTCAGAGCCAGCAAGCCCTTGGCGAGCGGCAAGGCTTCCTCCAGAGAATGCTGGCAGCCGGCAGTACGCCCGGAGGGTACCGAATCCCATGTGCTGCTCTTTTTGGTGTGATGGACATCCCCCTGGAGACGGCACGGAGTCCTCTAGGCTGGTGGAGAGGATGCTGGGCAGTGGTACCAGCCGGCTGCGGGGTGCCCGAGGGGTTTTTGCTGAGCTGTCACCGGCTGCGACTCTGGATAAAAGGGATGGCACCCCCTGCCAGTGACAGGCCACAGCTTTATTTCATCACTAATTAGCTAATTGCCTTCACTTACTCCCATTTGCTTTTTGTTTGTTGTGCTAGTTACATTGGCAGAAGGTCTTCAATGAAGTAACTCCTTCATTTGGGAAGTGTGCAGGTGACAGCATCTGCCACCTTTAGTGGCATCTTCAGTGCCTGGCTCGCTCTGGTGAGAGCGTTTCTCAGGTCAGGGGCGACGGGGCCGGGGACAGAGAGCAGGAGGAGCCCTGCTGCTGTGCCGTGCCCCCGCCTCCCCGCAACCGGGCCAAGCACCGTGCAAGCCTTTTGCAGGTTGGCACCTCATTTAATAATACCCACTAGCGGTTCTTGCTTTATAAATAAATAAATAAATAATTTGCATTTTGCAGTCACAGGTAGGTCATGAGGGTAAGAGGTGACCATGTTATGTCAACTTACACACGTTTTTAGGGTGAGCAGAGTCAGGGAGCGTGTGCGCTGTCCCCGTGTGTGCTCCCTGCCACCAGTGTGCTGGAGGGACACGTAGTGCCGTGGGTTTGCCGTGTCCTTCCTGCTTGGTACCTCGTGAGAAGAATGGAGATACTCTTCCCTATTGCCTTCTCAGCGCGAATCAAGGGGAGAATACGCTGCTGAGGGTTTGCTGCCCTGCGTGGGGGGCTTGTCAGTCAGCATTTGCTGTAACCTGCAAACAGCTGCTGCCTTTTTCCATGTGGTCCTTGGAAGTGATGGGCGGGAAAGGCTTCTGGTGCTCGGGTTCGCCCGCTGTCACAGGAAGTGCTGCAGCGAGGTGGACACGTACAGAAAATCAATAATGACAAATACATGTGAGGCATGTGCTGTAGAAACTACTTACTCTGTTATCTTTGCTGAAAAACCGGGTTTGTACATCTGTATAAATAACATATGGTGAGGGGTGAGGAAATGCATGTTTATGAGGAGACGTTTTTCTGAGGAGACTTCAGCTGAGGTTGAAGATCAGGCAGTCTGTGCTGTGTGCCATACCAGTGTGTCTGCCCCACAGCGCTCCCCATCAGAAATGTGGGTTTTAATATGTCCCAAAGTTACATTTTTCATGACTAATTTATTGTTGAAAGTAGATAATTAATGGAAGGTACTGTAGAAAATTATGATACTGCGTTTCAAGACACATATTTATCAGCAACGGTATCTTAATAACCTGTGATATGTATTTTCCATATGATTATATGGAAAATATGATACCTCTTATATAGGACTGAATGAATACATATTTATCAATTACTTGAATTAGGAGAACTGAATAAATTCAGCCTGTGAATACCTGACGGTTGCTCAGGTTTCTTTATTTTATGAACCCCACCATCAGTAACTATTGATTATTCGTTACCAAAATGCACAATTACTTACTGCCAATCCATCTACTGAAAGTTTCAGCCCCACTGGGCCTGTATAGCCAGGTGGCTCTTCTGTTACTTATTGCCTTTAATTTCTTCATGTGCATGTTCACAATTTTTTTTTAGTCATGTTTCTTCTGACTCATCATGGATATTTTACCTTTTTGTGAAGGAAATGATGATCACTTCATATGTGTACAGTTCTTACTGCATTTGATGGAGACTGTGCAGGTGTCTGTGGTGACAGAGATTCCATTATTAAAATGAGCAGCTTTCAAAACATCACAAGTTTGTCTCAAAACATAGTAGACTGAAAACAGCTTTAGTCATCAGTCTTTTTTTCTTTTTTTTTTTTTTTTTTTTTTTTTTTTTTTTTTTTTTTTTACTGGATGTCCATTACTTTGGACCTTTGGACACGGAACAAGGCCTGGTAAAGTTTTCATTTTTTTCCTGAAATTTTCTTAACAGTGCCAGGTTAGGAAAAATAGGAGAAAAATGCTGCCATAGTTACCTAGCAGAGTTCTCGTGGCAGCTTACGTGCCAAATTGGCAGAAATTAGATAAAAAACCTAAAATGAACCAAAAGTGTACACAACTGTGTCATATTTTAATGACTTGGATTCCTTTAATAATTATCCAGAAAAACATTAGTTATTTTACTCATTTGACACCTTTATTTACATACACGTTACACAGTTTCCTTAGCCTGTACTACATCCAGGTCCTTTAATTCTGCTCTATTTTCCATAAATTCAGTGGCCTGCAAGCTACACAAAAGAAATTGTAGCACTCTGGCAATTTAGCTGTGAAGGTTAAAGTGGGATGATATTGCCTTTTATATGTACATGGGTTTCACTTAGGGTGGGCCCTAGGCTCTGATTTACCATGCGTCCTGCTGCGCCTTTAAGTGATGCAAAGTGATTATCACGGGCTCTTCCTGGTACCCGTCTATTCCACACCTGCACCCTTTTGTTAAAAACCCACCATGTTAAGTGAATGTGAGGTCCCTACTGAATAGGTTTCCACCCTCTGGTAATCCTTCTGCATCAGATTGATTTATGAATGTATCAGATTCTTTGTTAGCGTGTAAACCACTAATTAATTTAAAGCTCTCTGTGGAAAAATTAAAGCCCTGGTTAAGGCTTTCAACAGGCTCAGATGGTGCTAATAATGGAAAAACAAGTTATATTAATGAGTTTTGATGCGATCAGCACAATTCTTGCTTTACAAACAGTTTTTGTTGTGAAACAGTAGAGACTGCAAGTTTTTAAATAAAGAGTGGAAGAAGTAAAAAGGAAAGGCAGAAAAAAATTGCAGCATCTGTAAGATATCCCATTAATACTAGGAAGTGAGTCACTCCTGCTTGTTACAACTTTCTTAAATGTAATGTGTTTAGATGTACATAACAGCCTCTTACAAAACCACAGGAGGTGCAAATCGGTCTTCTTCCTAGATTGAAACTGAACTTCTAAAGTAATCAGCTTTGAGAAGATCTCTGCCTGTTCCTCATCGCATGCTGCCGAACTGGAGCGTTCACACGGGGGTGGATGTGTTGAAGTGCAGAAAAGGTCTTGATTGAAATCATATTAAAAGCAGTAGAAAGTCTGATCGTATTCTCTTGCTTTTCCAAACTCCAGGGTGGTTTGTACGTAATTTTAGCTGTTTGCTTTTTCTCTCAAAGTTAAACTTTTAATGTGGGGGCTGGTTTTCGGTTGAGAAGAAAGAAGAGATCAGACCCTGGCTTGATGATGCTTTGTTGAGCTGAGTGAAATGAAGTTGAAAATAGAAAGCCAAATCTCCAACTTCTTTCGTAGGAAGATGCAAACGCAGTTCTAGAGGCAGCTCGTGCTTGTAAGAAATTGTGCTTTTTCTGTACCTCTTCTGGGAGCTGCCTTTACTTTTCCTGCCTCTCAGCACTGCCAGGACACCGAGCTTTGGCCCGCCATCCTGGCTCTGTGGTCAGCACCACAGCTGATATTAATGCTGCCCCATTCATCAGCTAGCAGGGAGCCCTCTGAAAAGGAGCACAGTCAGCACGATTAGAGGCCCAGCTCCTAACATCTGCACTACGTATCTTGTTCTTACAGAGGAGGGGGAATCCTGAGGCTGCTCTTAAGCTGGGATCTTACAGATGGCAGCACAATGTCCTGGCACTAGTGCGGAAGCGCTTTCTGTCACCGGTGTGATGAATTTCTGCGGTCGCCTCCAGCAGCTGGGAAGGCTGTGGCAGAAGCAGCCGGGTCATTCAAAAATAGATGATATTTAGCAGCAAATGAAGTGTTAAAGATGAGATACAAAAGGCTAAACTGTCTTTCCCAATTTCTTGGTCTTTACATCTAGGAAAACATCTATCTGTGCTTTAATTAGAAAGTCGCAGAGAGAGAGGTAGACAGAGTTGCCATTTTAAAATGTCTCTGAATATTAAATATCCTAAACCAGAAAGAAGCAAACTGACCCTTGTGCTGCCTTCTCTGTGAAGCTGTGCGTTTATACTTGCTGTCCAGCTTATTTTTTTAGGAACTTCATCGTACAGCCCTCACTAAAACTCAGTGACATCAATAATGTTAGCATCAATAACAGTTATTGAAATTCTTTACAAGCCTAGTTTAATACTCCTAGACCTCATTAATTGTTTGCACTTCATTAGGCCAAGCGTCCTCATTCACAACTTTGCAGTTTTATCTTCAGTGATTTTTAGTTCTTCTTGTGTCCTGATTAGTTGTTTGCTTCAGTTTTGCAAATATGTAGATATTTTCAAGTTTCATGTTTTTAAGGCTTTTATGAATCTAAGGATTCTTTATGACTTAAGAACGTTGAGATCTTTCAACAGTCATTTTCCAATGAAAAAAAATGAACCTGGTTTCTCCCTCCTCCGGAAACAGAAGTACCGAGAGCCCGGCTGCCTCTGCTTGGAGCCGTCTGCCTTTCAGGCCTCGTGTTACTCCTTCCTGGTTCATTAATTCCAGATTCTGGTTTGTTCACCGAATTCCACCAGAAATTAACATCAATGTCTTTTCGTTTCACTGGTGGAAGCGTCCCAGCAGCGCCGTGAGCCGCCTCCGGGAAGGTGCTGTGGCCTCTGGCTCTGGCTTTCCACCAGGAGAGGGAGCCGCAGCCCTGGCGAACAGCTCCCGGCTCCCGCCTCCGCAGCCGGCGGCCTGCTGGAAGCGCACTCCTCCTGCCCTCCCTGGTATCCAGCTTTTGTGGAGCTGGAAGGTATTACCCGCGGTATTTTTAAATCCGCAGGACTTTCAAGGGGCTCTAGGTACTCGCCATTGCAAGGGGAAGCGATATGCTCTCCGTGGTTTTGGTGTTTTCTTGCTCTGCTTGCCAAGGATGCTGTCATAGGCACCGGCGCTGTAAAGACCCAGTAGTATATCTAAAAGAACAGAAATAAGTTTTGCCTCTCAAAATAGTGGTCTGTCTCTTCAACGAGTTTCTGAAAGTATTTAGTTGATTTAAAAAAAAAAAAAGTCAAACAGAATCATGTAAGAATCACTGGACACACAAAAAAATAATGCATTCAAATGCATTTATATAAGATCTGAAAGTAAAAGAGGCAATCTGTAGAAAGTATGTCATATCGACTCAATTGCCCTCAAGTAGAAATTGCCATATATACATTAGATAACAAAGGCAGGGGATGTTGAGTACAGAAAGGGCGCGGGCAGCCGCGTAGCGTCTCTGGGTGTCTGTAATGTTGGAGTGGCAGTTGGCTTCAGCGTGAAGCAAATCCCGCTTTATGACTGGAAACAGATGTATCCCGCTCTAGGCAATACCTCACCGCCTAATGGGAGTGATGCGCCCGTGCGCTCATAACAGTGAGTTGCAACCATTTTCATATCAAAGGTTAAGCTTTGCAATCCCGAGCTCCTCCAGGCAATGGCAGGAGTTGGCTGGAGGAAGCCACATGCTCACTGGATTCATATTTTTGCAAGGATGACCTGAATAGAGCCACCGATCTGCAGGCTGAAGAGACAGCACGTTTACGGTCAGGTTTTATCTAACGCGAGAAAGGGATCTCGGCTAGGACAGATTAGTTATAGCTTCTGAGGCTCTGAAGAGGAAAGGTGAATGTAGGCACTGGGCCAACAATTTGAATTTTATGCAGACTAGGAGAGTAAATTTATAGTATATAAGTTTATAGTAAATAATAGTAGTGAAACTGCTGTGATATACTTGGTGTTGCAACCTTTTTCATGACGTAGCTGGGGAAATAGCGTTTTACAAGTAGGAGAAATTGCTAGATTTTGTTGTGGGTTTTTTTGGTTTTGTTTTTTTTTTTTTTTTTGTGGACAGTAGTTAAACTGTTAGTGTAGAATTTATAATCCTTACCAGCAACTGTAACTCCCTTTTAAAAGATCTATTTGCGGTATTAGTTCTAGGAACAGAAAAAAATCCATTAATTCATCTTCATACTTACTGTTTAAAAATAGAACTATTTTCTAGAGTTCTCAGTTTTTGTTCTAAATCTTGTAGGCCCCGTCGTAAGACTAAATAAAAACTCTTGTCTTGCTGGCTTGAGTTGGTTGATTCAAATCTGGTCACAATATCCATTGCAACAATTCAAGCCTTTTTGTGTGTTTCCATATTTGTATCGGCTCTTCCAAAGGTTCTGTGATTTGGGTTTGTTACTGATTTTTCTTATAAAGTGTAGCTAAAGCAAGGCAGAGAGGACGAGGTGATGCAGAAATACTGATTCCTCAAATTCACTTCAATCTAATGCAGCCAGCCAGAATACGTGAGCATTTTCACTACTGGACAGGGAGTAAGGTCTTTAAAGGTCTTTAATTTCATCATTATTGTTGTCATCTAAAGGTGAAGTTAAATATCGCTCTAGCGATTTTTATGTTTTTTTTTGTGATATGTGGCACTAGTTTATGCACAAACTAAAAGGGTTTTTGTTTTGGCCCAGAAGACTGACCTTTTTTTCTCCCAAACAGGGCTGAAAAGATTATCAGGAGGTAGAAGAAGTTTCTGTGTAAGGAAGGACAAAATTTATGTACCACCAGTATCGCTCAGTTGTGCTTCTGCCATTAAATACCCATTTATTGAAATGAATGCAGTGCTCTCAGAGCTTGTACCGTGAAGTTGGTGCTGACCCTTGGAACAGGTCAGCCGAAGCAGTGCCTCTAGATTGCATCGTGCTGGAGTAAAAGCTCTTTACTGCTACAAGTCTTTGTTCAGCTTCTATTGCAGTGGAGCCCTGATCCATAATGGCTCCAGGGCACTGAGATAGCCTGGCATGGTCCTGCTGTTTTGTCCAGTTCCCTCTGGGCAGAGACAAAACGTGTGTGTATCTATAGATATATATATATATGTATATATAAATTAGTTTATTGGAGGTGAATGAAAAGAGAGACAGCAGAAACTGGGAAAAAGAGTTGGCCCATTTCTGACCACTGAACGCTTTGCAGGTGGACGTGAAAACGAGTCACAGCTCATCCAAGCAGGATTTGAACTTGTCAATATTCTTTGTGACATTAAGCTCTATTAGCTTTGTTGTGTTTTTTTTTTCTCTTGGCAGAGCACAATCACCCCTCTCTGCAACTTCTGTTTAGGATTTAAAAGTAATATTAAAAACATAGTAAGGAAATAATGTCTTCCTATACTAAACTTACATAGCTTTGTATAGATTCATATAGTTTGAGCCAGCAACTGCCATTCTTCCTTTCTTTCTTTCTCTACTCCAGTCTCATAAACTTTAATTCAGTTTTTGCTTTGTCAGGAATTCGCTTTTACATACTTTCTGTTTGTTTTGGCGCTGTGTCCGTTGCATTGTGATAAGGCATCTTTTGATATTCTATGGGATCTTTCATAATGAAGATCTCATGACATAGTTTTCCAAGTCTGGAACTGGCGATCAGACTTGCTTGCATGTCCTGCGAGAGGAGACTGTCTAGACTGTGGGAATGACTGTGATGTTTGGATTGTGTTATTTCCATACTGCTTGGCATGATGCGCTCTGTAGTTATTCTGGAAATTAGTAAGAGTGCCAGGCCCGGTACAGGGCCTTACCTGGCTGTGAAGTGGCTTTTGCTTGTTCTCCAAACCGTCCTGCTAAGTTGTGCTTTCTGTGCCGTACCCTGTTGCATGACTTTGAATAGCCAGCTGCTTAAAACCTCTTTTCACTATACTCCTGAAGGGTCATAGCCTAACTTTAGTGTCCTGCAAGGCCTGCTACTTCTTTCGCCACCTAATTCCTTTATAAGCTTGGAAAATATTTAATTTCTGATTTAAATTGCTCATTTGTAAACCAGGCTTTATTCTGACTCTTCCGCTGATTGCCTGTGTAGGCGGTGAACTCTTTGGATAAGAGGCAGTGGTCTTACTGGGCATCTAAATTGTGCTGAGAGCTGTGTGGAGCTTGGGGTGCTGATGTGCTGTGAATAATCACAGCCTGGCTACTTGGGAGGAATACCAAGAGGGGATTTGGCTCAGTATGCAGTCCATATGACTATCACTTTTATGATCACATTTGTGGTCAGCATCCATGGTGACACCGCTGATTTAGAAATGATTTCTGAGTGTTGGAGAAAAATTGTTACCTCTTGGGAACATGCTGTTCCTGGTAGTGTCTATTAACAAGTACCCTGCAGCAGTGATCTGGCAGAGTTTTCCATTTAAGAAACTTTTTCCAGGGCCATTGTTAGAGGAGTGAGTCAGAATTCCCAAGCTGTTGTTGGAAATCTCACATTACATACAATTTCCCTATCTTTTTGACAATAAATCACCCAGAAGGAAAACTTGTGATGGAGGAGATACCGTAGGAAAATACATGCCTCAAGTGAGAAGCTGAAAAATAATTTCATACTGAAACTAGACTTGGAGAGTTGTCAGCCGCGATAGTCTAACAACAGGTTTCTGGCAGTTGATAAGGGAAACCTGTTCACAAGCTGAGAAATGGAGGAGGAGGTGAGTGGAAGTGGGGGTGTGAAGAACACGAGCAATCTAACGCATTTCAAAAGAAAGGGCTTTGGAAGGAACATAAACAGGTTAGTAGAAATATCCTTGTGAACCCCTAGGAAACAAGAATATCTCTTCCTGGGAATGTGTTTAATTGTACAGAGATGGGAATGAGAAACTTTTCTTAGCTTTGTTATTTTCACGTAGCTACTGGCAAATCTAGATGAGGTTCATCCACCTACCCCCTCAGCAGCTGAAGAGTTGGACTAAACACATGTGGACCCTGATTCCCACAAACCCAGCTCTGCTTGGCTTCACTTGCATGCTTCTTTTTGGCCCCATTTAGACAAAAGATTATTCATATTTCTCCTGTATTGAATTTGCTATCAAACTTGGTGTCTTGAATGACTGACAGGAAGTTGTTTGTTGGAGTAATATCTTAGAGTAGTCCGCAGAAGCACTGGTGAAGAGCAAATTTCCTGTTCTGCAAATGCACAGAAAAAATGTCTTTCTTGCTAAAGCTTGAAGACTGTATAATTACAAAGAGTTTGCTAACCCACTTTTCATACTCCTTGTATCCAGTGGACAGGCAAACTGGTAGGGCTGTGATTCAGGAAGTCTCTACAGTGTTGCTGAGCTGTCCTGATCTGGGGCAGGGACAGAGGGTCACTGTCTTGCTTTTACAGAGCATCTGTCGCCGTGAAAGATGAGGGAACTGTGCGTGGAAGTGATGTGAATCCTTGATGTACTTGCCAAGAAGTACCAAAAATTTAGAAGGACTTGTCTGACTCCTGTTCTGGTGCTCTGTGTGTTAAAGAATGCACGTGGAAAGTCCTGAGTGTTCCATAATTATGTATTTTATTGTCCAAGAGCGGAACTTCTGCTCAGCCTAATAGCTGCAACTATTTCTGTTGGATTTTTTTTCAACTAATGCTGAAGGTGGAAGAGGCAGAAGAGAGCAGAGCTGCACTTTTTGATTTTAGTAGCTGGTGTTTTCTGTACAAAAAGAAACATCTTTTTTTCTCTTCAAGAAAATCAAACTACCACTTGTAATTGTCTACACTTGTTAAGTTAAAAAAAAACACCACTTTTTTTTTCAGTTGTGTCTTAGATGGGAGACTTGTATGTGACTATGTGTAGTTAATAGGTCCGAATAAACTATGGTTAGATAAAATAAAACAGTTACACCCTATGTGAAAAGATAAACGCGGAAATGGAGACCAGAGAGCTAAATTTCAGGGCTTTGATCTTCTGCTTTAGAAATGTGTCTGGCCTACCCGTTCTAGTAAGGAAAGGGGACTAAAGGATTAGAGCCTGGCTGGCACTTAGAGTTGAGCTGAATTTGATCCCTAGAAACATGGATGGACATTCAAGTGAACCTGTTACTGAAAAGTGATACTGCAGACCTCTATCAGGTGGAGACAACAGCCTTTCAATTATTCCACTTTGACTAGTGAATGAAGTAAAAACACCCTGCAAGCTTGTTTTACTTTTTCAAATTCTCCCAGGTACCAGACTTGCAAACTCAGTCTGGCCTCTGCAAGTCAAGCCAGTTCTTCTGCATGTGCGCATTGTCAGCAATAATAAAGATTTTGCAGTGACAGCTCTGTTAAAAATATCATTGAAGATGCGCCAGCCGACAACAAAACCACCGCGTTTCCCTATTGCCTGTAGCAGCGCCTGCAGTGCTGAAGGAGTGACTGTGATAAAGAGGTACATCTGTCAGAAAGCTAAAGCGATAGGACTCTGGAATACATGCAAGGAACAGCTGAGTAAATAAGGTATCTTTTTTTTCTTTTCTTTTTTTTTTTTTCGCAGTTACTTACCGACCATAAATGGGCTCTACAAGCGAACACAGAAAAATTGTAATAAGATCTGACATGTTCATAAGCAGTGCTGTAAGGAGCCTGGGAAAAAGAAATGCTGTATGGAAAGGCAGCTAGCAACAAAGCGGTGATGCCGGAGGTGTTGAGCCTGCCAGCTGAGAAAGGCAAATAGAAGTGTGTTTGTGAAAAATAGAATATTGGCATGTCCCTGGTCCCATGTCCTGGTGGCGCTGCGGACTGTTCTGAGCTGCTTCTCGTGACTGGCATGGCTAAGTTCTACTTCTCCCATCCTCCCAATATTTGTTGAGCCTTACATCTGTTTTGGTTAACTTCTTGATACCCTGTTTATTAGTAGAACATACAAATGCGTTCATGAGAAAGTGAGGAAGCTCTAACTCTCCCCAGCATCAGGGTGAGAAACACATGCTACTCCTAGTTTGTGAGTAAATCCCAGAGCTCCCTGGAGCCATGAAGCAAAGTTCCACTGGTCGATCCGTTAAAGCCAAATAAAACTCTTAGAACTCCGGGGTTTTTTTCTAATGTTTATCCTATGTGTATCCTGCTGTCTAACTCCTATCTCACTAATACAGATCCAAGTGGGAAACGCTTGATTCAGCCGCACGCCCATTTGTTCTGTGAGCATTCAGTCCCTGCAGAAAAGAAACCGCTTATATCATCTAAAGAACATGTTGGCCAGTTAGAGAGGAGAAAACCCGTTTGCTTTGCGTGCCGGCGCACAGACACTGCAGATAAGGAAGAGTCATTTAGGCTGCTGCTGTCTCCCTGCTGGGGGTTACTGTCACCACACAGAGCGGCTGGGGATTATGCTGGTGCTCCATCTTCTGCTTCGTTGCACGGCCCACCAGGTTACTTCAAAGCACGTCTGGTGGTGGGTTCAGTTAAACCGGCTGCCTTGTACCCCATCCTGAGCCTCAAGCAATTCTCTGCCAATTTGAAAGGCAAGTGACCTCCAGCTACTTATCAGGAGGGATCAGAGTGGGACAATGACCTGTCATTATAGCTGGATCTAGAAGAAACCTGGCGGCTAGGCCTTCCTTATTACTTGTACTCTGGGACCATGTCCTTTTATTTCAGACTTCAGACAGCGTAGGAATGAGTACTGCTGATCCTGTATTGCTTCATATGAATTCCATAGGTTAAAATCAATACCAGGTATAAACAGTGTAGCACAAGCGACGTGTCACCTTTCGTTGTCTTTTTACCTGTTCCTTGTCTTCTGCCATTCCTACAGACTATGCTTTATTTCTAGTGGGGCATTATTCGACTGTAGCAAGTCCCCTTAAATGGATAGGCATCAGTTTTTCAGAAATCAGAAGTCCAGCATGACAGAAAATTCATAGCTTCTTTCTCACCACTCTGTCTAGACTTTACAGCCATTTGCAGGAATGCCAAAAACACTGTGTTACAGTCTTGTTTACATAGTCGCTTATCAAAATATTGTTACCTAGTTAAAAAGAACCTGAATAAATCTTGAATAAATCTTCTGAGGCTGTAGCTGACCACAGTCTGCCATAGTTCATGGGATTATCTTTTATAGACACTCCAAACAATGCAGACAAGATCTGGAAACCGCCTGCCTTTTAAATCCGGCTTAGAAGAGCTTTAATTTTGAAAGAGTATCAACTGTAGAACTATTCTGATTTACAGAGCTCAAGGAATCTCTTCCCTCTTACCTCTTCAAGTCTATGCCCAGGCTGGAATTTCATCCAAAACTGACAGCAAATATCTATTACTTAACTGTACAACAAAACCATGTCATATCAAAAATGAAATGTGCAAATGTGGAAACCACCATAAATTGTATGGCCTGGAGCTTGTCTCATGCAACCTGTACAGCATACAGTTGTTTTGAAAGTGTTGCTGTAGATCACAAAAAGTCCAGTGAACATGTAATGTGCTTGAGAGATCTTCAGTCAAGTCTTCTGACCCTCACTGCAAGACTTCTTCTGATCCAAGGTGAAGTTTCTGATTCCTTAATACAGGCAGTATCCCCTGGGGCAAGGAACTTTCTTGAACCTAGATCCTTTTCTAAATTACCTGGGTTCATTGGTTTGTAATCTTTGTTTTGTGAGTGGGGAGTTCATGCCCACAGGCTGTTTATTTAAATAAATCTCCTAGAGAGCAAGTAAGAGACTTGCAGTCCACTGGAGCATTCAGCTCTACAGCTGTAGCTCTTCAAGTCTATGAAGTCTTTAGATGCGATGTCACTTTTATTGATTCAAAGATGTAGTTTTGTTCTGATTGAAAACTCAAATTGCAAAACCTCAGTTGTATTTCTGTGACCGGGAGCTTTTGTTTTGCCAGAGAACCTTGCCTTCTGCTTCATACATTGCTGCATAGATAGCCCTTCAGGAGGAGATCCAGAGTTGCAGATCTGATAGAAAATTGTAGGTGAATCAAACACTTGACACTTTGCTGGCCCAGGTAGGTTGGCTCTTGCAGGTTGTTGTCTACAACACACTCTTCTGTGCTGTTTTATGATTCAGACACCATTATTATAAATTTTCTTGAAGCAAACAAGTGGGAAACATTAACTGCCACAGACTGGGGTTTTTTGCTTGTTTGCAACTGGATAAATAAAGGCTTATTGTAAACAAGTTACATTGGTTATAAAACTTTGTCTCTAATAAGAAAAAGTTGTTATATACCTGGTACAAGAAACAAACACACACCCTTATGCTTAGTTAGACATCTTAATATAATGCAAATCACCTTACACACACACACACAAAAATGTAGCAGATGGCTTGGAATTATAATTAGTCATTATAATCTGTTTCTGGGATATTTTTTTTTTTTTTGCATTGTATTACTTAATTCCACTGTTTCTCACTTTGGTATTGACAGAGGGTTTTTTCCCTCACATTTCTGGACACTGGGTATTCATACGAATTATGCCTATCTTAATATCATTTACAAGTTTTTATTTGATCATGAAAAGCATTTCATTATGTTTAATTTAGAGAAATGAGATTTCTTTAGTTACTGTCTGTGGAAGCTATTAGAAGCTCAATTACATTTGCAAATTCATTTTTTAAAATCGTTACCATTTTAAGATTAACAATTTTTTAAAAATCCATGATCTGCCTATGTGAGACTTGCAAGTCTGCTAAGAGTGTTCTCTCTACACACTTCCCTGAAGAAATAATGTCTAAAATGGAACAATTAATTTTGGAAAGAACTGAAGATCAATGCGAGTCTTTGAAATTGGACTATCAGTTGTGAATTTGAGTGAATAGCAAGTGTTTTATTAGGGAAGCAGGATTATCAAAAATATGTATTGCTTGCCTTAATTCAATACTGAAAACACGGTACAGAGGTGACCTTTAAGAAGTTGAGGGAATGACAGCTACTGGGGATGCAGATGTTTCACCTGCATAAATATATTGCTATCGTGGATTGTGTATAACCACTGTGTCTATAGGTGTGTCTCCAGGGAAGGTGCTTAAAGAGCTCCATGTAGTTGACTTCGGTTTATTAGTTTCCGGAGGACTGCGAGAGGGATTTTTCTGGTATTTACTTTTTTTTTAAAGGTGACTCCAATCTTGTGTAACCTGCCATGGGGTGTTTCACAGAATTGAGGAGCTGCTGGGCAGCGAGAGCTCCCTTGCAGAGGACTGGCCGAGCAGCATAGCTGTTGGAAGCGCTGGGCAGACCGTGCTGCTGGTCATCTCACTCTGTGCCAAAAGGCTTTGTGGGTTATATAATAATAATTTTTTTCCTGTAAAATATATGTTGCCACAACTCCAACTGTATATACAGGACTGCTTGTGTAATAGCCTGCCTAATTCAGATTAATTGTAGGCTTGCAATGATAAAGGAGCTTCAGCACAGCGGTGATTCTGTTGTACAGATGCAATTAAAACCGTATCAGCGCGGTATAAATAATGCTAAATTAAGTTGCTGTCCTGCCACATGGTGGCAATTTTGAGCTAGTGCACAATGAAAGCTAGCATATTCTTTTATTCAGAAGGAGTAACTACACCAAGAAAGAGTTTCTAATTTACTTGAATTGCTCTGGAGCAGTGTTATCACTCAGGAATATAAAGTGTGTAAAGTACTGTCACTAAAACATCAGTAATAATAATAAACCTTTCCTATCTTGCTGTTCATCTTAGAGCCAAGCAGAGCTTGAAGTTTACATCTGGTAGTCCCGGCATACATGTGCTAGTCTGATATGAGGCTGGAAAGAGTGAGGTATTAGCATATTAAAATTTCATAGTGGAAGAATAAATTATTTGCTTCAAATTATTTACTTTAACTGTTTTCAAGGCAGTTTTAGAAAATGCTAATACAAATTATTTAGTGCCAATTAGATTTTCCTGGTTTATTCAGGCAGCCTGTCATTTTGGGAGCAGAATCCTATTCTAAAGAACCATCATTTTGTCTTCCTGGAATGAAAAAGCTAGAAGATACCAGCCTAAAATTAGGAAATTGCTTTTTATACTATTTATATCTTTCTATGCAGAACTTTCATGTGAATAATTTTAGAAAAAATGATTATATCATAAAATAATTGGGGAAAAAAAGTAGAAGACTAATACAAATCCAGGAAATGTCTTCTCTAGCCTCTGCGGTACCAACCTGTATCAAGTGAAAGGGCAATTCATTTTGATTACAAAGCAGCCACACAACTTCACCCTTAGCTTTCTTAATTTGAAGAGATGTGGAAATAAAACTACCTCACCCTCCACGGACCCTCCAAGTGCTTAAGTTATTGCTGTTTATACCTTAATGCTTCACTGTGCTTTAAAAACATCTATAACTTCATCCCTGGGAAAACTTTTGAGTGTTTAAAGGTATTTGTCAGTATTCCCAGTATATCTGGAAACAGTAATGGGAGACAAAGGCACAGTAACTGCTGCTGTCGGAAAGTTCTGGTTTCAGTAGCTGGCTAATTTAATAAAGTCTTGTTACAGTAAAATGATTCAGCTGTAAGCAGCCTGTAAAAATTGTAGTAAGCACCGTAGCAATGCGCTGCTTTTTTTTGCTCTTTGGGGTAGTGTTTTTTTCATGCTGTCAAAGTGCGCTAGAAGGAACGCTGTGATGTGCTGCAAAGCTGTTTGTCAGTGCCTGGGTTTATTTTTGCAGAGAAGTATTGATTACACAATGAGAAACATTTGGTTTAACAGCGGTCGATGAGGAGCAAACAAAGGACACTCTGAAGCTTGACTCATTTTAATTTGAACGAAAATACTGTACCGGGTGCCATTTATGATGAAATCAAAAATAATGTCAGCTCTCTGTTCTTGTAATCACATTTCTTTCCTGTCATCTTTGAGGAAAATAAGTTTAGACAGACAGTGGACTGTAGTCTCCTGTGTGCTGAGTTTGGGACCAGGTTGCACAAGGAGGGTTTGGAGAGTGGATCCTTCCTTGCCTGGGAATCCCAGGCTTTGCAGAAGGGTGGCAAGCAGGGCCATCTGCCTCTGGAGGTGACCACACCAAAGAGCTTTCACCCACCTTCTCTGTAAGACATACGAAGGTGAATCATTGCAGACTCCTTGTTCTGGTGGTTGGTTTGGTGTTTTTGTTTTGTTTTTTGCAGGATGCAGACACAAGCTATCACTAAATATTTGTAGTATAGAGAACACTTGTATGCCCCTTTAACCAACAGTGGGCCATGGGCAGCTGGGGCTCAAGTATTCTCTGTGGCACTTGAACAAATACCATTTGATCACCATGCCTTGTGTCAAGGGAGTCAAATATTCATTGCGTTGGAAAAAAATTAGTTACTTTGTTAAAGTAACCAACTGGGAGACCAAATTGCAAATTCCAGTTTCTGTTTCAATTAATATTTCATAATTCATTATAGAAAAAATGGAACTGTTTCACCATCCCTCTCTTGTCTCTTGTCCAAGGCTTTTCCATGGCTCCTGCCTGCAGCAGTCTCTCAGAAGTGGTGTACAAGGGTGATAAAATAGCGAGTTTGAGTACTTTGAATATGCATATTTATTTGTAACAGTATTGGGCATTACTTGCTAGAAAGTTAGAAAAACTTATTTTAATGTGCTTCTAGTAGTTGCTGTTTGTTTGCTTAATTCTGTCATTGTTGTCTACTTTTTTGGTGGTGCCCTTGTCTACTTTTGTGGCCAGTTGATTTTCTCTGGCTTATAGGATGTTGCGTTGCAGACCAGTCTATGATTCTATTAAATTATGACATTTATGCTGAGGTACCGGATGCATAGCATCAGAAAATGCATTACAACTTACATAAATACTCAGTTTAGGTCAGCAGTGACTTAATGGTACTTCAAACAGTAAACAAACAAATTTGTATTCCTTTCTTCCCCTCATTTAAATTCATTGCAAAGTATCTGTTTGAAATCAATATTAATTACACAGAAATTGTGACCCTCTTTAGCAAATGCTTTAAAATACTTGTTAAAAAATTAATGTGAAGGTTATTAGCCTGATTTTGAGCAACATTAAGCCTGTGTTAAATATTCTCATGTAGACTTTTTTTGACAAAATAGTGCTCCCATGTTGACATAATTAGTAGTACCACAGTAAAACAGTTCTTACGATGCACTGGTGAAGCAAAAAACAAATTCAAGAATAATCTTACTTTTATCTAAACAGCAGGCCTTTTCGCTTCTTAAAAGGTAACCTTAAAGATGAGATTGCATTTGTGCCCCTTTTAAGACATTTTTGAATTAACCAGTCCGGTTATATGTAGCTGTTCTTAAGAATCGCTTTTCGTAAGACTCAAACATAAGCTATACAGAAAAAGGACTAGTTCTTATGTGTAAGTCAGATGTCAGGCTGGTTCCCTTATGAGTAGCAACACCCTATAAAGTATGCATGGCATGAGTATACTGAATCCCTTTAATTTTTCACTTGCAATTTTCTGTAGTTTTAAATCTTGATGCATAGCTACATATTTGCTTAACATATAGGTAACATTATTGATCAAAGGAGCAGTATGATTTTTAACTGAAAGATAAATTAGTAAGTTAAAAATAAAATACTCTGGTGTGGTGGGTTGGCCTTGGCTGGCTGCCAGGCACCCACCCAGCCGTTCTCTTGCTCCCCCTCCTCAACAGGACTGGGGAAGAAAATAAGATGAAAAAACTCATAGGTCAAGATAGTTATGAAGGTTGCTTTCCATTTACCCTCACAGGCAAAACAAACTCAGCTTTGAGAAGATTAATTTATTATGAATTAAAATAGATTTGGATACTGTAAAACAAAGACAAATTTTAAACAGCACTTTCTCAAGTGTGGTTTGGAGAGTCTAATTCCCCTGCTGGGCCGCACAGGGGGATTGGGATGCGGATTGAGATTAGCCCGTGACAGTCCCTCTCTGCTGGACCTTCCTCCTGACAAGTTTCCGCAGCTTTACCGTGGGCTCTCCCCGTCTCCCCAGGCCGCGTTCCTTCAGGAAATGTCCTCCATGGGCTGCAGGGGAATACCTGCCCCAGCACTGGGACCACCTCCTCCCCAGACCCGGGCACTCCCTGGGGTGTTTTTTGCCCTCTCTTCCTCACTCTCCGCCACCTCTGTGGTGTTTTGACCTTTCTTAAAGACATTTCCCCTGAGGTGCCACCGCCATCACTGACGGGCTCAGCTGCGCCCTGCACTGGGGCTGTGGCAGAGCTGGCTGGAACCAGCTGGAACCGGCTGTGTCTGGCAGGGGGCAGCCCCAGCCTCTCCTCACAGAGGAGCCTCTGCGACCAGCGGCTGACCACAGACACACAGCACTGATCTGATCCACTGACATTAAGAAAAAGTAGGGCTATTAAGGCAGCACGTGATGAAGGGGCAGGGGAAAATGTTTCTAGGTGGAGAGTCAGGAGTAGTGAGCTGGTAGCTGAGAAATTTTAACACAGAGGGCACAAGATCACGGTGGAGGGAAAGAAGCAGGGCCAGGAAAAAGGGTAGGAAGAGAAGGTATTGGAGTGGAGTTGATCCCATCATTCAGACAAGACATCTGTTGGGTTTACTTGCAGTGACAGGTAGAGGAGTTTAACTGCAAGTCCCTGACTTGGAAGGCTTGAGTGTCAACCATGTTTAAATTTAAAGTTGACAGCAAAATAACCCAGAGAGGAAAAAGAGGTAAGAAGGCAGCCTTACTGCACAAAACCTGAAGGTGCTGTGTGTTCACTTTGCATGCTAGCTGTCAAACTCTGGCCAGAAGTGAAGGGGCTGTTGTGTAGCTCCTGGCCCCGCAGCACCGCACGCTGTCATCTGCCTCTCGTGGCTGCTGCCCACCACGTCCACTTCCATCTTTTGTCACCTCGGAGTTTTCTGCTGGCTGTTGCGGTGTCAGGGGTCGCTCAAGAGAGGGGACGTTTGCAGTTTGGCAGGACGTCAGAGAACCAGGTTCTGACATTTACAACACATCCCGAGGGAATTAAGGGAGACATAAACTGTTGAGCACCTCTTAGGAGACGCTTGTCACATGGCTGCACGAGGTCAGTCCTTAGACAGAGAACATGGCTATTAACCAGTAACTCTGAAAATAAGCGGTGTCTCTTGGTCTCTCCACAGAGTGCTGAGGAGCAATTCTGTCAAATACATGTGCTATTTTCAGTTTAGCCATAAATAGTTTTCATGCGTTCTGTTTTGATCATCAGTATCTCAAATTGGATTCCTTCCTTAACTTTGAGAAGACAAGTTAATGTGTGGTACATGTCCCTGACTGGATGAGAAATGAAACATTTTGACACGAACATTTCTACAGCTACACAAAACGGAACTCGTTGAAGTGCAAATGCTGGCTCACGCGCATGATGAGCAGCTCGTGAAACTTGATTGCTGAAATGTTCATGAAAAAGTAATTGCAAACAGTATTTGTTCAAGTGTTAAAATATTCCAGTACTTGCACCAAAGTAATGGTGGAGTTTGCTAACCCTGTCTTTCACTGTAGTTCGTTCACATAAAATTTTTGCATGTTTGGAAAGTTATCAGAAATTTGACAGGGTGATGTGATGAAAGTCAGGCTATCTAGAGCGGCTGAAAAAGGGAAGCAAGAGTGAAAGAAGAGAAACCAAGAGTGAAGTTAAGTGTTACACTTCTAAGAGGAGAAGGTTATAGCTCTGCTGCAGAGAGCAGGGAGAGGAGGCAGGGTAAAAAATAGTTCGAGCAGATCTGGTGGAGAGAAGAAGCTGCAATTAAAGAGGAATTGACAAGTGGGAACACATAACAATTTCATTGGAAGATGGCAAGTGATTTTCCTGGTGTTAAAACATACTGATGCATTTCACATGATACTTTCCTTTTTTTTTATGTAACCTTTTCTTCACATGCCTTGTGAATTGTATCTCTTTTCAGTAGCTTATACTCGTTATAAAACCTTGAGCCATTTCTGGCTGGTTTGCTTTCACATACCTTTATTTTGCACAGGAATAAAGTGGGGTTACCACAGGGGAGCTTATGAAGGGGCTTATGACAATGCAGAATTTCTGGAGAATTCAGGAATATGCTATCTGCTTCCAGGAGACCGAAAAAAAAAAGAAATCTCTGTTTAATCCTGGCCTCTCTGTATTAGGTTCACTTCTCTCTTCTGACACTTAGCTATGTCTTTTCTGGGTTTGAATAAAATTTCTTGCAGGTAAGATCACTACTTCTGGGAGCTACTTTCTGTGTGTAGTATACACGAGTGTTTTGTGTCCTGGAGAGTGAAAACTTTCCAAGTGTGGGTGGTCTCTTACTCCTTCCCCCCCCGCCCCAGTATTTAATGTCTGTGATCTGGCTGAAAGCAGATCTGTTTTCTGCCTGCGAGAAGATGGCAGAAGTGCCTCAAGGTTGCCAATAAATTCTTGTGAAGCGTCACAAAAATGAAGGCTGATGGTGTTACTGCTGTGCAGCTCTCCTGTGAGCAGCCTGCTCCCCATTCAGACAGGAAATTTTTGGTAGCTGGGAATTTCTGGGCCATAGGTCAGTGCTTTCGTTTGTGATCTTGTAGCCTTGTGACTTGTTCGATGTTTATCCCTTACCCTCAAAGGAGTGTAAGGTTTACACAGCAGGAGTAAGTGCTCGTGTAACTAACCCTGTGTCATAGTGCTTGCCCATGAGGTGGCGGAATTGGAACTGCACGTTTAACTCATTCCAGAAGTTCCTGATGTTTAAACATTTCATTTCTGTAACATTACTCTTCTTGTAATGTGAATTTGTTGTTGGTTTGTGGGTCCTTTTCTTAAGGTAATTCCTAGATCCTTTCTTCTTCTTAAAAGAAGCTAAAAAAACAGGTGGATATGCTGATCTTTTCATGTAGGACGATAATACAGACTTCCACATGAATAGAAGGAGCAAATGGTAGCAGCAGCGTTCTCTGACCTATCAGCAAGAGGTAAATGAAACCTAGAAATAGCTCAGACTTCTCTTTGACCTATAGGGGGAAGTTTGGGGTTGTGAATCTGCTGTATATTCAGTGCTCTGCTAGAACCTGTGGGTCTGTGATTAGCAGCAGTGCAGCCGTGCCCCTAGATCCAGCCCAGGCGTTCTGCAGGGACAGTCAGAGGAGCTGTGTGCAACCTGCAAAATATCCCGGCAGCGAGGACGAGGATGGGATACTCTGCTTTCTAAAGTATCACGTTTTGTCTCTCACCCTCTCTGTGGAGGTCTGGTTTTGTACTTAATGTCGAAAAAAAGATTTATTTGAGGACCAGAGCATGGTCAACGTAGCAGACACATAAAGGCAGCTGCTGTATCAGAATCGGATCACTGTGGCAGTAATGATGCTGGATGAGTGTTGAAGGCATGGCTCAATCTCTGGTCTTCAGTTTGTTATCATAGTAAAGTTATCGGTTACTGTTGGGACGGGTACATAATTGGTTTTAAGCCCAGTTTCTGTAGACACCAGTACTTTCTGAAAGCTTGTCTTAAGCCCTGGATGGTAACTATGTATTTATTTTATGTCATTTTTCCTTGCTGCTCTCTGACTCTCTGGAAGCTCTAGATGTTTCTTCAACAGCAGTCAAATGCCTCTATAAAGAGAAGACGCTAACAGTATCCATCAAGGGCCACTGGAACAGTATAATTTTAAAGCTGACATTGATGGGAGCTGGAGAAATACTAACTGCTCTGAATATTCTTCCCGTGTCGTTACCCGGAGTTACCCTTCGTGAGCTGTACTCCTTGTATGGCCGCAGTGTATCTCCTGCCTGGTGCTGAGCGCTCTGCTCTCCTTAGTTCAGCAGAAACCAAGGATTACTCAGTGTCCTGGCAGAATATGGTTATGTAACAGTAAGAACAGTAATTAGACAATTTAGTTAGAACAGTGTATTTATTTTCCAGTAATTTCTTTCTTGTTCTGCAGTTTTCCATTTTCCAGCTATTACATATGACCGACTAGACAGAAGCCCTCTGTTCTCTTGAGTAATTCCCTTTATTTTTTTACAAGCATATAGATATTTCATTTAATCCTTTGCAGCCTCCCGTTGTGGCATCTGCTTATTTATCACTGTCTTTAAGATCCCTTTTCCACTTGGTAATGTTCATATTTTTGGTCCCCTGGTTACTGCTATTGTAAATTATTATCCAGTAAGACTTATAGCTGTGAGACTTGTACAAATAATCTGTCTCCCTCATTTAATGGCTTAACACTAAGATACCTTTGTTATTTTCTAATGAAACTGTATGTATAATTTCTAGATAAATTTTTCCACTTATGTCATGAAAATTTAGGTCAGCAATGGAACTATGTCAGGCTGTCTGACAGGCTACAAATCGCACGGCACCATGGGCATAGAGATTTTTTTTTAAGTCATATAGATGGTGAACCCACTGTAGCTGTATGATGATTTAACCTTTTCTTAGACAACTGACATTGGAAGCCCTTTGCTGACGCGGTAGAATGTAGTACCACGTAAAGTGCTGCGGGGTTTTTTATTGATTTATTATCTCATTTAAATGCACAAGGAAAAAATTAATTTAATTTCATTTCTGTTTAATAGGGTTGCATGAAAAAAGCTGTACGTACATTTTTTTAATTCCAGTAGCATTTTTTACAACTTTTCAGTTCATTCTCCTGCTCCTCCTAGATTTCATTTAGCTACTTTTAAAATAGAGTTTTGACATCATTGGGTACCGTTTTGTATCATGTTCTTTCTTTTTTTTTAAAAAAAAAAAAAAAGAAAAAGATTAGGCTGTGACATATGTAGATGTATCCAATTAGTGCTCTATGTTGTGGGTTGGATTTTTCTGGTCCTGTGTTTTAAAAATTAGCAACAAACATATGCCATTTGTCTTTGAGAACTATTAGTAAAATTAATGACATTTTTATTTCTCTCATATTTGTTTGATTGGTACTCAGCTTTTAAAAACATAGTCTTTGTCATAGTATTTCAGTAATTAGGTTCAAGTAGACTCAGTCCTGCTAATAGGGATCCTCCTCTCAGCTAAAACAAGAAAACCAGTGGCTGCAGAATCAATTTCTTCTCTGCTCATGAGATTGAAACATTAAGGGATGGGTGACAAGTTGTCCTCTTGACTTGTTTCATGCTTCCCATGTCTACATACAAGCAAGATAGATCCTAGATCTCAAATACAAGTTTTTACATTTATTTTGAGTGGAGATGAAGAAAAAGAGCTTTGAAGGAGAGGGTGAGTGTTTGTTTTTAAATATGCTGCCTTCAGTAAGTCTGAGCTGAGTAAGACTGGCTCAGTGTGATGGGGCTTTCCAGCTCTACTTTGTTTTTCTATGTAACGTTGATATACAAAAAAGTGACGGGACTGGATAGTTAAGGCAATTATTTTGATTGATGATTTTTTTCCCAAATTAAATCTTCATTTTTTTTTTTTTCTAAAAGTGTGTACAATTAATAAACGTTTTTTATGGTCTTTCAGCGTGAGAAGCTGATACATGAGTTGGAGGAAGAAAGACATTTAAGACTTGAGAGTGAAAAAAGATTACGGGAGGTGACACTGGAGTCGGAGCGCAGCAGAGCTCAAATGCGTGGGCTGCAAGAACAGTTTTCCAGGTATGTTGCATGAGTTAACTATGTTCAGAATATGGGAAGAACACACTTTGGTGCAAAAAGATTGATCCAACTTGTTGATAGCTTCAATGGATGGAATCTAAGACAAAAACAGCTCTCCCTCTGAAATTCTCTAAACGTAATGGAGTTTTGGCTAAATGATTGTTAGCATCCTGTAAAACTTAAAAGGCTTATACCGTCACTCTATGTAATGGTGAAAATTTTCATTTCTTGAGATTTTTGCATTATTAGAATTTGATTTTGAATTATTAGAACACAAACCAGGACAAATTCCCAATAACTTTCTGAGTAGAGGTCTTCTCAAAAAGCACGTTACTGATGTCAATATTTGGATGTTTGTTAACCAACAAAAATGGGTTTGATCAATCTGATAAAGAGGGGAAAAAAAAAAAATGCCTTTTACCAGCTGGGTAATCACCCTGCTTGGACATGCTTCAATTTTCTTCCTACACTGCCTGGACCAGAGCTTTGTGCCGGAACAGATCTCCACTTACAAGGGAACCATCTTAGAACTTGGGTTTAAGACAAACCATTCACATGGTGACAGTAAGGATTTGAGTTATTTATTGGTTTCATGATGCGTGATGAGATCTTGTACATCAAAGAGAATTTTTTTATCACATGAACAGAAACAAAACAATTAAAAAAATCAAAAGAGACAACAGAATTTTATATTGTACATTAAAACGAGCTGTGAGGTGTGGGGTTTTTCTTTGGTTATTTTTGTTGGGGTTTTTAGCGTTGTCTGTGTTGGACATTTTTTCTGTTTGTTTTTTTTTTTTTTTACCTCAGTGTCTGCCATGCTGCTCCTCTGATCTGAAACTGGGTTTCTAGGCAACACAGAAAAAGCCGTTAAAAGCAGTAATAAATTTGTTCTCATCTGTTATTTTCTTTTTGGAAAATTTCCATTAATGCTGTTCAGATTTTGAAAAAGTATCAAAGTATTCATATAAGTCTGAAATTCTCTCACTAAAAATCCCAAGGATATTTATTTTTTAGTTTTCTGTTGTTGTTCTATGATCTTTGGTTTCATTTTTTACTTATTCTGATGAGACTCCCTGAATAATAAACACAAAATAAATCCACCATATGAGTATTCTTGTTTAGAATATTTTGCTTATTATATATTAATCTTTGTTTATGAAAGGATTTCCTGAGGTTCTGATTTTAGAAGAGTGTTATTGTTGCAATAGCTAGAAGCCTTTGAGATAAACTTTAAAAACGGTGGTGGCGTGATCAAGAGAAGAAGGGGTGAGGGGAAACCGGCCTCCAGAGTAATGTAGAATTTTAACTGTTGCATATTCAGATCTTTTCAGGGTAATCCTTCATTATTCCTGTGAAACTGCAGTGGTCTGGTTCACGTCTCCAGTGTTTCAGAAAAGACTAACTGTATTATTAGTTAGGATCGCTGAAGTCCACTGTCTTCAAATGAACCCATTCTTTTTCTTCCATTAGTATTTGCAGTCTAGCTTGCTCTGCTCTGTCAAGAAGCAGAGGGATGCAAGCTCTTTGGATTAAAGTTGTTTGTCTCTTTGTTTTTGTGCCTCTGATTTCGATAAAGGTGAATGCTGTGTAAATCAGTGTGGTGTACTTGGTAAGGCTGGCTGCACGTTCGCTATGCTGTGTGGAGGCAAACTTAAATTTTACCACTTTTCATTAGTGACACCTCAGTTGGCTCTCGTACTGCCGATGATGGAATCATCTGCCTTTGGCTTCCTTGGACTACGATCTTATTTTAGACCAGGTGCTAGGAAGACAATGCATCCCTGAAATACTTCATTTGCTTTAAAAACGTGACAATTTTTATGATGAATATTAGAGGTTGTTTTTCTTATGTGTAGTAAAATATTAAGGCCTTTACTACACAAACAGACTTTCTCCTTAAACTAATGGATTTTTTTATTGCCTTGCTTGAGCAAATAATGAAACTAGCAACTGGATACTCTTGTGCTGCTTAGAGATTCCATATTGTTTGAAGGATTTGAGACAATTAAATGGGACAAGACAGATGATGATGGGAGGAGATGTTAAAACCAAGAAATCAGAAGTACTTTAGAAGAAGATGGCTGAAGAGTAATACATTGGGCCCAAACGCTCTGGCTTTCCAATGCAGATAGACTAAAGTAAGAACATATATTATAGCATAAATCTTGTAAATATGTGTAATCCCTGAAATGAGTGAATTTACATAGACATTCCTACATATTATGTGTAGAGCAGTAGGTTAAGCTGTGGTTTGGAGGATGTTTCTTTTCATCTCAAAATATTTTCTCTGCATTCTTGAAAGAATAAAACATAATAGATTTTGGAAAGCTGTAAGTTGACCTTTGTAATCAGGGGAGTGAAGCTGCCTATTCCTATCTGAAATTGTGTGAAGACTTTAATCTGTCATATAAGCATATAGTTTGAGAGTGAAGACTTCTGAAGGCAGGGGTTTTTTTTATTGATTGACGTTTCTGTTCTTACCAAGTAAGCAATATCCCAGGCTAGCAGTCTGAAATAAATCGAAGTTCTCTTTCTTAGCGTCTGTATAAATCTACCAGAGCCTTAAAGTGACACAGTGGTTAGTTTGATAAATATGTGACAGTTTCTATAGAAGGAGAAAGAGCTTTTAAAACTAAATTTCTTTTCCAAAACTGTTTAGTGGTGTATCTATATAGTTGTGGGGTTTTTTTCTGATTGAATTGGTGGTGAATGTATTTAGGATGTGGCAAGATCCTGCAGGAAAACCATTTAATGCTAAAGCTAGTATTTTACACTGTAGTTGGATGCTGTTATTTTTGCATTGCCTTAGTGTATCTCACACTGAGGTGAAATCCTTGATGTTTTCTTTCTCAAAGCCAGTGAGACCTGTTGCTTTGCTGCAGCTGTTCTGTTAAATTCTATAAGGCCCTTTTTGGAATGACAATGTATAGATGAATGTTGCTCAAATGCATGAAAGCTAACCCTGTCAATGCCTATCAGCTTAGTTTCTTCCAAGACAAAGTCATGAGGTCTGACTTTCCCATTTTGATTGTTGGCAACTGTCACAGCAGGTCAGAGAAGAAGACACTGTGTGCCTCCTTGTTCCAGGTTTCAGCTGTGCTTTTCCTAATTTCAGCATTTTTCTGCAACAGTAGGAACAGAAATCATAGAATCATAGAATCACCATGGTTGGAAAGGACCTCCAGGATCTTCTAGTCCAACCTTCATCCCAGCATCCCTAACCACTAGACCAGAGCCTCAAGTGCTCTATCTACTTGTTTTTTAAACACCTCCAGGGATGGTGACTCCAC
>VWZK01000798.1:66318-253754 GCA_013396935.1 Baryphthengus martii | reverse complement strand
CCCTCTGCAGAGCCTTCCTACCCTCAAGCAGATTGACACTCCCGCTGAGTTTCGTGTCATCTGCAAATTTCCTGAGGGTGCCTTCGATCCCCTCATCCAGGTCATTGATAAAGATATTAAACAAGACTGGTCCCAAATGCAACAATCCTGCCCAAAGCAGGAGCTGTGATTTATAGTATCACTCTAAAAAGCACACTAATACGCATAATATAAATTGATTACATTTCTCTGCTGTACATCAGTAAGCGATAGAAGTTGTTGTCTGTTGAGTGCATATAGTACATGGGACTCCAAACTGGGATTAAATGCTAAAGCAGTAAAAGATGCAGCTTTATTTAAGTTGTTTTGATTACTGTCTTGGTCTAAATGAAACAAGTTCAATAAACACACTTTTGTAAAGTGTATCTGTAAACAGTAATTGAAGAGGCTAGTATCAAATCTTAAAATCCCTTTGGGTAAATTTCAAAACTTCTTTCGGTTAAGATGATGTTGTTTATAGGTATCGGTGTCTGTGACTGGAAAACTGCCTCAGGCTTTTAAAAATGGGTGTTATTGGAAAAGTAGGAAATGGTCCTTGTTTAATCTGCTGGGGTCCTGCGAAAGGGATGATTGCAATTCTCATTAGATTGTATTTCAGAGTTTCCCCCTCATTAATATTGACCGTGGGGTTAAGCCTGTCACTTCTGACAAGGGGCAAAATGACTACTACAAATCTGATGGCGCTGTGCATAAAAGGACTGTGTGGCTGTTGGCTTAAACACATCCTACCTGGTTTTCTCCAACTATTCTTAATTCCCCTTGCTCTATTCTGGCCTGTCAGCAGGTGAGTGGAAATGGTGACTGTTTCCCTAGCAGCTGCAGGAAAGAGATTTTTTTGCATTGTGTCGATACATTGATGTTACATCATCACATCGTAATTTGGAACGCTATCACATCTGCTTGATCTAGAGGTCACCACCTGCTTGCACTTCAGTGGCCTCGCTGCCATGACTGGTAATCCTTATACAACAGAGACTGTGCCTGGAAAGTATAAACCAGTAAGACAGCTCAGTAGTCCCTGTGGTTGATCATTTTGTTTAATGCCCATCTAATGCCATTTTAAACCATTAATAACATTTTAATCTAGTTTCTGAGGAGATCAAAATGCTCTCCTGGCAGCCATTGATGGTATTACTTTGATTCTGTTATAGCAGGGGTGAGTAAAATACTACGTGGGAATTCACTCCTTGTCTCAGAAGAAGATTACAGGAAGAGCTGACTACAATTCTCCTCTTCTCTTTTGCAGTAACGCCCTATCATCCTCCCTGCATGGCCTGTGCTCAGGGTTATTGGAGGAGGCAGATTGTCACAAAGTTTATATCAAAGGCTGACCTTGTCATTCTGCCCTATGTTCTTAGATACCACCAGATTTTATTAGAGGTGCCTGTATGAAACATTAGGAAGACAACTAGTGAATAAGTATAAACCACAACTCACTGACCTGAAATTGCTCCATGTCTGGAGCGTATCTCACTTGTGCACTTGCTGCCTCCTTTGCAGCTGACTCCAGGATGTCCATCTTCAAACATCGTGTGGTAGGTTGACCTTGGCTGGCTGCCAGGTGCCCACCCAGCTGCTCTCTCACCCACCTTCTTCAATAGGACTGGGAGAGAATATAATAAGAGAAAAACCCTCGTGGATTAAGACAAGAACAGAGAGATCACTCACCAGTTACTGTCAAGGGGAAAGCAGACTCGATGTGGGATTGAATTTAATTTATTGCCAATTAAAAATAGTATAGGGTAGTGAGAAACCAAGATGAAACTAATAATACATTGTCTCACACCTCCCTTCTTCCCAGGCTCAACACCATTCCTTTGTTCCTGACTCTTCTGCCTCCCTCTTGGAGCAACATGGTTGAGGGGTGGAGCTGCTGCAATCAGTTCAAAACAGTTCACCTCTGCCTCTCCTCACACTTTACCCTCGTTTCAAGCCTGGGGTCCTTCCCACTGGGGTCTTTGAGTGCTGAGGAGTCTCTCCCGTGTATGGTGTAAGGGAGGTGGGGCTGATGTCTGCTTCACGGGCACCAATTCTGGGGCCGCCGCTCTCGATGCGCAGGGCAGACTGCTTTTGTAAGAGGACTGCTTAGCTCTTGGCTGGACTTGCTGAGCCTCAGGATGTGGTGTGAATACTGTTTTACTAGGGCTTTGACCTAATGCTTAGCATATCGATCTTGTCTTTTGATTAGAATTGACAGAGTAAAAGGATGAAGTTTCTTTTAGATTAACACTGATGGAGTGGGTGTTATTAGTATTTTTATTTATGCACATGTACGACACTTAGGTACATATTTCATCTCTAATCATGGCTCAGAACCGTCAAACTCTATTTGACGTAAGATCAAGGAGCTTTTGTGTGAATAGATTTCATCTGGCAGAAAATAAAGCAGTGGTTTTACTAAACTCATGAAATTAAACCCAAAGAGGAGTTGCCCTGACTTGTATAGGGAGTTTGGCCCAACTCAGTCCCTGGGCTACTTAGAGTTAAATATCCTGGTTTCTTATTGCTTGACCAGCAAGAAGAAGAAAAAAAGGAATTTTATTATTTTTCATACCAGGCTTAACTTTTTCCACTCCTCTGTTCTGTGTATGAATACGGTGGTTTTGAAAGTACATACACGTGAAAATATCTTCAGAGAATGTGTTATCTCAGTTTTCTTCAAGAAATACAGTTCTCATTCTCATGTTGGAAACCATCAGGTTGAAATACACATTCTCATACAGAAGTTGAGAAAGAAAAACAACAAAACAGTGAGGTCAGAGTGACCGCAGAGGACTGAAGAACCGGAGTAAATTCAAAACCCAGAAGTCATGCAGGGACCAGAAGTTACAGCAAACTATATTCCGTGATGTATGTTGACTTGTGTAACACTTTCAGAGAGCAATGGATTGCTTTGCTGCAGGCATTATTAAAGATGCACGTAGAGGTACATGCAGTTCCCAGTCTTCTGTGGACTCTTCAGATGTTGAAGCTACATTAAGAGCCAGCCCTATTTCAGTACCCCGATGCTCTAGTAAATCATGTGGTGGTGTTTGACGGCAGCTCTTAGTTGCTGAAAGCTTCTTTCAAGGGGTCCAGAGAAATAGATAGTTTTTATCTTCCACGGACGAAAACGTGGCTATCTGTGAGCTCGGAAAATGCCGAGTTTGGTTTGTATTTATTTATATGCTGACAGTATGCATCATACTTGTATTTCTGGAAGGCTGCATCTATTGCCTTTTACTGATTTATCAGAGCATGAAATGATACTCTGCTTCCTCTGTTGTAGCTAGCAGTACAATTTAATAGGATACAGTGGGGTTTTTTTTCCTTTGCATAATGTAATAGATTAGCACTAAAGTAGTGCTAGGTTACAGTGCAGTCCTTTGATGTGCCCTGTCTTTTAAAACATCCAAGACAGAGCCTAACATAGAACCAATATATCAACGTTTTCACCACAATTTAACAGTATGTTACCAATGCCCATATGCAGGTCCACACACAGCATGTCATCCCCTCCATGCGTTATGTTTTGCAATAGAAAGATGGTTTGAATATTCTCTGCGCTGCCATAGCAGGGTCCTGGCCAAGCAGAACCTAGCTGTGTCAGATAGTGCATGCTACGTATCCATCATCTCGTTTGTTATACCCCTCTTTTGTTCGCAAGGTGAGGGATCCCCACTGAAGTTGAAGGAAGCTCCTGCAAACCTGTACCAAAGAATACTGTGCTTGAGAGTAAGAGCAGGGATTCCTGGGCAGATGTAGTGTCTGGGTTTACAGACCCATTTATGTCGCAGGACAGTGAAAAGCTCGTTGTGGTTGAGATTTTAGACTCCCTTGCCACCGCTGGTTAAAGAGATTGAGGTTTGTGTTTGATGTTTATGTACTGTGAAATCCTGTACCTCTTGAAGCTCACAGCTCTGTGCATTTCGTTTTGCACAATAATAGGTATCTTTTTCCAAGTATTTCTAGCTGCAGATAATTCTCCACTGTAAAGCATGTTTAGATTTATGAAAGAACAGTGCTGATAAGGGAGCTAAGTTCTGTTACTGAGTCATGTTGCTGCCTCAGAGCTGCACAGTCAGGTATGGTAAGATGCTTCCAAGGTAGGTAGGACCTGTGGTTGTCAGGGGGACTTCTTTACTTACTGCTAGTTTGCTGTTCTTATAAATGTATTTTTTAAATCGCATTGGAACATGCAAAGTCAAAATGCTGACTGTTTCTTTCCTCTGGAATTCACCATAGTTTGGTTTCCTTTGAACTTGGGAAATCAGGAAAGGCACAGATGTGTCACATGCTCTTCTGCAATTCCTTGTTGCCATATAAGGTAAAGAGACTATTCAAAACCAACGCATTCCTCCAAATATTTAATAAAATGTTTCCTTTGTTAGACATGATAGATACCTTAATTCCAAGGACCAGCAGAAGGATCAGCAGATCTGCAGAAAGAGATCTGCAAAGATTTGCAGAAAAATTTGTTTTCCTTCAGTTTATTTTTTTCCCTTGAGTCAAGCCATTTGATATTAATTAGCTGTGGTCTGAAATAACATCTTCTAAAATGTTTTCTTTTAACATTATGTTCTTAATTCTAAGCCATTTTTAAGGGAAGAATCCACCCGGATTACACTGTAAGCTCATCATCACTTTTTCTTTGTAGCTTGCTATGATTATTCCCTATATTAAAAAACAAACTCCTTCATACTTAGGTCACCTTCACATTTGGAAGTATGAAATATGTATATATTTATATACAATTAAGGCATTTTTAGAAAGATTGTAAAAGGATGAAGAGTTTTAAACAGAAAATCATATGGAAGTTGGAAGGACAGAAGGGCATATAATAGATGAGAAAGCAGAGATTTTTAACAGGTGTTCTGTCTTAATCTTCCCTAAAGGAAAATAATAGCGTACATACACCGACAAAGATGGACAAGGATGATGTGAAATCACGAGATAAAATGTGAAAGGTAACCAGTTAAAGAAGTAAGATAAGTAGATTCAGCCAGGATTTCTGCATCATACTGAGAGGCACCAACTGTAGTCAGCCATCCACAAACAATTACATGTGTAGGCAGTTGAATGAGTGAAGTCCCAAACGAGTGCTATTTACTTATACGTAACTAAGAAATTGTTCACAGAATATTAGATCCATTTGTTGTTATTAACATTTAGATAGGATTCCACAGTCGTCTTCATGAAGAAGAGGGGACTGTGGTCCCAGTGCTCAGTTTAGTTGCCTGGGCTCGAATAAGTATCTTCTGAGAACCTCTTTCAGGAGGATTTTTGTTGTTATATTTCGTGTACTCAGAGGAGAACTGTTGTGGTTAGCAATGCTCTGTAGTATCTCTCTTGAAGTGTTGTTGAAGTTAGATCATGGCTAGAGTCAGATGCTGCATCCTTAGTGGCAGCTACAGATGATCTGCTTTGGGAAGACTTTCATGATGGAAAAAAAGAATTGTGATTTCTCATGTCCTGGGATATGAAGTTAATCTCTTACTTGACCCATTAGGAACTCCTTCCAATAAAATGTATTGGAATTATTTTTACAATGTTTTGCAGAAAAGTGCATGGGCCATATATTTAAAGGTGACAAGCTTCAGTCTAGACTACAGTGATAAAATTGTAAATTCCTTTTGTGTATGTGTTGAAAGTTCATGTGTGCTTTAAAAATACTAAAGTGGAAGATTGCTTTGCTTATAAAACCATCTGATTTTGTCAGTTCTGTATACTATTTCTCTCCTTGTTAATGGAGTTTACTGCTGACATACTTTGAGAAATAGCAATAACTCCACAATATCTGAAAATTCTTATTTCAGAAAAGAAGGCCATTCTTACAACTAAGTGCTTTGAAAAATATTGGTAATTCTTTCTGTCGTGTTTCCTACCAAAAAAAATGAGAGAGTTTTCTTTTGAATTTTGGTGGGATAGAAGTCTTCAAAGTTTTGTTTATTCTTGTGAATGCCTGATCCATCTGTCTGAACCTGAACATGGAAAAAATCTCTACTTTAGATTGTATGTGTACCTTTGTCTTTTAAAAAGATTATTTTAATTTCCTAATATCTGTATGAAAAAAAAATATTTAAAAGAAAACAGAGGAAATACCTGTGAGAGAAGGACAATGTAATGATAAAGATCTTGAATCCTTACAGTAGAATATACTACAGAGACTCACCTTCAAAACAGCATTGTCATTTACATTTTTGAACCTGGTAATTTGAAGAGGTCTGTGTAATTATGTCCCAGTAAAATGATTAGAGAAGTTAAACTAGGTAAGGAGAACAAGGGGGAAGAGAGCTGGCAAAGAATGGGTGTTACCTTAGGGTCTCTCCTGGACGCCTGTGGTAAATCTCAAGACTTTTTTCAAAGCATTAGTCTGGTTTGAGCTACAGGACTGTCTACCAGAGTTGTTTTCTATGCCAACACAATGTCTGTCTCTCTTCAAAGCCTTCTCTTTCCTCGTAGTGTTGTTCAGTGACACCTTTTATTAATTACCTCGTTCTGGAAAGGGAGAGGATAGGAAATGGAAATGACAGGAAAGTTCTGAAACCTGGATGTCAGGTGTCCTTCCCAGCTGGCGCTCAGTCGCCTGTATTCTCATCCCGGGCATAGATGTGCTGCCCACGCTCTGAGACTCTTTTCTTCAAAGTGGGCGGTTGTCTTGGAGAGTCAAAAAGATACACATCTTTAAAATCAGTATGTATAATGTTGTTTAAGACTGATCTTCTGATTCCATGATCAGATTTATGTCACTACCCAGATAACATGAATTTATCCAATTTTAGTTTACTTATCCCATCACACTTTTGTCATACGGTTGTGAGCTTATACTTAAAAGCCATGTCTGCCGTGATTTGCAGATCATTGTCTGTTTCTCTTTACTAATGGATCAGAGAGAAATGTGAGTTTATGATCACAATTTTTGTGGTTGTTTTTCTGTTAGATGCTCGAGGTGGCTGGTATTAATCATTTTCCTGTACTATAAAAGTTGTATATAAACTGTAAATGTATCATTAATGGGCAGCAGTGTACAGTCGGGTTAATGGTGGTAGATACAGAGCAAATTAAACCATGAGGGAATGCTATGATTAAAAAGATGACATAAACCCAAATGATCTTGATAGTGATAATTCTCTTTTATGGGCACGATCGGAATCTTCAAAGGATCGTTGGTTGACTGAGTCCAAGTTTTACCTTTACAGTTTCACAACAAACTAAAATGGGGAGCCCACACTCCCACTCTAATTGCAAACAGATCAAATTTGATACAGAAAAGTGGATTTTTAAGATAGTGGTGTGCCTCCTGCTCTCATTAAGGGTAAAAGGAAAGGAGTGCTTCAGGTACCTTTGAGGAGTTTGGTGCCTGAAATAACACAGATGTACAGATTTGTGGTACAGGGGATACGAACATGAAATCCTCTGATTAGAATAATAGAATCCTTTGTCTTGTCTAGATTTCAAAGCAAGATTTTTTGGTTTTGATGTGTGTATGAGGCAGGGAGGAGAAGAGAACTTTCTCTAAAATGCTCTAAAGGGAATGGTACAGACAACAGTATAGGGAAAAGGCACAAAGGTGTCCCTGACTTGATACCATCTGTTGTGTCTGAAGGTGAGCCCTTTAGATTGGGCATTTTGCTCTTCTCAGTTGTAGAGTCGTATCTCTACTCACAGTTTGCAGAGCTGACTTTCTAATGTTGGTCTGCAAGTAAAGAGCTGGTCTTTAAATGTGACCAGTATATAATTAGTAAATATAATCAGTTTGTCATCCTACTCTGCATAACCTCTTAAGTACCTACACAAACTAATTTTGCCTGACTTGGGATGGTAATACATTTTTTTTTCAACCTAGCAGCAATTTGTAGTCCATGCAGATTGGATTGTTTCACAGGAAAATTATTATGGTAATTTTAATTTCATCTTAGAACTTGTAATTATTGCACAGTGTTGTTCTAATTTAACAGACCATGCAGCAGTTCATTTGTTGGCCAGTGCTCAAAAATGGACAAGGCAACTGAAAAGTTTGGTTTTAATGTTTTTCTTTTATCAAAATATTTTAGATGTGTGTTTCCTCTATGAGCACACTTAAAATATGGTTATTAAAAGTTGCAGCAAGTATATTTAAAGCTGAAAAGCTACTAGGTACAAACTGTTCTGGAGTTTTGCTTCTTAGAGTGTATGTTAAACAGTCAGAGAAAAGGATGCGATTTGTTTTTCTTGTATAGCCTCATAGACCTAGTTCTTTCAATTATTCATCCCTTACTCTGATACTACATTTTGGTAGATACTCTACAGGTGCATCCTCAGGGATTTATGCCCTGGAAGGCATAGAAGTTTGTTTCAATTGCATAAATGTTGCTTGTGCGTTTTCTTCATATATGTAATGGAACTTGCTTAGAGGGAAAATGGAATTTAAAAAAAGAAAAGATGCTTGGTTTTAGTCTATCAATATCAGTAAGGGCAGTTGTGGGGTCTTTCTTCAGTCCTCTTTGAAGGAAAGGCTGAGAATTTGCACTGAGTTTGTATCTAGACCTAGCAGAGGGAATGTACCCGGAAAGGAACGGGCATTTCCCATTTTAAGGGAAAAAGAAACATGGAAGGATAAATACTACGGTTTTAAGTCACCCGATAGGGTTCACGTTATTCAAATAAGTAAGGAAAATTGGTGGGATCTGACCTGAAAGATGCTAGATGACCCCTGACAATGCACCAGTAAGAGTCGACTCTAGCTGGCGTGTGGCGCGAGCCAACCTAAGTAATTACCGTGGGCTTTGCCTGCAAGGGGCTTATTGCTTCAAATCTTGGTATTTTTTTTGCAGTGCCATTAATCATGCTGAAGATAAAAGACTAATATGGTTATAATTTCTAACTCCATAGGGATTCTGTTACAATTTAGTAACAATTACTGTCTACTATTTCAGATAGCTTTTATTGTAAAGCATTGCCAAAAATCGTAATGTGATTATCTTTGGTCATGATGTGTGCTTTGGTTTGCAGATAGCGTAAGAAAATGTAGATTGATATGAATGATTGTTTCAGTGTAATGTGGCTTTAATTCCATGTGTAGTGCTTGCCTCGTAATTCAAATTTTACGAATTGGGCACTGCTCCCCTTCAGTTGAATTGTGTATTAAACAGTATTAATTAAATATGTATTTCAGAAAGCGCCGGTTATCTTCCAAGCATGCAATATCATGACTACAGAGAGATTATTCTGAAACGAAGGATGTCAATAGAATATTGTGTTGCATAAAACAATGAGCTCCTCTTCTGACAGACAACTAAGGATGTGCTGCAAAAGGATACAGAGCAACTACAAATCCTGTTCAGAGTACACTCTTGGTTTACATAGACCCTGGAGAAGATTTTTCTTTTGCATCATTCTGTGTCATGTTAACTGAATCCCAGTTCAATTGCTTGCTTCCAGATAAGGGATTTCACGCTTCTTGGTTTTCACCACCATTGCAGATAGGGCAGAAGAAGTGTCATACTGAGGAAGAGTTGCATTTGTCTTGAGAAAAGTGGTTAGAAGGAGATGTGAGACGCTGAGGCTTAACACTGCAAGGAAACAAAAGATTTCAGTAGGCTCTTGATCTGGCACAGGAGGTTGTGCTGCATTTTAGAGCGTTATGTACCTTTTGCTGCAAGTGTTTTTAATCCTTTGTGGTTTTCTGTGTTTGTGGGATTTAATTGTCCGCTTTTTCATGCCAGTACAGAGCAGAGAAAGCGCATTCCCCCGTACGTTGTGCCTGCATTGGAAGCCCAAGGAAACTGTGTGTTTTGAACTAAGTTTTCATTCTCTTGGAATACAGATTAGATCATTAAGTTGTGGTGCCCTTATCGGTGTTTGCAAGCTGCAGACTCTGCTAATTGAATGAATGTGGCATAGGTTGATAGACTGTTTCACCTGATCGCGAGGTAACCTTTTTCTGTCTTTAGCTGTGGGTTTCATCCTTCATCCTCAAGCCTTTTTAAAGGTACTGAGTTGATTGTGTTTTTATTGCTGCGTTCCATTTGTCTTCGGTTGGCAGATGCCTTCCAGTTTCCAGAAAGCTAATCATGTCGATGATGTATAGATAATAAGCAAAGAACGTACCCCTTTGTGTATATTCCTTTTTACTGAGAAAATCAGTAAGAAACCAGAGAATTCTGACCAACTGTGCTACTTTCTGAAAGGCAGGCAAGGCAGAGGGAGGTAATCGGGAGATTAAAAACCCAGCAGTTGACTGACTTCAAAATTGCAGTTACATTTACGGAAGGTCAGAACGGATCTGCGTTAGAAACAGTTTGCAGTGGAGGTCTCTCTCTTTGGCTTGTTGAATGCAAGGATATCTCAGAATATGAATTCTGTTCAAGGCAACATATTTCTTAATCTTTTCAAGAACGGTAAATGTCTGCTGCTACTACACTTTTATCCTCAAACGGAAGAGAAAAAACCACAACAAAACAACAAAACCCAGTCCAACTGTCAGTGTCTTCCTCAAAAGGCAAATGTCTATCAAATTCAGTTCCTGCATCTTAGTCTCAGCCCTTCACAGACAAAAGACCTCGTTTCGTCCAAGATTATGCAGTATTGAATAGTGGGAGAGATGTTATATTGGTGTGAATTTACTGTAGAACCTGTTAAAGAAAGAATGAGGGAGACTTACGTTTTTGAAAAACATTTGAGTTTCACGAAGGCCAATTGAATCAGTTTCTGAAATATTAGTTGAAGACAGTTTAAGTGTTTACAGGGAGGAATAATGGATCACTGGTTTCGTACTTCAGTGAGTAATCTTGCTGTATAAATACTTTAAATATTCTACATTTCATTCAGCTCTTGTAGTCATGTACAGAATTGCTGAAATTTATAACATTGCAAAATAATGAGCAATATTCTCTCATTCCAGACTTGCCTGCATTTCATTGTGAGCCCTCTTTTGCATATTTTGTGACATATTTAGTGTTTATTGCAGTGCTATATGTATTTTCTCGCTCAGTGTGTTTGTAATAGGACAATTATACTGGCAACTGCAACGTGAAACACATGCATCACGATCCATTGTAGTGCTGGCAGGATGAGAAATGTCAATTGAGGTTGTTTTAAGAGATTTCCTAATCCCGCTGAACTAAGGAGCGAGATTCTTTCTGAACCATTGCCATCTGGAGTGTATGAAAATGTGAAACAACCTTTTATCATTAGGTTGGCACATGCTACTGGAGCGGTATTGACATTGATGAAGCTCTAATAAAATTAAATACTATGCACTGAGAAAAACTCACTGCTTCATTATTTTGTTTAGGTTCTTCAGAACCCTCCTCTCCAATTTCTGAAGGTTATTCAGTAGTTAATAATGTTTTAAATCTCAAAGACACGGAGTCTTTATTTACAATAATCTGACATTTAATATGGATATTAGTCTAGTTACAAATACAAAACAACATGCATGTGATGGCAAATAATTTGTTATTCACACTATAGTCAGGTCATTTAGCTCACTCTTCCCGTTTTCTTGACTTGCTTTACTTATTTGACAGGTCTTTATTGCCCATAAATTTTAGGGTCTAAAATTAGGCCATGAGGCTTCATCCCCCACCATGTCAGAATCAATCACGGCACATAATCCTTCCATAATCTGATCATGCCCACTGTAGAGTAGTTGTCCAACTGTTGCTGTTGCATGCCTGTTCTCTACTGAACGGCTCGTATTTGTAGTACAGGCAGCACTGCTCATATACGTGCATATTTGTTCTTATATTGGGGTTGTTTTATAAATGCATGTTGACTAGTCCTGTTTCCACCCAACCTTTGCTTTGCCACACTAAATTTGCCCAGCTTTTTTAGCCCGACTCTTTCCTGTGCCTGTTGCAATGCAAGTTAATTTTTCTTGAAGACCGGAAGTCTGAACATCTCTTTCAGATGGGTCTTACCAATTTCACAGACATTGTACATCTGTTACTATATCTTCCTAGAGTAGGTGCTTTTCCTCACATTGAACTTGGTTGCTTATAGTGGGTGGGAGGGGAATATTGCCAGGGAATGCAGCTGGTACCCAGTAAGATGCCTATATATACCTATAGGTGACTTGTTTGAGAGTAACTGCTGGGATTTTCTTTAGCAATACCCTTACAGGTAGGGGAAGCACAGGCTGAGTTCCCAACACCCCTGGTGTTCACACTGCCCCCAGGTGTCTTCTGTCCTCATCTCTTCTGTGTCTTCTCTTGTTGCTGTCCTGAACCCTTTCCTCTCTGTCTTCTTTTACCTGTTCTTCCTCCAGTCTCTGTCTGGATTCTCTTTCCCTTAAACACCCAGCTGAGTTTGTGAATGGCCAGGATTATAATTTCTTACGTCCAGGAGAGACTGATACTTGCTGTGTAATTTACTGTTGTTTAGCGAGGTTTATATGGTTAGGCACGTTTCTAGTTAAAGATACTGTCTGACTTGGATGGAGAATCTTAATCACTTTGAATCTCCAGGCTGTGTCATTCGTTCTCATTTTGAAGGGTTAATCATTGTGGAGTTCAGAGAACTAGATGACAGTCCTCTTTACTCTTCAGATTAAACAATATGAAGGCTGAGAGGTAGGGCTGGATTTAGAAGATGAAGGATTAGGACTGTTTAACTAATTCTTTTGAGGATGTGATTGCATTCTATCATGCTTAAATTGAAGTGAGCCAGTGATTTTGTGATCACATAAATATAGTAGATGAGAATATATTTTGTTTTAAGCATCGTTTTTAGTCTCCATATATGGCGCAATTCTAATCAAAATTTCTCTTTGCGGTATTGAGATTAATTTAACATTTTAAAAGTGCTGGCCAGTTCTTGTGCTAATTGTCTTTATTTCTGCTATATAGACAAAACCCAAACATTGCTGATTTTTCTGTAAATTGTATTGCTGTCGATTTCATAGGTGCATTGGGATTAAATAGAAAAAAGATGAGTATCATATTCTTTCTTATATCTTAATATTTCGTATTAACACTTTTCAGTACAACCTCTAAACGTATCTGCCATTGTGTTGTGTGCACATACTATTACTCAAGCTGATAAGAATGCGCAAGAGCACGTTTTAGCCTTTCTGAAAGCGTACTTGATTTACCTGCTCTTTAGTCTTTTCCAAGACAAGTGTTGGTTTTACAGCTAACAAATAACCTGTAAAACTACAGAGACAAATTAAAAGGGAAAACCACGCTCCTCCTCTCGTCAGAATATTTAGAGGTAAGTCCACATTGTGATGGCAGCTAACATACAAGTATCTGAGCAAGCATTCAGAGAGTAACACGGCGCCACAAGTAGTGTCTTTATCAGTGTATTCCCTAAACTTGCCTCTGCCCCAGATGATTATTCTGTTGACTGCCTTGCACTGAGCTCCTCGATGCAGTGCTCTTGATCGGGATCTAGGCCAGCTCATTTAAAGTTAGCTTGGTTATTTGAGCTGCAGCAATGCTTCTGATGAAGAGCATGCATCTCTTGCAGAAATAGCATTCAGCAAATTATTTTAGGAAGATAAGGAGTGCTTTGGAGGAGAAATAATCACACGTTCAGAAATTTAAAATCTACATTTGAAAAATACATTAGTTTTTAAAACGGAAGAAGGATTGTCTTATGGTAGTAATAGTAGTGTCATTGCCTTCTTGGTCCATGGAAATAGAGAAGGTTTGTAAAGATTGGTATTGTCTTTTATTACAGAAGGTGACACAAGTCTAGTAAACAATACGATCTCTTCCTCCTAAGTTTGTGCTTAGCTTGAAATTTTCTGTTTCTGACCTGAAGAAACACTTGTTTAAACATGTTCTGCTCTTTGTTTTTCTGTATCTAAATCAGTTGTCTTTAGAAAAGAACAATTATGAAAACGATTCAAAATCTCTTAGGACTTGTTTCCTCTGTTGGCTGCTAAATGAAAATAATGATGTTTTACAGCTAAGCAAGCAGAGAAATTCTGAACAATTTGCTAGCTAATATTACTGTAAAATTATACACAGCATTAAGAAATAGAACCGGAAATATTTAAACAAAGAAAGAAAACCTTGGTAACTGCAAATTTTATCCATCTACCTGGTGAAAAAAGGCATGTGTGCTAATGAAAAGACACAAATGAACTCTGAGTGAGTGTCAAGTCTTTCACAGGCAGATTGTGTGTCATGGAAGCCGTATAAATGTTTCAAGTGGCTACCGACCCCATTGTTTCTAACCCCATACTCGGTGGCAGGACATCAGAGCTGATGTCTTTCAAAGTGGTTGTATGAATAAGCTCATCAAAAATCCACCTTGTGGACCTTTGAGAAGTGCCATGTATACACATAATCCCCTGTGCTGTTTGATACTGTGTGCTGAACGAATTGGCAACAAGGAGCACATGCCACTCAATTTGGGTGGGATTAATCCAAATCACACAGTTATGTTATGAAACGAGTTTGATGGGCAGAGACAGTGGTTATACCATGCAAAGTGTGTGCCTTTGCTCAGACACAGCCAACTAATTCCCTTTTAAAAGGATCCAGAGCAGCCAGTGCTCAGGAAACGGAGCAGGACGAAGGAAGACACTTTCTGTGTCTTCTTTCCCTTTCCAGAATCAAGAATCATAAAATGATTTATGTAGGAAGGGACCTCTGAAGATCATCTAGTCCAACCCCCCTGCAGTGTGCAGGGACATCCTCAACTAGATCAGGATGCTGAGATCTTTGTCAAGCCTCAGCTTGAATATCTCCAGAGATGGGGCCTCACCTACCTCCCTGGGCAACCCGTTGCAGTCTTTCACTACCCTCCTGGTAAAGAACTTATTCCTAATATCCAATCTAAATCTGCCCTTCTCTAATTTAAAACCATTGCCCCTCATCCTGTCACTACAGGCCGCTGTGAATGATAAATTCAGGTAACTTGTACTTAGTGAGGAAGCAAATACTGAAATGTTTCATGCAAAAATTTTAAACAGAACCTTGAAAAAGCATATTCAAAAACAAAGCAAGGCCAAACATTTCTCACAAAATTTTAGGGTTGATGATGGCTCTTTAAGGCTTAAGAGTGTTCAAAACAGGGATACAAGAGCTTCCCCAGGATTTTTGCAACAAGAAGATCAAATCCCCCAGTGCAATGTGGATAGAAGAGGGTCTTACAGCTAGATCTCATCTCCTTTAAGAAAATAACCACATAAACACACCACAGTTGCCACTGATGAATGTCTGTGTGGGCTTTTTGTGGGGGGTTGTGGGTGTGCAGTGAAGAGTTAAGAGGGAAAAGTCTACATTTCATTAGTGTTCACCATGGACCTCACTTAACATGAGTTTCTGATGCAGCAGGTCTACTTGGGGCATCATCAGGAGCTATTCTGGGCAGTGCAGCTGTGGGATTTGAGGGCCAAATAACCCAGTGGATCTATGAGATGGGGATTTCAGTCCTCAACTTCAGGTATCCTGTGGAGAAAGCAGAATAAAAGACTATGGGAAAAAAAAAGTCAAATTTATATATGCAGATTTCTATATATGAGACTTCTCATCTGTAGAATTCATAATGTTTTACAAAGTAAATATTTGTTTATTCGGTAAAAAAACATCATGCTCGAGACTGAAAACTGTGGTCTTGACTCTCTGATGAGCTTCACAAAGTGTGTATTGGGATTGAGTTCTTCATCAAGCATTGAATGCTTACTGGGAAAGAGTAGTGAAGTAATAGTTGACCCAGCCTACTAAGCAGCATTGAATTAATAAAAAAAAAAAAGCACTAAAAAGATTAAAATTGCACATGAGAAATGGGGTAGGTGGGAGAGTACAGTGTTATTGGACGTCAGGAAAGTGTTTACCTATCTGAATTTTCAAGTTACGTGGTCTAACTTCCAGTATGCTGCTGATAATACAAGACCTTTTTGCAAATACAGTTTCTGAAGGAGCAGAGGAAAACCCCCTAAATTGAAAAATACCTGATTCACATTTCCAAAGATGCCTGTCTGGTGTACTGAAGTTTTCAGTCAGCACCAGTCTTCTCGCTGATTGAGAAGATGAAAGCTCCAGTTACCTGGTGCTCTAAGTCTGTCGCCTCCCAAATCGGCTTAAGAGGAAAATCTTTGGAAAGAAAAAAAAATCCACTGTATAATTTTGGGTCTCAGAATTCGATGTGGCGTAGATGACAGCATTTCAATACACGAGTTGCAGGTCCAGTACAGAATATTACTTACTGTAAGCACATTCTGATTGAGTTCTGTTAAAGCTGATTTAAAAGGTTTATTGTATTAAAAACTACAACAGAGATACCTAGCTTTCTGATAAATGGAGTACTGGCAGATCATATCTTTGTAATTTATTAGCACAGTAGATTATTATAAATGCCATTAATTCACTCTGATATATTTTTGCAAAGAGAACAAAAGGATGTGAAAAAGAAGTTGAGGAGCAGGAATATTAAATAAAAGGTGGGGGCAGGAGTAATGCTTCTTGTCACATGCCTGGCTTCCCTGTGTGGGGTTTAAGAAAGTCTGGCTATTAGGAAGTGGATTAGTGGAAGATTCATTCTTCTTCATGATGTAGGTCAGACACTAGCAAACATGTGGTGAAGAAAATGCCCGTTTTCCCCAGTAACAAGTGGAAAGAGTAGCTCTGCAGACTTTGAAAGAGAGGACCAGACAGAATGATTAGTTCTGATGTCCCATGTGCTATGCAACAGATCTGAAATGTGTGAGTAATGAAGGCTTCACGCAGAAGAGTCTCTGACTGCACAGTGTGGGGCCACGTTAATGCTTTTTTAAAAAGCAGCTCGATTCCCGAGTAGCCTTTTGTGAGAAGTCATTTGTCCAAGTCAGAAAAAGGAACTGGCAATGTCCTGGAACACGCACAAGAGGAGTGTCCCCGGGAGAGCCTATTCACAGGAGCCTGACTTTAATTTCATGCTAAGAGAGGCTGTTTGCAGGTACTGCATCTTTCTGGAGAAACTTTTCTTATTGATTGTGTTAAGTCTGAGAGAATTTAAGATGAATGATACGGTGAAGCTGATAAAGCTGATTATATAGGAATGGTTACAGTTCACACTTGTGTGCAATCATTTGAAGAGGTCTTAACACCTCTTTTACAGCACTTTAAATGTTGATCTGAAGAACTCTTTCTTCTTTCAGTGTTTTATGTGAAATCTCATCATTTATCATGCCATGGAAAGCATATAACTCTAATGTGTAGCAAGGTGTGGTTTATGCAAGCCACAAATTTAAGTGTCATTTTCCAGCAGTTTAGTTACTTTTATTATATTTATAAGACTTTCATAGATTTACTATGGGCTGGTTCCACTGCAGCAAAACTGTTCAGAAGGCTTTCTTAATCTGATTTGCAAGTTGTGATAATGGTATTGTTGACTTAGAAATGAATTTCCAAATTTTATTCTTCTCTCTTCTTCTTCCTCTCCATTTTTAGTTTGAATTTTAGAATTCCTGTTACTGAAAAAGCTGTCATGGCAATGACTTCTGAGAGCTGACTGCACATAGACCAGCTCAGTCTCATTTTTATCTCTCACTGTGGATCTCTAGAAGTATTGCCATCTTTATAGATTAATTTAGTTGTCATTAAGCATCTATTCTACTTAGAATTGTTTAGATGTTTTCACTCTTACGGTTAACATTTACATTTTTTAGATTTTTGCTGCTTAATTACACATTACTCTTTTAAGGACTAGTGGTTAGAAATAAGATTCGAGGGCAGAGTGTATTTATAAACAGTTTAAAAAATCCCACAGTAGTAAACCAAATACTAGACATCTTTTTCTTTTTTTTTCTTTTTTTTTTTTTTTTTTTTTTTTTTTTTCTTTTTTTTTTTTTAATGTCCTGCTTCCACTGTCAGAAGTTGCTCGGTTCAGTCACCAAAGATGTAGAACAAAAATGGAGGATTGTTTCTATGCTGTCAAGTCGCTGAAGTTTTAAGCTTTGATATCAGGAAAGACCCTTGGTGTCTAGGAACAGACAGTGCGTAGGTTTATATATGGTATGGAAGGATTGCTAGGAAATGAAAAGTTCTTGATACAGTACTATGCGATCTTTGTAAGAAGTAGGAAATCTGTCATTTTGTAATTTACTTATTTTTCAAGTGTCAGCAACTTAATTTTCCAGCCCCAATGTACTGAAAGTTTTAAATATCAAGATGAATCAAAACCATAGTAAGAATCAGATAATGAAATAATTATTTTCATTATTTGCCTTCTGTAGTGTCTTTTGAGTGGATACCTCATGAAAAAGGCAAGAGTGACTGAATTTAGAAAAAAACATAAGAATTAAAAGTGGTGGATTCTGTTTGTCGCTTTCCTAATGAAATTACTTGTGCTTCATATTGTTGCAAAAGCAGTAGCTTAAACATCTTTGAAGGCTTCCTGTGGGCATTTCTTATTGTAGAACATTGTCCACCAAGTATAAATGTTCTCATTTGTAGGTGATAAACTTTGCTAAGTCTATTGATGTTTTCATTTGTTCTCATAGCTTATAACTCCTGATAAGTAACTGGAAAATGCGTGCATACTGTAATGAAACTAGCCATACCCATGCAAGTTAACTGGATGCCTTTGTCACATGTAACAGTAGCTTTTCCTCTTGTCATCTCTCCTTTCAGATACCTCACAAAGTTGAACTGTCTGATCTTATTTTAAGGAACTTTACTATGGAAATTTTGATAATGGGAGTATTGATTATATGTTGAAAGCATGACACTTGGAATTATATCTTTAATTCATTTCTAAGGAAAGATTATATCTACCCCTTGCAGGCATTTTAGTAACTCATTTGGATGAATCAAATTCTTCCTGCTGACTGTAATTAATTTTTAGGCCAATCTAATATTTTGTACACTGCTTGTTTGGTATAGATCAGCTCGATTGCAGTGATCCTTCAACTATGAAATTTCTTTCTAGTTAGTTCAGCCAGCTGAAGACACCTATCTGTCTTTCAGTAGATATATGTGTTTCCTGCTGCTGTACAAATATATTATTAGGTATTCTAATTTCAGGAATTACATTCTTCCCTATCAGTCCCTTTAAGTTCAGCTTCTGCGGTTGCGTTAATACAAAAGGCAATTTTGATCATATGGCAGCTCTAAGAGTGCTGCCTACATGGACGTGTTCCACCCACTTCCTGTGATGCTGCAGTAAAATGGCAAAAATTATCTATAGGCATTGCTGTATGTCTCAGCACTGCATAAAACCCTAGCAGAGGAATTCTGTGATAAGTGTGCAGCCTTTCTTTCCAACTGATGAACTGGATTCTGGGGGATCGTTTCAGCTACAGCAGTGGCTTTTTTGGCAGGTGAAGTTAATGGTTTCTGACAGGAATCACTATGCAGGCTTGTTTTCCTCAGTTTGAGCTCTCATGTGTTAAGCTTTCACATGTTGTACTTCCAAGAACTTGTCTGTATTTACAACTCAAAGAATTATAAATAGGACAGGTTTTGATATAGCCATTCTAAGATTATTTCCTGGATTTTCTATTCTTTAATGATTTAAGTTTGCATTTCGGCTTTCATCTATCTTCTGAATCATAATTTAAGCCTGAGTTAAAGGTACTCATTTGTTAAACCAAATTCTATCAATGATAAATTCTCATGTGCTTAAAATATCATGAAGATTTTTTGTTCTTGTGGGGAAGTTACCCGGTATAAAATCTGGTGTTTAAGCATTCCATACTGCAGTGCCGTGCTCAGATGGTACCTCATTGACCATAAGCCTCTGTCAAAACATAATTGATGGTATTCAGCTCCAAAAATGAAGAGACTATATAGGGGCAAACCAAATTTACCCAATTAGTCATTCAAAATCTTTTCCAGTTAATCGAGAAGTCTCCTTCTACGTCTGTAAAGGGCATAGCAAGTTGAGACATTTTTAGAGAACTATTTTAATTGGAAGGGTAAAACCCACAAACCAAAGAAAAATTTCACATACTTTGTCCACAGCTGGCTGGCTATATGACACCTGTAACTTGTAATTGCTGAAATATGCACATGAGAAAAAAGGAAAAAGCACGACAGTATCTTTTGTTCGTATAATTCCCAACTTCCTCTTGCAAGCGGAATAAGCAAAAATATTTTATGTGACTGCTATAAAGGTTGTTGATGGTATCAAATGTCTTATGAATACAGCAAAAAGCAAGAAAAAGTCTTTGTTGCGATATTCTGCAGTCAAGTATTCTAGTAGTGATTCTAAACTCTGAAGGTGAAGCTTAGTGCAGTATAGATGAGCAAAGTCCCAACCTACTCCGAGTTTGTGGAGGGTTATCAACTTGTCCACAGACAGATACATGCCTGCATCTGTTACTAAGACTACATGAGAGTAAAAATGGAATTTCTTTCATTTATAACTTCGAGAAGTTATCTCAGTGGATGCAGAAGAAACAAACAGGGAAAGTTTCTTGATAAGGAAATTGAGTACCACCGTGGCCATCTGGAGAAAAATAAACCGAGATCCTTAACCCAAAAGAGCAAATACTGCTATCTCACATTTCACATTGGAGCTTTCTTTTTGGTGTTTTGCTCTTATGGGTCTGATATGTAATTAATTTAGATTCAAAATCCCCCTGTAGTAGAGTACAGACCTCTTCTGCCAGTAGGCTGGTAGAAGGAAAAAGACTTAAAAGGGCTCAAAACCTGAAATGTGTGAATTGTGGCTGTCGCCTTTTCCCTGTGAAGCCATACTGTTAGACATGTGAAGAGAGGTAAGTAGGTATTCTATGATATATTTTTTGGCTCTCTTTGCGCTTACATAATTCATAGACATAGATTAACATGCACATAAGCCAGCCTTTCATAATACTTCAGAATCCTGTCTTTTTACCAAAATCTGTCTGTGAATATAGATTCTAACAATCCCTGTGGCTATTTCTAAAGAGAGGAGGTCAGAAGTGAGGAAGATGAATGTCTTCCAGCTGAGGATGAATGTGGTGGCTGATGGTGGGTTAAGTTATGTTAATACATAGTTAGCATTTAGTTTGCTACCCACTGTCATATTTGTTAGAAGTCCTTAAGCAAAAGCTTTGCCATGTACAAGAAAATCGTATCTCGAATACTTCTTGTCATTTTTCGCTTGAGTCTAATACACTTACTAAATTTCTGATGTTCTTACTGAATTTTCATTCTGTTGAGAAAAACCTCCCACTCCCCTCAGAGCTTCATACTTCTGTGGTGCAAGTATCTTCTCCATTGACTGAAACATAAATGTTGTTATAATTAAAACTACTTAAAATTATTTTACACAAATCTTATCGGCCATTTAAAGGGTTTTCAGCAGCTTCTTGATCTTATTTTCCTTATAGCCATGATATTTATGACAAGATCGATCTCTTCTAGTTACGTAGATTTGCGTGCTGGTGATCAGGAATTGTAAACTTTTATTTCTAATTTAAAACAGCCAAACCAAACAACAACAAAAAGCTTAAAAATACACTCTTTAATTGTAAATTCACAATTTCATATGATGTTCTTTAGTAATAGCCTTTTGGAAGCATAAAACAACTTTCTCCTTCTTGATGAACTTGCTACTGAACATGCTTGTTACTTTATTACATGATTTTCCTGTGTATTGAGCCAATGACGGTTTTCTTAAAGTACCTCAAAATTTCATGCGCTGTCTCCTGAGGATCCTAAGGGGGCTTTCTAGTATTTAACAAGTATGTTTTCCGGTAAGCTTTGTGAGGTTCTAGAGAGAGTTTTATGCCTTTTGGTGTCATAGATAGACCTTGTTCTCAACACATGCTCTCTTTGAGGTTTGTGAAGATGCATTAGTATCTCTCCAGCCAGCAGTGTCCAAGCGTGACTCGTGGAAGAAACGTATCTGAGGCAGGGTCCGTCTTGTCTGTTCCACACCCCTCACCAAGCTGCACATGGATGTGTGTGTCACTCTTCCATAACGAGTAAGAGGAGAAGAGGAAGTTTTATGTAAATTACCTCAGAAAATGTGACTACAATAGTAATGTTTGGTCTTTATCCTGTTTATTGGTTATTTCTTCTTCTAGCTTGTACCTAGCTTGCATTTCTACAGCTCTAGGTACCTCTGAAAGTGACTGGGGTAAGAAGCAGGATGCAAAATTTCATCAGATAAATCTCTGCTTGGGAGAGGAGACTGGTAACTAAGACAAACCTTATCTATCTTCAAAATTGGTCACTGTTTTGCTCAGTCTCCCAAGTACCGTGTATTAGCATCTTTCATGCTATAATTGGCATTAATAATGTGTTGTGATAGAATTGAAATGCCTCATTTTGCTGCATGCTCTCTAAATTTTTAATGGGTGACCCATAGCATTTACGGCTGGAGACTCATAATGGCTTCATACCGGTTCTGGGTTAGTTTTAAGGAATTGCAAACCTAATACAAGGTCACTGCAAGAGTCTTATACCTGTTTCTTTTCCATTAGTATTTCGCAAGCGGGAAAGGACAAGAAGTGAAATGTGTTTCCTAGTTTATCAGAGCTATAAAGGGAGTTGCTATTAATTACTGGAACAGAGTGATAATATTAATATCCTTGCCTGGCTGCTCCTGTACGCACAGTATCATATGAAATGGTGTAAAAAAGCATTTGCTGTCTTTAAGGAACACAGGCATGAATTAGTTCCACTTTCTCTGGGCTTTGTCTGTTGTGTAGCTGGAATATAATATGAAAACATAAAGGACTTTCAAGTGAAATAAAAACATACCTAGAGAGGGAATAAAAAAGCCAAAATTAGGTTCTTGGATTCACTTTATAATGCACAGAGATGCTCGTGAAGGGTGACTCATTAAGCCTTCATGCTGAGTGAGATGCCAGCTAGAGCTGAAGGAAAGACTATATCCCTTCATAGAGCTCATGCACATAAACCAGTGCTACAGGCAAACTGCTCAGAATTTGTCTTTAAACTGGGTGGAAAAAGAAATGGTGGTGGAGGAAGTTGTCTCTTCTGACTGCTTAATGAAGTCAACACTTGGGCCAAAATTGGAAGGCATAGTATCTACATGCTGCTTGGACTGAGGGAGTCCAGCTACTTTATTCTGTCTTTGATAAGGGTGTCCTCTAACTGGTGTGTGGATGGCCTTCTCATGGAAATACTCTCTTTTTTTTTCCGCTAAAGCTGGGCTTTGTAAATTAGTTCTTTTTACATGGACCCATATAATTATGCAATCACTGCATAAAAATTCCTGTGTCTGCTGAGTGAGTGTCGCAAGCGTTAACTTACAGACCCTTTGTGCCATTCTTCATGCTAGCCATGGCCTGTTGTTGACTGGGTGTTCTAACTCCAGAGCTGTGATGTAAAAGGTCAGCATCACCTTTCTTTCCCCACAAAGGGTGAATTTTGTGACTATGTTTTGAGACAGTCTCAATCCTTAGCGTAAGTCGTAGCTGTACTCCGAGTGCCTGCACCGCATCTAGTGCTCTTTGATGACTCTACTGCTGCTCTCCTCCGTTCTGACTCCTCAAGACTCAACTCTCTGTCTCAGATGCACAGGCTCACTTAAGGATCCAGCTCACAGTCATCTTAGCGACGAAGTCCTAAAGTGCCCTTGGCATGGCTGGGCGTTCGCCTGTATAAATTGAATTTGGCCAAAGGAATCAAATTTGCAACAGTGCTTAATGTGTCAGCCTTCGTTATATTGTGCACAAACTTCATTGTGTCTTGAGCGTTGATAGCAAGGAATAGAATCTGTTAGGTGTATATTGTTGAGTTGGTTTGTGCATTTACTTGTAGCCATGTACTAAGGAGATTAGTCTCACAATATATTTAAACTACAGAAACAAATGGTATTAAATAATCAGGAGGTGAGAGAGCTGTAAGAGTATACTGAGCATTGCCAAAACAGGGATTTTAGAAAGTTAAACAAAGATATAATCAAAAGAACCTGAAACTTTATTTTGAAACCTACCCTTTAGGCAACTTAGACAATGAAAAATTATCATTCAGTCAGGGAGAGTTTAAATAGCAAAAAAACCCTGAGATAAGATAAGATTTACCAGGCAAATGATGGTCATGGCCCGATGCCACATGGTCCTGACAGAATGCACAATTAACCTTTTTGTTTTATTGTGCCTGCTTCAAATACCTGCAAGGTTATAATATTACCCTGGGAAAATGAATTTGAGTGACCTACGGCTAAGTAATGACATGAATAGTAACAAGAGATGGTAGGCGCAGTGAAGAGAGAAGTATTCTTGCTTAGCCACTGAACCTTCCTAACTATATATGTTACAGTATATTTAGTTCAAGTACTCAGTTAACATCTATTTATTTTCTAGCAGTTGTTACTGTGGACTAATGTTAGTGCTTCATGAAAACACAGTCACGCAACAAAATTAAAGCTATTGTCTTCTTAGTTGACAGTATGTTACTTTCTAAAATATCGCAAAGTTGTCATGTATAGCAGCAGTGCAGATGTATGAACTTGTTTATTGATCTTACAGTCTGTTGTTGTTTGTCATAACTCCCCACTTCTTCTGGGAAGATGCAATGTTTGAATTTATAGGTATTAGCAGTGGGAAAATTGTGGTAAATATTTTGCCTTTCTAAAATACTTTTTTTGAGTCTTATAAGTTGAAAGATATAAACTCATATAGCTTTTTTCTTCTTTTTAAATAGAAGTTGCTGCTATTGCAAGATACTTGCCTTGGCAGTAAAGTTACATTACCCAAAACATCAACCTAAATCTGATTGCGTTTCACTGAACTCAGCCCCTCCACGGTTCCTTCACCTGTTATCGGCATCATTTCCGTTCAGGGCAGCTACACTTGCAGAAACTGAATGACCTCCCTGACACTTTGCAAGGAATGGCAAAAAAGGAACTTTTTTAATGGCTTCCACCCAATGACTCTGAATAAAAAGTGAAAATTCAGGAGAGAAAAATGAGCTGAGAGCTTCCAGACAAGAGCTGGCCAAAGTAAGGAACTGGATTATGTGGCATTTGGATTTTGCTGATTTGGAGAAGCTAGATGATGGTAGAGCAGTGGATGTGGTCTACCTTGACTTCAGTAAAGCATTCGACACGGTCTCTCACAGCATCCTTGCTGCCAAATTGAGGAAGTGTGGGCTGGATGATCAGGTAGTGAGGTGGACCGTTAACTGGCTGGTGGGAAGAAGCCAGAGAGTAGTGGTCAATGGGGCAGAGTCTAGTTGGAGACCTGTGTCCAGTGGAGTCCCTCAAGGGTCAGTACTAGGTCCAGTATTATTCAATATATTCATAAATGACCTGGATGAGGGAATAGAGAGCACTGTCAGCAAGTTTGCTGATGATACGAAGCTGGGAGGAGTGGCTGACACGCCAGAGGGCTGTGCTGCCATCCAGCGAGACCTGGACAGGCTGGAGAGCTGGGCAGAGAAGAACTTAATGAAATATAACAAGGGCAAGTGTAGGGTGCTGCATCTGGGCAGGAACAACCCCAGGTTCCAGTATAGGCTGGGGACAGACCTGTTGGAGAGCAGTGTAGGGGAAAGGGATCTGGGAGTCCTGGTGGACAACAGGATGACCATGAGCCAGCACTGTGCCCTTGTGGCCAGGAAGGCCAATGGCATCCTGGGGTGCATTAGGAGGGGTGTGGTTAGTAGGTCGAGAGAGGTTCTCCTCCCCCTCTACTCTGCCTTAGTGAGGCCACATCTGGAATATTGTGTCCAGTTCTGGGCCCCACAGTTCAAGAAGGATAGGGAACTGCTAGAGAGAGTCCAGCACAGAGCCACCAAGATGATTAAGGGAGTGGAGCATCTCCCTTATGAGGAAAGGCTGAGGGAGCTGGGTCTCTTTAGCTTGGAGAAGAGGAGATTGAGGGGAGACCTCATTAATGTTTATAAATATGTTAAGGGCGAATGTCACGAGGATGGAGCCAGGCTCTTCTCAGTGATGCCCAATGACAGGACAAGGGGTAATGGGTACAAGCTGGAGCACAGGAGGTTCCGCTTAAACTCTAGAAGGAACTTCTTTACAGTAAGGGTGACAGAGCACTGGAACAGGCTGCCCAGGGGGGTTGTGGATTCTCCTTCTCTGGAGACATTCAAGACCCGCCTGGACACCTTCCTGTGTGATGTTATTTAGGTTCCTGCTCTGGCAGGGGGATTGGACTTGATGATCCTTTGGGGTCCCTTCCAATCCCTAACATTCTGTGATTCTGTAATGACCAACTAATAAGAGAAGTGGTTTGGTTTGGTTTTGTGTTGTTGGTTTGGTTTGATTTGTTTGGGTTTTTTTTAACCAAAATTCCGTTATGTTTGAGGATATGAATGATTTTTTTGAAGTCTCTGTTGTGACTAGTGTGGGGGTTTGGTTTGGTTTTCTTTGGGGAGGGGAGTTGACAGTTGGACACAATGATCTTAGAGGTCTTTTCCAACCATGACGACTGTTCTGTGATTCTGTAATGTAGAAAAGCATGATACACGAACATTGTGATTGGGGATACTTCTGAGAGAGGGATCTCATTAAAAAAAAAAGGGGGGGGGGGGTGTTTACTAACAGTATGTTTTAAATAAGTATTTCAAACAGGATTTTCAGATCCTACTGATTTCTTTTTCTACTGTTTACTTGGAGTGGAAAGAGCTCTGTACTGACCCACCGCCGAACTGCAGGATTTAGCTTTGGCTGACTTCACAGAAGTGCTTTTGTACAATGGGCTCCTGTTCGTGCCTGAGGTCTTGTTACATTTGTTGTCATCAAACCAGCAGATTTAATATGCTAATGATTTTGACGTTACAAAAATATCCCAGGTAGTGGGAAAAGCAGAATGTTTTGCCTCTTCGGATGCCAAGAGTGAAAGAAAAATCTATTTCATTGTTCAGAAATTTCCCTTAATCACAGTAATGTGTCACAAACGCTGTTTGTTCTGCAGCAGTTTAGTCTTTTGTTACTAGAATTGCTCACAGAGAGAAACAGAGTGTTTAAGATAGAGAAAGGGACACGTGGAAGGGGAGAAAAGGAAAAATGTAACAGCCATGCGTGAAGGATTTTTTTCTGAACAACATTTGCTTAGGGCAAAATAGAAAGACATTTCTGTTTAATGTATTGCAGATAGGCAGTACACTGGAATCAAACTACAGCCGTTGAAGTTGAGGTCAAAACCTCTTTTTCTTCTTTACTGCAATACTCGTCTTCTATTAGGAATCCAAAGAACTTAAAGCTCGTTTTGTTTGAGGAAAACAGTGGGGATAGCATCCCCACAACATTATGTGCTATCCTAAATGAAAAACAGGAGGCAGCAAGGGAAACAAAAATTTCCAGCGGTGTCTTTCTCATGTTTGAAAGATCAGGTCTTCTTTACACAACTGGAGAACAGTTTTGTTCGTTATTACTTACTGATTTGAGCTGACTGTAATAAGTGATTAATCTGAACCATTAGAGTGAATGGGTGGCTGTTGTGACGGATAATCGTACGTGCTGACTTACCGGTCTCGTTTGAAAACAAATTGGCTGAGCCATCTTAATGAGGTTTTCCTGGAGTGTGTACACATTTCAAATAATTAAAATTAAATTGAATCTGAGTCCCATGTAATTACAACTGAATTTATTTGATTATATTCCCCGCAAGGAGGGTAGATACAAAAGGTTTCAGTAATTTTAAAGTTTGTAGATGTTGTGTCTTTGCTAATTGTCAGTTTAGAAGAGTTAATGACATTGGAAGTATTTCTAGAAAGCTCATGTCATCTTTTATCATAGTTTTCAGCAATATTCACTTAATTCTAGCTCCGATCTATCCTTTTCTTAGGATAGTTGTGTGTAGTGAGCATGGGGAAGGTTCAATAACACCCCGTGCCCACAGACTGGAGTTGGACCAGAAGCGAGGCGGCTTTTTCCTCTTGCATTCAAGCTCTTAAAACAGTTTTGTAAATTTTTTTTCTTAACATTCCATAAATCAGTATTTGCTTGTAAAAGTGAAAGCTGAACACGTAAGGAAAGATAGAAGCCTCTTAGAGCATTTCTGTATTGGTGATTATTTCTGCAGTGCTCCTGAGGGGTATTATCTGGGTATTTCTCTTCATAACGTAATGCATAGAACCAAACAAATCAGCAATAAAAGAAGGTTCTCTGTTTAAAACTAAAAAAGTTGTAAATTGCTGTTAAACTGGTGTGAATTGTTGGTTAAATTGGTGTGAATGTGTAAACTTTGAAAATTTACTCCACTGTTTGTTGAAGTGGACTCATAATAATACCCTGCTCAACGAAGTGATAATCAAAGTAAGTCTTTAGGATAATGCAGAATAGGCTGGCAGAGCATCTCCTGGAGAATGTGTTAGTGAAGTTTACAAATAGATTTTTATTGTGTTTCTAAGTAAAGTATGCGTGCATTATATAGTTCAGAAGTTAGAAAAATCATCAAGTTTTTGTTGTTGTTTTTTTTGTTGTTGTTGTTGTTGTTTTTTTTTTTAATCAAGATCTCCAAGATTACTTTTTTATGGTGGTGGATATACTCAGTAGCTCTTAGTTAAAAAGAAAATACAATCCCAAATTCTTGTAAAAGTAATGCTAATTATTTGAGATACCATTTTCTTAACTGCAGAAGTAAAAGCAGACAAAATATTTAAGGAAAACTGTCCAACAGAATTTTAAAAATTATATTCATGGGCATTCTTTCTTCTTTTCATTTTTTCTTTTAATTAAACATTAAGTTCATCTGAAAATTCAGAGTAGCTCAGATTTTGGGTAAATTAAATCCTCCTGTTATGTCTGTAGCAGTATCAGCACTAGATGTAGTAATCTAGCAGAGGGACTGAGCTTCGATAGAGATTTAAAAATAGGGCACTAAGAAGGAAGCCCTGGAACCAGATGGATAATGTTCACTTGTAATGTTGTACATAACATTCAAACAAAATGATAATGAAACTCTAAAGTAGCCAAGGTAGAGTGAAAAGATTCTTCTTAAAAAAAGAGAAAAGACCCAGCATTTCCTAATATTGCTCAAAAGCCACGAAACTTGCCCTGCGTAGTATGTTGTGCCTCACTTGTGTCTTTCAGAAGTATAGAGTTAGGCAGATCTTTAACACGGCAGATGCTGTATGTTACTGAATGCTGTTTTTTTTTCCAGGAGTCACTGTGCAAATCGAGCTCTTCAGTCATCCAACTCTAGCTTTGAACTTTTTCTCACTAAAGAAAATTGAGGACAAAGACTTGTGTTCTAGGAGATGGCCTGAATTAGGCAATTTTTTAAAAAAATGTACGTAGTGGCTTCCTGTGTCTGTCATTCCTAAATGCAGGCACACTCACCTAAAACACTCTAACAAATATATTTAGTGTAATTAAATCCACTTGTAGTGTTCATGTATTTTTATTTAAATACAGCGATTTTTTTTTCACTTTGTTTTCCTATCAATATTTATACATCTAAGATACGGCAGAATTGTTCTATACTGCTACAGGGAGGAATGCCTTCTTACGGTGTTGAGCACAGATACCTCCTGAAAAAAAACAATAGCAACAAAAATGGGCACCAGTAAGTTAAAGCACAGTCTTGTTTGTATTACTAGAGCGTATGAAAAGTCTGTATAGAAGCAGTATTGAAAATCGTATGGAAAGACGTTGGCTCAGAAGATGATTTCATCATTCTTTGGGGGATGGTACAGTTTCAGCAGAAGCTGAAAGAAGCATTAGCTTTTGGTGGTACAACGTTTTCAGAGGTCCATGCGAGAGTGATTTGCTGTGGGTTTTGTTTATTTTTTTTTTAATAGGCATCTTATATTCCCTGGTCATTGCATTTCTGGTTGTGATTCACAGCGCTGTCCAAATGTCAAATTTATCTTGCAGAAGTGAAGCGCTATTGACCTTGTGTTTATAGTTCATAAAACTTCAGCTATCATTCATTTATATATGTGGCATTTTATCTTAATTTTATGCAACGTGTGGGCAGAAATATATAAATTTTATGTGAGGTGACCATTCATGAGTGTATATATACTTGTGAGATTTAATAAAGCACGAGTGCTGCAATTCAGTATAATCTGTGCAATCTACATGGCTTGAAAACCTCAAGCAGAATTTTGCATCCTAAAGTAAACACAAGTGAAAAAATAGATACCTGTTTTTCCCATGCTATTCTAAAGATAATTAATGGTTGGAACTGGCTTTTCTTTAGCAAGGTTTAAGTTCAACTTTCATAACCTGAATAGATTGCAATTTAAAAAATATTTTTCTTCAAAATCAACCTTTCACATTTACGCTAGTCTCACAGTTATACATTACTACACATTCATATAGTACAGATAATAACATTCTTTTAAATCAGATTTTATATATGGATTGCGTTCCCAATGTTTATGTATGTTTAGACTCTGAGAGTAACCTGTTAATTTCTGCAGGCAAATGAAATATCTTTTTGATTGGTAAAAAATTAAACATTTTTTTCAATTTACTTTTTTTTAAAAAAGTGGTTTTTACCCAACGCAATATTACATCATAAAATATTCATTATCCTAGATCTATATTGAATATAATATTTCAAAGCCCTATTTAAAAGGAGATTATATTTCTTTTTTTTCCCCCCGAAAAAAACGATTCTAGTTGGTGGCTCTGCATTAATTTTTATGGCTGCTGTAGATGATACTTTCCTCCTGAGCATTACGAGAAAAGGGACTGGCACACGCCGATATATGCTGGGTGAGCTGTTTCAGTTTCCCTCCCGCTTCTGAAGTTTCCTCAAAATCCTACTTAAGTGTGATTAAGATTAAGTAAAACTGTGTGTTTCTGTTAAGGATCTAAGTACACAGCGTTGTGCTGGAATTCACAGGAGAATCCTACCTGAGCAAGCCGCTGCTGTCAAAGTAAATTTCAAGCCAGGATTTCTCCTTGTTCTTCTTCCTCAGCTACCTATTGGAGAGGGTCATGTAAGCTCTGGTTCTGACTCCTACCATTCAGATTGCCTATTTGTAACTGATAATTCTGTAGAATTTTAACTGAATTCAAGCTATTTTTTCCTACCAATTGCCATCTTCACCATCTAACACCTTATATACTCATGGGCTCGACTTGTTTGGTGAGGAACCTGGGCTCATAATGCCAACTGCTGTCCTCATCCAGTTGTGTGTTGTAGGGATGGCACCAGGTTTGCCTAAGACATGTAAAGCCCAGTCACAGCAGCGCTGACTGTGAGGAGAGGGAAGCTGCTGACACGACTGACATGACGTATCCAGTGCTGATGCCTGGATTGTGGTTTGCAGGAGTCTTAGCAGCAATGTAAAGACACACAGGAGGTTTTCAAATATCTTGTTTCTTGGTTGCCCAACGCAAGACTTGCTAAAATGTCCTTGGTTTCCCAAGGTGGAAATTTATTTCTGTGAAACATATACCTATTTAAAATAGACCCAGAGAAGACAGCGTGTACAGTCCATTTGCTAGGACTGAAAAACTTGTGTAATGGGCGGACGTTCGTGTAAGTGTAAGGTACTGTTCAAGTGCAGATTCCCATCATTAGCTCTTGGCACCGAGAACAACTCAAAATTATGTTAGACTGTTTAACTGTGTGATTATAATAGTGAATCAAGATGTAAAAGTTAAGGAATATTGGTTATCTTCACATCATGAGGTATTCTAAGGAATATAGGAATATGTGACTTTTATATTCACAATTGAAAACTGTTTTTTTATTGCAAGGCGTGTTTGTAATAGAGGTACATTCTTCCTTTAGATCTACTGATAATATACAGCCTTTTAGATGTATTAACCACTTTTCAGCCCATCAAGCTTGCTAACACGCAGGTTCCTCCGGTCTATATTTGTCTTTATACTGTTTGCAAGCAGGTCTTTACAAAGCATCTCTCTTAACAATGACAACCTCTGATAAATAAGAAATAATAAAATGAGTAGCTGGTCGCTTATATGTTAAATTAACAATAGCTTTTTCTCTCTTTGTGTTTTTTTCTCAATGATAGATTGAAAGATATGCTCCCAAATGAGTTAAAAATCCAGCTTTCTACTTGCTGAAAGGTATAATCTATAAAAACAAAGATGTATTTGCTCAAATTTTAAAAGATTTGTCTTTAGCAAACAGTGTTAGGAGTCAAACGCTGGAAGTGATCACCCCTCCAGCTATAGATTTGTCTTTCTTCCTCCCACTGGACTATTTTTCATTTGGAAATACATCAGTGTAAATAGCAAAACAGAAAACCGTGTGTTTTAGAGAAGAATGTGGCCTTTATTGTAAAAGAAGTTAGCATATTCCTTCAGCAATGCCAAATATTGTTGGATTTATAATTTTTACCTTTCCAAACAATAAGTTGATTTTTTCAGCAGGTTTAGTTTATGCCATTTGCAGGCCAAGCAATTTGTGAACACATACAACGTGCTGAGTGACTTGAAGAGCAAACCCTGACTTGGCCTCTCAGGGTCACGTCTGTAAGAAACATTATTTTTTTTCGTTATAACTACAGAACATTAAAACCTGAGTGAATTGTGTCATGAAACGTAGCTTAACTTTGTAACCCAGTAAGCAGAAGTCTTTGATGTTTCCTATACCCTCAGGTTATATTGTCTTTCTATAGCTGGCTGAGGGTCCTGCCCAGCTGTGGATATAAAAGGACCTGACGTAGCTTCTTCTCACATTATAGAGTCCCCTGTCATGCACAAGGTTTCCTGCCTTATGTAGCATTTTTGCTCATGATTAAGGTAAACTGTTCTTCCTTTCTGAAGAACAAATGGAATTTTTAAAGCTTTGGTCCTCGGAGATGCTGCTGTTCAGCACTTACCCTGCATTCCCAGCATGTCCAACCCCTGCCCCTCTGTGATGTATCATTCCAGCTTTTTTTGTTGTTATTGCCCTTTTCCCCTCCTGGACATGGATATCTAAATTGTTTTTTTTTCAGAGATCAGTCTCCTGCATTGTAATGGTGCATTATGAGGTAATGATTGTCTTCTTTCAACTTTTTATAATATTTAATTAAGGATTGAAAAAGATCTTTTTCTTTGTGTTGATTCTTGCTTAGAGGGGGAAAAAGGTCCCTCAGGAGAACTGCTAAATTATTTCTTAGTAAGGCAGGCTTGTGAGGCTTTGTTTCCACCAGATTAGCTAAAATACATGCTGTCTGTTCACTCAAGTCACAAAGGCCCTGATTCTAGGAAATGAACTGTTAAGTTCAATGGAATGACTTCTGCCCAAGTTATTCAATTTTGCAATAGTTCATGTGTGTACAGTTTGAAGCTGGTAGACATAGTAGTTTCTAGAGTCATCTATTTTTTCTGCATTCCACTGACATAAACTCCAAATCTTGCAAAATGATGAACCACTTGTGTTATGGGTATTTCCTGAGATTTTTATAGTAGACATGTATGTCCAGTATCTGTTCTGTAAGTCCAGGAAAAAGGTGCTTAACTAGTTCACAACTGAAGAATTTTATTTGGTGAGCCCTGTTTTTGGGTATCTTAACAGAAATGTGTGTATTCCTAAGGTGATCTTCCATTTCCACGGTAGCACAAATTGCATGGATAAGGTAACAGTTTCCAGTAAACTGGTGATATTAATATTACCTCCGATATTCATTTCTGAAGCTAGAAAGGTAGGCTCTGTATATGACACTTGGTGTTCCTTGGCTAACCTTTTCCCTAGTGAATGTCGCAGCTCTTTCTCTGCAGTAATGCTGTTCTGCTTTGCACAGGTGGGAAACATTGAGCTTCTGTCCCTTGAAATGGAAATCCCTGAAAATTTTTACTTAGCTGAGCCCATTTGGTTCATATTGTAAAGGATGATGGAATATCATCTGCTGTTTGTGTGCATGAAAGCTGATTAAAATTGCATCTTCATGGATTTATTCTGAATGTTGCTTCTGGAAGGTGAAAACACAGAAAACAAAGGTCGTTTGGTGTTGTTATTTTTTTCCATAGAGCACATAGGGTGGTAAGGATTTAAATTTCTCAGAAATTCCACATTATCTCAGACCTGATCATGGAAACAGCCCTTCTCTTGAAGGGAGAGAGGGAGTTAATACCGGAGCTTTTTTTTCTGTATCTGATGAATCTTTGATTAATGCTTCACTGGAATTTATTATCACCATAAAGCTCTTATGAAATAGAAACTGTTAAATCAATTTTCAGAGGAAAATCTGAAACAAAGCCACGAAGATACCCTGCAACAGTGCAAAGTCTTGAAGAGGGGCTTCTCGAATCTTAAGCTGATGTGTTAACTGGTGGATCTTCCTTTCTGAAGCACATGTGGTTTGAGTTAATTTTGTTCTCTATTTTAGATACTACAGAAAAAATATATCCTAAATAATCATGTTGAATAATTTTGCAGAGGAAAAATATCCCTGTAGGAAACACTGATGAGCTTCCCGATAAATGTTACTTTTATGAATGACCTAACCCTTCTTTCATTTTGGTCTAGTCCTATGAGAAGTAAACAGGGCAATGTTCAACTAGTGCATTATTTAGAGATTTTCGGAGTACATTTTGAAAGCCTCATACAGAGCTCTGCCCACAGGATTCCCATTAAACACAATGGGAGCTGCGTGGCTAAAATCCTGCAGAGCGGTTTGAAAATGTATCCCGTGCTGTGCTGAAGAGAGATGATTAAAGAACGAGTGCTTCACCAGGGAGGAGGGAGCGATGTTGTGATTCTTCATTTAGGGCTGTAGTTAGACTCAAAATCCCTCTCTAAATCCCACTTAAATGATCTTATGTTGGAAGTCCTAGCTAATAGCTCTCCTGTTTCTGCAAAAGAAATACTAATATGTTACAAATAATTAAGCATTTATACCGTAGAGAATGTCTAGTTGTCCTTTCACTTGTCTTCGCGTTTACCTTTATGTTGCTGTTCCACTTTATTATTTTTCTGATTTCTTACATCTTGCTTACGTTTTCATGTCCTTTTTTCGTTTTCTCCTCAAAGTGCTCTTACATATTTATGTTACTGTTGCCTTTATTTCTGATCCTCATGTCTTGTGCTTTTCTCTTCCTCTCCATTCTTTCCTTAAGATGCTTTCTCAAAATTTTTTTCCTCTACTTTCCTTCTCCATTTATAAGTATTTCCTTCTTCTCTCTTCTCCTAATCCAACTGTTAGTTTGTGCAGTTGCTTTACTTTGTGGGCCAATGTGACAGGATATGCCTATCCCTTTACTCTCCCCTCCAGTCCTTTTGTTTTCCATGTTGATAGCTGTCCATCCCTCCATAGTGTCCTTCCCTCTTCTCACTGAATTTCTGAGATTATACAAGTTACATTCTGAACCTGTGAGGTGAGAGAGATTTCAGACACTGTGCCTGATACAAGGACAACATTATACATGACATTGGCAAGGAGAAAATGGGAGCAGGTAGCACTGGATGCACATACGTGCAGCGAAGAGCCAGTGCTCTTTCTCTGTATTTCAGTGCAAATCTGACATACAGAAACCTTGCCCTGCTTTTATTCAGTTCATCTCCAGGATAAAGAGATGGGCTTCAGCAGTGACAAATGCGGCATTTTGAGCCTGTGTATTCTGGTATATTTTTTTTCCTATTGCTCATACAATGGATAACAACTGTGACGGAATTGGATGTTTGCAAAAATACAGAGAGTGCATTATGGCACTTAACATCGAGGCATTAAAGTGTCCCTGCCTCTTTTTTATCTTTTTTTTTCTCTTTTCCTTTTCCTCTTTTTTTCTTTCCTTTTTTCTCTTTTTCTCTTCTCTGCTCTATTTCTTTCTTCTTGCATCTTATTTCTACCTTCATATTCTTGATATTATTCTTCTTCCCTTCTTTTTCTTATCTTCTTTTGCTTTTGATGGGCTCGTACACAAACAGAAGGGGAGAATGTTAAAAGTTATATATGACGAAATATATATAGACCCTTCTTGATTCTTTTGTGACCAGTTCACAAATAGCCCTTCTTGTTCCTTGGCATCAAAGCTGATGATGCTGTATATGACACTATTCCAGCACTTTTTGTGTGCATTGTCATGTATTTTTATTGCCTCATTATCAACTGCTTGGCTGTAGAAGGGCTGTCGATATAATTTTAGAGAGTCTACCACTACCTAATGATACAGGTAATTAAGCTCTCAGAGACCATTATTCTAACCATGTATTACTTGTTTAGACCATTTTGCTCTGCTGCTAGGGTTCAGAAATCTGCAACCAGCAGACTTTGTTTCCTCTGTCTCTGACATGACTTGTTTTAGTGGTTGTTTTCTAACCACCGGAAATTTAAGACCTGAAGAGTAATTACTTCTACATCTTAGGTTTCTTTAGTAGTAGATGTATATTGCTGTTTACTCTATCTGTCCTGCAGAAGGGTAAACTTCTTTTGAGCTGGGCACCATTAGAATAAGAGACTGTGTTGTTCCAGGGCAGTGCTGCAGGAGACCTGCATGAAGGGAGGTATTCTTCAGGCTCAGATGAAGATACTTGGCATTCACTATCCTGGCAGTGATTCCCGGTCTCTTTTTGCGAAAAACGTATTTTAATTGTACATTTTTCATTCCATAAGTTAGTAATTTGGAGACTAATGCAGGGGGTTTGTCATGTGAGAAGGTCCTAGTCACACAGGGAGGGCGTCAGAGCATCTTTGTGAAGGGCACAGAGAAAACGCTAGATCGTAGCTGGTCGGCCAAGAACCGTCTCAGACCCTCTGTATGTGAGTGTCTGTGTGAATGTCCAACTCTGCTGAGGACAAAAAAGGGAAAGACAAATTCTAGTCATACCTACAGCGACATATTACACCCCTTAGAAATTAAAATATTGTCATATTGTTATTTGTAGCACAGACATCATTTGGAATATTCCTACGTATTTCATCCGTCTGTGCTGATCTCACATGTAGGGGCTTTCAGGAACTCACAGATCCATTGAAAATCTCATTTTTAAAAATTTCTTGTTGTAGTCTTTTTGAGCTGAAATTTGGAAAAGCTGAAGTTCAGAAAGTCAAAAGAAACTATATCTATTAAGATTCCATGTTGTCTTTAAAAGTACTCCTAGGCATATCTCATGGTTGAGAACCAGTCATTGTTTCTTGCTGTTCTGTTGATTCTTGCTGTTCTTTCTGAACATCTGAGATAACCTGTTTTGAGGGGATACAAGTTCAAAGTGGGGAATTTTCCTGTCATATTTGAGTCCCGCGCAGTTACATTTATGGGAGACAAAAAAGTGGGCCTTTGCAGTGTCAGGAAAGCACTGGTGCTGTCTTGTGAATTTGATTTTAGATGTAAGATTTAGGTTATTGAGTGGTTTCTTGAATGTTTATTTATTTAGAGTCCCACTAGCTCCATTAGTAGTGGGTTTTTTAAAGGCATTAAATTCACAAATAGCTTTTTGTATATATGGGTTTCAATATAATAAAAATTTCTGAACAGCTTTTAATGATGTGCACACTTAGTAGTCACTTAATCAAAAGAATTATATATCTTTCTATACAGCAATAATATGCATGCTCACTAGGCACGTAATCAGAAGAATTATATATTTTAAGTGTTTTGCATATAAACGTTTGACTGGGGCGTCAGAGAGGCTGAAAATAAATCATCATAATTTCTGGAGAAGGAAAGAAATTAAATCCCTCCTCTTTTTAGCTTTCCTCCAGGTGCTACCTGTGCTCTGGACAACACAGGCAGGTGTCGACCACAGCTCTTCTCACTCTGAGCCTGAAAGCTTCACGATGGGCTGTCTAGCGTGAAAATACATAAGCACAGCTTGTTTGCATTGTGGACGTTTCTGCAAATGCTCGTTGATGACAGACCTCATTTTCGTCTTGCATTTCTCTTGTACTTGTTTCGGCTCCGCAAAAGCAGCCTCCCTGCACTTAGCATCTTCGCTGTTGGTGTGAGACACACAGAACTGTACGTAACTATGGCAAGGTGGTCTTGGTATCAACTTGAAACTGTGACTCAGAGTTGAGCAAGAGCTTTCTAGTTTAGAGTGGCTTTAAATTCCTATGAGTAACTTAAAGCAGTAGTGGTTTGTCTGTATCAGGGTGCTTATACACATAAAAATAAGTGTATTTATTTGGAGGAGCTCATAGATATATCTATCCATCTATCTACATATTGGGAAATATGGAAGAACAAATATTTTTTTAAAAAATAGAAAATGAAAAGTGAGACCCCCACATTATTTGAAATTAGAAATATTTGCAGTCTGATTGTATAGTTGTCTGTAATTTTTCTGATGCTTTTAGTTGTGCTGATACACTGTGACTATTTCTGGTGCCTCCAGCATGAATAGACTTGGAATTCATGAGCATATGTTTAAGCTGACATGAGGATTAGCTTTCTATATGTGTCTGGTTATAGTTAATGAAAATATCTCCTGTCCTAAGGTCCCAAATGTGTTACTGGGAAATTGTAGGAGGGACCGTCCCTCCATTTGAAAAATCCTTTCAATTGCCTGTGGGAAGCTTTTCTGTGAGGCTTAGTCCTGGACTGGTTTTCATTTAATCCTCCACGCCTGTAACTTACAAAATCATTTACGGGGCTGGTGATGGAAGGCACTCATACAGTCCATATGGCATTTGTCTATCTGTTCAACGCAGAAATAACTATCACTGGTTTCTATTGTGGTTCAGAGACTTTCTGCTGTAGGTATGAGCTTAATGAGTGAAATCTGTGTGGCTGAAAGAGACAATGAAAACATTTCCAACGTTTCCTGGCTCAGATGGTAGTTAAAGCAGTTTCAGAGAAATGATGGGTCTGCCATTGTGTGGTAACAGAATTCAGACTTGTGTGGGAGCACTGATATGCCAGTGCTGAGGTCTTTCAAAATCCTGCCTGACTTATCTGAGGCTCAAGGCACATGCTCATGTTATTTTAAGGATACCTTGAAAATTTCCAATTGGTTCAATGGGCAGTGGTTCAGTTACATAAATGTCGTGCTCAGTCTTCCAATTCTGTGTAATTTTCAGGTGGTAGTGTGATCTAGAGGACAGAGCATCTGTGCAGGTTGTCCGCTAAAAAGAAGGATCCTTCTTCACTCGTGTAAATAGAGCTTGAGAGCCGTTTCATTCCAGCACGGCCTTGTGACAATTGCCCTCATCATGCACAAGATAACTTTATTTTTTGTGCTACTCTTCTTTAGATAGCTTGCCCTTCAGGCAACCAGTTGAGTCTGCTTTGAGTATGGTTTTAGAAGGAGGGTTTAGCATGAGTATGTGAAAAGAGGACGGCTTCTGCAGTTTGGATTTGCCACCAGTGAATGCCACGGAGTTAAACTGGCTGCTCGGAGCCTGTGATGGGAAAGGGCTGCGATGGTGCTGAAGGAGGAGAATTTGCCATGGTATTTCTGGGTTAATAAGCACCTGTTCTGATGAACAGAAAGACTAAACATAAATTATACATTGTATGTGTGTCTGTTGCTATTATAGAAGATATTACTACTCTATTTTCCAGATGAAATATTAAGGATGGATCTTGTGCATTCTCTAGGCTTTGCCCAGCCCACTGCTGTAAGACATGTACCTGTGTTGTGTCCTGAGCAGAACTCAGAACGAGGAGAAAACCCCTTGGGGTTTAAAGCCCCCATATTTCCCATCTGTCGGTTCTTTTTTCAATTCATTTTCCATAGCTAAATTCTTTGGAGAAGCTTGTGTCTGTCTCCTGGCTACCTCCCCACCGGAAGCAGCGGCCTGACGGGGTGCTGCAGGGTCTCTGCAGTAGGTGCACTGAGAACAGCAGATGGGTCGTGGAGGAGATCAGAGGGTCTTGAGGCTGTCTGGAGTTGAGCCTCCAGATCAGTAGGAGAGCTGAGGAGAGCAGGCAGCCATGTCTGGAGCTAATGGGAATCCTTGGGGCCAGAGGGGAGTGAGCAGAGTCTGCAGTTCAGAGCCGCTAATTTAATTGAAATGAGGGAGCTGGAATGCCAGTCCTGCAAGGATGCAGTGAATGGGAGCTACTCTTTGGTGAGCTTTTTTGTCTTTCTCTTGTGTCTTGTAAAGCCACTTTAATACTTTCCCTCTTTAAAAAAATCTGGTGCTTAACCTAAAGTGTGGATTTTTCTATTTGTTTGGCGGGGTTCTGTGTGTTTGGTTACTTTGAAGCCTTTTGGTAGTTTGAGGGACTCGAATGTAAGGGGCAAGTCAAATCTGATCCATTGCAGAGCTTTGAGTGGAGTGATAAGGGAAGTGAGATGCAGGTATCCCTGAACTTGAATCTTGAAACTACAGATAAATACGCAAACAAATTTATCTGGGAGCTGAGTTAGAGAGAAGCTTTTCATTTGGTTGGATTGTGGGTTTGGAGAGAGAGAGCTGGAAGGCTTGGACAGAGGCACAGAAGTCTGCCACCAAAACCAGACAGATTGCAGTCTCCACAGAGACAACCAAAGTCCATCTGGTGGAAGTACTGTCTGGTTCACAGGTGAACCAAGAGCTGAAAGAATGGAGAAACCACACGAGAACCTGTTCCTTCTGTGATCAGGCAGCAGGGAGGGGTCAGACAGCTCAAGGAGCTGAAACTCAGGCCACATCTCCAGGGAGGCTGCAACTAAAAAACAGAAGTGAAGAGACTTAAGCAGGAGGCTGTCCAGGAGAGAGGCAGGAAGCTTTGCTCTTTCATGGGTAGCAGCTGGAAGAAAATGCCCACCTGAGAATTTTGATTACACAGAAATAAGTTAAGCTAAAGATGGAGAAAGTTCTGTTATTGTTCTTTTTCTCTAAGACTTTAAAACGAGTTTTGCAACTGCTGTCACAGCATGAGGAGAAGGAAAATTCTTAAACATAAAGCTTGACTGCTGCAGTAAGATTCTATAGAAACCTTTGAACACGTCTCTCTAAGACTGTAAGTCAGTAGCAAGTTGAAGGATTTCTTGTGACGTGCATTTGAAATAACCACCGAGTACTGTTACCTCAGCTTGAGGGTGATGAAGAGGGAAGGTGATAGCAACTAGCAAAAGGTAGCTGCCAGCCTGTGGAAATCTTGAAGAAAGTAGGTCAAGGGAGAAGGAGTTGAAACTGTCATGCACCTTCTAGAGCTGGAACAACTACGTGCTGCCTGTCCCTTGGAGGGAGAATTGTAAGAAGGGCTGTGTAGGATGCAGCTGAAGAGAGCGTGGGCGATAGTATTCAGAAGGGGAATCAAAGACCAGGATACATGGGAAGAATGTTTTTCAAGGAAAACTTGCTCTGTCAAGGAAAGATTTTAGGTCTGGAAAGAGGATACCCCTCTAAGAGATATGCTACATAGAATGAGAGAAGAAAAAGTGTTTCCTCTACAGTGAGACTGGGTATATACTACATACTGGAGAGGCTGGTCAGAGAAAATCCTCTTCACGTGTGAAATTACTGTGGCAAGGTGTCTCTCAAGGAAGGGAATCAGTAAACCTAGCTGAAAGGGGTGTGGATAACCTTTTAGGAAGGGGGAAAGTTCTGCAGAGTTAAGGGGCTGAGAGAGCTCTTGTGCCCTTCTCTGGACATGTCTGAGCATCTCAATGTCCTTCTCATAGTGAGAGGTCCAGAACTGAACCCACTGTTTGAGACGTGGCCTCACCAGTGCCAAGTACAGGGGGATGGTCACTTCCCTAGTACTGCTGGCCACACCACTTCTGATACAAGCCAGGACACTGTTGGCCGCCTTGGCCACCTGGACACACTGCTAGCTCATACTTAGCTGCTGTCGACCAGCAACCCCAGGTCATTTTCCAATGGGCAGCTTTACAGCCACTCTTCCTCAAGCCTACAGCTTGTGATCCAAGGTGCAGGACCCAGCACTTGGCCTTGTTGAACCTCATACCATTGCCCTTGACTCATCAATCCAGCCTGTCCAGATCCATCTGTAGAGCCTCCCTACCTTCAAACACGTCCACCTAATGTAGCGTTGTCTGCAAACTTACTGATGTGCCCTCAGTACCCTCATCCAGATCACTGGTAATGATATTAAAGAGAGCCTGCCCAATACTGAGCCCTGGGGGACACCACTTGTAACTGGCTGCCAATGGGATTGAACTCCATTCATCACCCCTCTCTGGGCCAGACCATTCAGCCAGACTTTTATCCAGTGAAGCATATGCCCATCCAAGCCATGAGCAGCCAGTTTCTCCAGGAGAATGCTGCGGGTAATGATGTCAAAAGCTTTACTAAAGTCTGGGTAGCCAGCATCCATAGCCTTTTCCTCATCCACTAAGTGGGTCACCTTGCCAGGTGATCACCAGAAGGAGATCAGGTTAGTCAAGTAGGACCTGCCTTTCATAAACCAGTGCTGACTGGGCCTGATCACCTGCTTGTCCTTAATGTACTGCATGATGGCACTCAAGATGATCTGATCCATAACTTTCCCTGGCACCAAGGTCAGACTGACAGGCCTGTAGTTCCCCAGATCCTCCTCATGGTCCTTATTCTAGATGGATGTCACACGTGCTAACCTCAGGTCAACTGGAACCTCCACTTGATTAGTGTATTTGAGGGAAGATTAATTCCTGTATGGTCCTAAAATCTGTTCTTGGTGAGGTTCCCAACATAAAGCCTGTGGCTTTGGTCCATTGAAATGACAGAACTGGGAGAGGCACAGAGCAAGCAGGTTTCCTGACCATGTCCCAGCATTACTGTTTATGAAGGTGATGGTCCTGAGGAAACTGAGAGGAAAGTCAGGAATGTGACTGTCTAGAAGTGGTACACCCACCCCAGCAGGGACTGCCCTGCTTGGCCTGGTTGAAGCTGCTCCGACTCACGCGAAGATTTGCAGCAGCGAGGCCAGGCAGGAGGTGGCGGCAGCAGAGCTGTCAGAAACATAACATCAAGAAACTTTGAAAGCAAGTCTCCTACAGCTCAGTGGGTGTTGCAGGCAGGTCCTGGCTTCCAGGCAAGATTTGAGTTGTAGCAATAATACGGAGGAAGGTTACTTCTGCCGTCTTGGATGCCTGAGCATCTGTGCCTGATGTGCTGCTCTCTGGGCAGGAAGCGATGTGTCCTCTGGCTGCCTTACCCAGGAACACACACAGAAGCAAAGACAAAATAAATACCTGTACATTGCAGTTGGATTGATTTCCTGGTATATACATTCTCAACAGCACAGGACAAATTACATTTTGTAGATGTAAGAATGACTGATTTTATTTCAGGAAGAATAGCAGCAAGGACCTGTGGATCAGAAAGTCAAGTCCTCAGCTCTTGACACTACTGTTTAATTAGTTTTGTAAACTGCTCAATTCTGGCTTAAAACTGTTGGTTTCTCCTCCTGTTACTCCACCTGGCAGGCTGGTTCGGAGTCTCACTTTTTCAGTGATTAAAAGCATCCTAATTCCAGCCTAAATGTGTTTGTTATATTCCCGTCTTGTTTTGTCAATTGTTGGCCTTAGGTTGATGTACTTTTCTTTCCCATTTTACTTTTTCCTCACTGATTCCTTTGTGGAAGTCATGCGTGTGTAAGCTTTTAGTCTCCTAAGTTTAGCATGGTAAGTTATTTAGTCTCTTCTCATGACTCAGACTCTCAATTCCTCTAAACAACCTCAGAGCCATCTCTTTGCGAAATCGTCTCTGAATGAGCAGATAATTCCAGATGAAATCTTGACAGTGCTTTCCACAGTAGCATTTTTTATGTTACTTAAAGTCTTGTATTCCACGAGCAGATTCCAGTTTCAGAGTGCCTCATTTCTTCTTCTGTCTTATGCTGTGAGAAATTTTATCCTTAGGTTAGGACTGGTGGAGGACTGTTTCACTAAAAAAAAAAAAAAAGAAAAATTGAAGGAATACTTCAGTATTAAGAAAACTTCAATTCTTTATTCAAATAAATGGAACATAAAATTTAGTAGTACTAAGTGAGATACTTCCTATTAGTTGACAGTACCTAGAACACTAAAGAAAGGGGAAAATAAGTGCTCTTAAATAGAGATTGAAGGATGTAGATTTGGGAATGGTGAGCTCTAGAGACTATTTTTGCAGATTGTAACAGCTTGATAGTTACATAAGATGCACAGAATCCTTGGCAAAGCAGGTTTTTTAGCATAGTCCAGCAAGCAGGCAGAATGCACGCGTGGGGGATAGCTATTCTAGATGTAAAAGGAAGGTGCTTGATGTTGGAGTGAGTCCATCTAGGATATTAGTCATAACCAAGAGGAGATAACCTTTCGTGGTTACTAGAAGGCAGAAAAATACAGGTCAGATGTTTAGAAATAGCTTTTCATAAAGCTCTTAATTTTTCAGCTTCACTTCCAAAATTTACATATCCTTTGGAAACCTTGTTCAGGAAACAAAATATGGGATTTCAAGTTAAATTTATAGAGGCTCAACTATTCTTCCATTTTTTAAAAGTATGTATGTTAAATCTTCTGTCACTATGGACAGTATTATAGGTCATAATACAACAATCGCTTTTCAACTAAGGTGCCATTAATTGTAATTTATAAGAAACAAGTCTCAATGATTGCCTTGTGCCATGTTTGGGTAAGCGGTCCTTCCTAAAGGTGGACAACTAGGGTGCCAGTGGAGAAGCAGCAGTTTATAAAACTTCAAGAGCACTGGCCATCAGAGCTCTGCAGTAAATTTAACTGTAAGCTTATCAAAAACTAGTTTTCTCTTTCCTTTGTCAGATATTCCATGGGTACCTAAAGCTTTTAAGATCCTGTCAGTGCTGGTTTTATAGTGACATGACCCCACAGACAGTGTCTCTGTTGTGCTTACGATGCACCTTTATGGCTGTCAACTTGTACAAACTTTTCTGCTAGCTGCAAACAACAAAACAAAGTCTCAACTATGTAGAACTGAGCTCTTCATCATATTGCAAAGAGCGTTCTGTTGCATAGAAAGAAATCTGAGTGCTGGTGGGAGAGATTTCTGACTGCCACATGAAACTGTGCTCACCAGTCCCTGTAAGGCTATTTGACAAGATGAGCCTGTTGTCCAACATAGTCCATCCAAATTTGGCTGAAGATTAAGTGACTTATTGAATTTAAGAATTCTTCATAATTTGTCTGAGCTGGTTGAACTGATGCTACTAATATGCAACTAGAATATATTTTCATTAATACTATTAGGCCTAAATTGAAAACTGTTTATTTTAGTGGTAGTTAAATCTATTCTTTCTTCCATTTTTTGCTTGTTGATTAATTTGTAAGAACTTTTTGGAGGACTAGAATTGGAACTATGTATGCATATATAAACACAGTAATTAAGAATCCTATTACATTGTTAATTTAAAAATGGGATGTGTTGGTTAATTTAAAAATGAGAGTGTGTTAAGAAATTAAATTTCTTGGTAAGGTCTGCACAGGAATTTATGTTATGAGCCCAAATGATTTGTTCCTTTGTGTAAAAGGCATCTGATTAAGGTCAGCCTGTGAACAGAAACGGTTCCAATCCGCAACAGAAAAACTGCACCGCTGTCTGCACTAGAGATTAGAGCTGGCTTGTTCTTATTCACATTTGGTCAACAGATGGTCCAACTATTCTGTGGACATTCTGGCAATGTAGAAGTCTACGCATCAATGACAGAAAAACCATCTACGAATAAGTAAAATGTCAGTGTCCATCTGAGTAGGATGAATACTCAGTGTTGGTTTCTCGAAAAGCAGCGTAGCCGGCTGACCTGAAAGGAGAAAATGTAACAAACCATCATTTTATTTCTAAATTAGCCAATACTGTTCATTCAGATAAGACTGAAAGAACAGAAAGACCATGAGGCTTAGATAATGCTGTTGGCCTTTGGCCAGAGCAGTTAGCTAATATTTGCTGTCTCGCTGGATTGTTACCTTAGACATAAAAAAAAATCTGATACTCTGTGACTAATTCTTCTGCTCAATTGCATTTGCAAAGAATGGTACACAAAAATCATGTTTCCCTAAACACAACAGAAAAAAAACAATAGCAGGCAATTTCTGGTCTGATATTCCTAGTTCTTTTGTTTGTTTGTTTTTTTCCCATGGTCACAGTTTTAATATACAGCGTATCTGGCAATATGGTTTAAGGTATTCCTCTCCCTCCTGCTTTCACATCACACACACACCTGTGCCACAGAAGTTTTTTCATCTTCAGCTCCTGTTCCAACTGGAGCTGAAGATGTCAAGGGATTAGGACGTCTTAAAAGGAAAAGAACAGAAAATCTGAAAGGGACAATGAGTAAAAACTGTTGCATCCACACAGCTGAAAAAGAAGCTGGACTGAAGTGAGAATTTGGGTGAGGAGGTGGGGAGCAGGGAGATGCGTGAGGACCTTTGCTTGGAATTGACACTCAGCGTTTCTGTTGTGGAATTCAGTATCTTTGTTGTGTCCATCGCTGCTTCTCTGGCTTTTGATCCCTTCCCGTCTCTTCCCCATACTCGCAGCGCTGAAGCCAGCTATAGTCGCAGACCCTTTATTTGCAGTCAGGCTCAGTGACATCACCTAAGCCCGTGGGATTTCATTTCTGATCCACCTTGAATCGGACCAGTGTTTCGTAGGTGGCTTCCATGAATCCCAGTGGTTCTATTGTGCGGAGGAGCAGAACTGTGTTCCGTTCAGCCTCCATTCAGGAGGGTCAGCGTTATCAGTTTTAACAGGCTTGATGAATGAGTGCAGATCAAAGACAACCTTTTGATAGTGTTTATTAGCACCTTCTAAAATGAAAGTGTGAACCTTCCCTCTTTCATTGATGGAACTGAAGTTGATTATGTTTTCACGAGATGGCAGTGCCAGATTGTAGCCCACACTTGCTTTTTACATCCCTTTGAAAGGGCAGAGAAGGGTGAATGTTTTCAGCAGCTGTGCCTCTATAAACAAACGTACTGGCACACACTGCTGCACCTATAGCACAGAGTAAACACTAGTCATGTATTTGACAGTCTGTCTAAGTTGCACAAACCTGACAACTGGCAAGAAATATAGCAGGCTGTTGTTTTTTTTAATCTGACTGATTTTATTCCTAGATGACAGTAATTTTATGGTGGTGTTTGGTTACAATGGTGACAAGGTGATGATGTTTTTTGCACGCATTTGGTTTTAATTTTTGTAACTGAGCTCCAGTAAGATTTTAACAATACAACTAATTACTGTGCCTATTCAAAAGATAAAAGAATGCCCTTAATGTGTTATTAATAGCATGGAGTATATGAGAACATTATAAGGCCAGGAATGTCTTTAAATATTAATTTCATGGTAGCCGTGGATGCATTAGGCTCTTGTAAAGAATGAAAACACTGTATGCAACTCTGAAATTTTTTTCCATACAGTTGACTTTTATAAATATTTTCATTCTCTAGAATGGAGGAGACGGTGAGAAATCTGCTACAGAGCCAAGGATCCTCAGGCCAGCATGGAGAAGGAACTGTCAATATCATGAAGGTATATCAGGTATTGGTGTCTTATTGTCTCTTTTCTTGTGACAGGAAAGTTCTCTAAAACAAAAATCACACTACTTAGATAAATGTGTCTGACATTGTTTACTTGGTTTATTTATTAGTTATGAATGCTTGTAAGTAGTAATTGGTACCATCTACACCTTCCCAGGTATTTTCTTACCAGAGTCTTTTTCATTTTTATTGTCATTGTTATCTGCAGTTGTTGCTCCTCACCGTTAACAAGGGACAGAGAAACTAGTTTTAAGACTTTATTAAAACATTTAATATTTTAAGTAATATATTCCAGCATCTCTAGAAAACATAGATGCTTTTGACAACTTAATTTTCTGATTGTGATGGATAATTTTATCTACTCACATTTTTCTGAGGTGTGAGGCTTCCATATCAAGCTCCACAGTTTCTCATGGCTACTTGTGGCAGGTGCGTTTTGTCAGCCTCACCTGGGGTAGACAGAGAATGTCTCAGGACAGAGTTTAGGTAAGCAAAGATTTTAGAGGTTTTTCAGAGGGAACCAGGTCTTTTTATGCTGTTTGTAAAAAAGGAGAGTTTCACATTTTCCTACTGTATGGCCGTATTCTGGAAGCAGTGAACCCGAGGTGGTGGAAAGCCTTTTTAAGCCTCTCAAAACAAGAATGAGAAGCATCCCAGTTAAAATCAGATACTCTGCACAGGAATTCTTAAAAAAAAAACACTTAATGGAGTCAGTCCTATCCTGTATCTTTCTAAACAGAATAAGCATTCCTTATAAAGACATTAAATGCTGAAATAATACATAAAATCTGTAGTAGGTAGCGATCCTTCAGATAAAACATTTTTCAAAAATTCTGGTTATATTGTCTATTCTTTCAACCAATGGATCAGAAATACAGCAATATAGCTAAACAAAAATGTACCTTAAGGAGTATTTATCACTGTAATTAAATTTTTGTTTTAAGCTTGGATTGAAGGGGAAAGAATACTTTAGGTCAACCTTCCGAAATAATCGATTTTCCTGTTAAAATGGTACCCTATAAAATTTAATTTCAGGACAAATTAAACTTTTTGTTGAAGTTATAATAGAACATTGTGCTTTTAGAAACTGATGATAAAAGCTTCCGTATTTTACTCACTACCCTTTTGGGATGCAAAGATGAAACTCAGTTCTCTCATCTTGACTCAGAGATTAAATCCATACTTCCTGGTCACTCCTGCCACCATACAGTGGGTGTTCTGAAGTGGGCTTGGTGTCTGCCTCTCCTTCGGGTGAATCACTTGTCTGTCAGTTTATAACAGACAGCTGGAATGATTTTACCATCTGCTTTTCTGTTCACTGTCTTACCCTGGAAACCACAATCAAGTGGTACCATGATTAGGTTTTAGGTTCTTTGGATTTTGGTTTTGCACCAAAAAAAAGCAAAAAAGTCCTTTCGTTTCTTTCCATCAAACTGAGGGGATTTGGATGTTCTTTATTTTTCTTTTCAGCACTAAACTTTTTAAAAAATTAACTGTGTTTTTTTTGAGATTTGAAATCTTGTGTCTTGCTTTCCTAGAGGAGAGATAAACTTGTCATTCCAAAATTGATGTGTGTATATTTCTGTGTAGTTCTTCCTCCATCTTTTATTTGTATCTTATTTTTTTTCAAAAAGAGAGAACTTGGTTATGGGTTTGTCTTTTTTCTCCTTTGGAGCCATACTGACATAGGCATTTGTTGTCTCCTGCCAGCCAGGAGAATGAGTATCATGTAGACAGTTCTGCCCAGCTAATGATAGCAAGAAGACAGTTCTGCCCAGTTAATGATAACAAAAATAATTCTTTGTTTTCCTTCAGCTCTAGCCAACATCTTCCTCCACCTAGCAAACTGCTGTCTAAGCCCTTTTTTCCCCATCTTTCTGGACTCGGGGTTCTGTTTGAATCTGCTAGGTGATAGTCAGGGTGGATTCCCCAAACCTGAGTGAAGCCACCTCTGTCCTTAAAGCACCCATACCCCTGTTACTCTAGGATTATTTTCAATCTTGTATTCCACATTGCATACCAGCTTCCTTCTTTTCCTGTTCTCTTCTTGTTCTTGGGAATATTTTCAGTCATGATACCAAAATCAGCTTTTTTTTTAGCAATTTTCATTTCATATTGCCGTTATGCAGTTTTCTTTGCTTATGAGTTTCTTTTCCTAATTCATGACTCAGAAGCAATGTTTTTCCTTTCCTGAAGGAATAGCTAGACTACTGCATCATACACCCGTCAGAAAACAGGTCAGAAATACAGAACATTTTCATGAATGTTGTGTTTGTTCTGAATGTCTCCGACTTATTCATCCTAATGTCACTTTTGTTCGCTTTCCTGACAAACTTCTGAACAAACAGTTTGCTTTCTGGGAATTTCAAGGAATGGCTCTATTCACACACAAACCAGTGGATTCCTCACCTGCTATGTAGGTCAGAGATCACGCTTGATGTGTGTTTGTTATTCAGCCACCCGGTAAAAGCTAGGCAGTGTGATATGGGCCACAACCACATGAAATAATACAAGCTAACACCTGAAAGGCTCTTCAAAACAAATAGTTGACAAGGAATTTGTGATCTGAAATGTTTACAAAGTATATTAACATTGAAAAACATTAATAAAGCATTACATCAACCATTAATATGTAGTTGAAACCAACTGCGTGGAAATCATGGCCAAACGTATCATCTAAATATATGATGAATTTTACTGCAAATACTGTGTCCAAGTTTGGTAAGAGGCATCAATTTTGCAATAGAAGAATTTCATTTCTGTCTTTCCAAATGCAGTCAGACAGTTTTCTGATATATTTATAAGGATAATTCACAAATGGGAATAGAACTTGAATGTACAGTCTAGAAAACGTTTCTTAAGGACACTGTTGTATTCAGGTTTTTGGGAACATGATAGCTGTGTTGTTGTCCTGTAGTTGTAAATGAAGTATAGATGTGAACTAACATGTGAAAAAAATTTTTATCTGAATTCCAAGTGATATATGTGTATGTTCATATACATAGACAAAGCTTCATTTTGAAAGCTGTCCTCTAGAGTCAAACCGTTGCTTTATAGAACATGTTCCTACCTGTTCTATGTGATTATTATGATGTAATCAGAACGATGTCATCCGTACTCAGTGCAATAGAGTATCAGATTTTACTGCGGTTTCACAACCACATATTTCATAAGAAATGAGGACATGACCTAGGCAATCTGCAGTGTAACTTACTGACGTGTGTCCCATATTGTCTTATACCATGGTAAGTTAGTTTTAGTGCGTGAAGCCTGTTCAAATTAATATCTGAGTAGTCATAAAAGATACCTCTGTGCAGTAAATGCTTTTGATCTATTGACCGTTGTCTACATATTTGTTTTTTTACAAATCTAATTATTGTTCTGGGATGGATAAAATTGAGTTCTTACTATAATATCAATATGCCTGACTCCAGAATAAATATTCTTGCTAATGAACATTAAATGTTGCATAGTGATCCTGTTGGAAGAATAATAATAAGATGGAGCCCAGAGCGTGCAGTATTATTGCCATGTTGTGTTAGGTCTTGCTCGGATTCCTACTTGAAGCAAAATATTCTAACCCTTTCCATAGAGCTATCTGCCCTATGGGAATTTAATTTGCTGGATTTAGAGGTGAATGATATGATTTCTTTAGAAAAATGAATTCAGAGGCAGGATTATAAATAAAGTTCTTCTCTGTTGTCATTTTACTTAATAATAACCGAGGGAAGATTTCTAATGAATGCTCACATAGGTGTAGACAAGAATATGTGTGATTTGAATTGCTGTGAATCATCTTATTTCTTGCTTAAAAGGCTCTAGTATGTAACAGCTTTATGATGGTTCCAAGAGGTATTTTCCACCTGAAATGCAATACCTCACATATTAATATTACTTTTATGCAAGACACAAATGCTTTATCTAAGAGGGCGATTTAACCCCAGAAATAATTGCGTACAGTACTTGAACCAAAGACTTTCAAACAAGCAACCTGCAGACTTTCCTTCCTAAGTTTGTCCTTGTGATTTGAGTATCAAAACCTAAAGTCTCTTTCCTGTTTGATCATAATTCTAGATATCTAGGTAGAGTCTTACCCGATTGCAGGTCACTCAAAGACTTCCAATTTGTGGTTTTTTTTTAAACTTCGTTTGACTTTATGTCAGTGTACAGTGATCAAAATAGATGAGGAAGAGAGTTTTCTGTAAATTCCGGATTTGTTATAATTTCTGGAATTGTCAGTATGTGCACTAAAGCTCTAGACAGACATGGTGCAGTCACATTGGAGAGGAATGACAATTTGCTGTTAAAAGTACTGTGTTTGAGAGACCAGATTTTGATTCTTTCATTTGCTACAAATCTTTCCGTTTCCTTGGATAAATTCACTTTATCTGTCCATCTTTAACTTTTGTCTGTATAACAACTTATTATTTGATCTCAAGTATTTTTAAGATGTCATCATTTATACGAGCTGCTGCCTCTGTGCTAACAGAAGCTGTTATAAGTACTGAGCCAGATAATGAGATTTTAAAAAAACAAAATAAAACAAAAAACCCTTTTCATATTTTCTTGTAAACTTTGAAAAAGACTTATTTCACCTAAGGAGGCTGTTTAACATACAAATACTTTAAATGGAAAAGGAATCCATTTCAAAGCAGAGCTTGGATGCTGTGGGGACAAGGCATGTTCTTTTGATCAGCAGGAACTGAAATCCTGGATTGCAGAGAGCCTGGAGCCCACTCCATCTGATGTCATGGGCCCGCTCATCCCTCAATTTCTGTGCTAGAGCAGAGTCTCAGACTGTGCTTTTTCACCATTTGACATGGTCTAGAAGGGATTTCCATCATATTGGACAGTGCAGATCTTCAGAGATTGACTGTACAAATTCACGAGGGGAAAGATATGACTGACGAGGTAGGGGATTTGTCAAGGAGAATGATCCCTGTGCTGAGGTCAGTGCTGTTGAGTCTGCAACAAGAGAAGCCCAACTCAAAGGCTCAGTGAGGATTGCAGGTAGCCTTCATAGTAGGGCACATTTTCAGGTTTCCTTGGCCCTGTGTGCAGTGGAGAAGAGCAGCTTGATTCCTTCTGTTTGTTTAAGCGGTGTGTCCTGTCTCATTTTTACTTCAGTGTTCATTTCTGCACTGCTGTGACTACATTGACATCGAAGTAGTAGCAGTTTAGGCAGTTGCAGCCTAAACATTTTGATGGGCTCTTTTTGCCAAGTAAGAGCTGTGACTGTGGTTCAGGCTCTGTTTTTTTTTTATCTCGCTCTGAGAGGGTGACAAGATTTTGAGAAGTAATGACTTCAGAAGAGATTTCTCAGGCTTCAGGGCACACCATGAGAAGAATAACACACAGCTCCATGGGTGACATCTGTGCCATTTGTAGGGCATCACCACCAGTGCAATCATTAACTCACTCCAGCTTCACAGGAAGAGTGGCTTTGAAGATAAGAAAGTTCAGTTCCATTTGCTGCCCTCTTGCTGGATATAAATACATGTACATGTGCCTGCCTTATCCAAAGCTAAGAAAGAAGATTTATCTGTAAAGACTCAATACTCATAACTTCAATACAAAGATAAAATAATTGCAGTCCTACGAGACTTGCAGCTCTCAGTCATGAAGGGTGGAGTGTTTCACCAATGGCTTCCCAAAGCAGGTGTCAGAGAGGTGTAACTGCACAAGTGCTACAGGTCCACTTCAGGTGGCATTGTTACCACATCAGACCTTCTTTTTTTTTTGGTCTGTGTGCTTTTTGAGACTCCAATGTGGAACAGTTGTTGTGACTGTCACTTCTAATTTGCACAGCCGTTGGTGTCAACAACTCTTTCATGAGAAGAAAAACTGTATCTATTGGCAATATAATTTTATCTTAACATGAAATTATAAAGGCTAAATGTTCAGGTCATTGATATGTAACATTTTATAGATGAGACATGACCACGAATTGAAAAAAAAGGCACTAGTTGAATTCCCTAGCTGAAATCCACATGGAATTTTTAATGCTGACTTCTAGTGCAGAAAGAAGAAATATATCTTTAAAATTAAACGTATATCTCTGGGCAGGAAGTGCACACAGCACACTGCATCAACCAGGCCTTCGAGGATACTAAGAAGAATATTGTTAGGCAAAGCTTAGCGGTTTTGTATCTCCCAGAGAAGGACAGAAGAGGAGCCACCAGCAGTCCTGGCAGCTCCACCAGAAATCCTGGGCTGTCGAGGACACGCATGTTTGCTGTTGGACTACTTTTCCATACGGAGAAAATGGCTGGCTCAGGAATGATTCCTGACAGCTTTTCTTCTGGTAGATTTCTACCACTGTGCAAAGATTCTCATAAATACCTGTTCCCGTATTTAACTAAATTGAGGTTGGATTCTTGCCCCCAAAGGAAGAGTGATGGTGCTCCTCAGACACTGTTCAAAATTACAGTCTTGTTGCAAGAACATTTGTGCAAATAGTTTTCCCTTTTTGATTCTTTGTAAGATGAAAACAAAGCAGTGGAGTGAAGTCTCATAACTGGAATGTGCCATTTGTGTGCCAGTTTCTCAGAAAACAAACTGTTCTTTCCTTCCCAGAATCCTCTATAGAGCTGCAGTAACAAGAGGTGAAGATTGACTGAATTGATGGTACTATTATGTGTTATACATTATACTGCTTGCAATTCTACATTTACATTTTCCTCTACAATACAGTGTTTCTACCTTTTCCTATATCTTTCCTTCTAGCTCTTACTTTAGGAATGAATGCACAAAACTCAGCCCATATATATTGCCTGAAGCCTATACATATGAAGCAGGCATAATGGAAATTCAGAGATGCTCTTTGGAAAGCAAGATGATGGTGTGGTTCACAGCCTGACTGACATCGGTCATCCTGATGCATACAGGGACTTCCCATTTCTGCACAGCAGGTTGTCTGCAGCCTTAATCTTGCCCTCGATGGTGTTCTGGTTGCCTTTCTTTCCAATTCTAGGGATGTATTTGAGAGAATAGAGTATGGCTCTAACGTGCCTCTGCTTGGTAGACCTAAGGTAACTGGAATAACCTGGAGTTTATAGCAAACACCAATTTTAAGATATTCTATCTATCTGCTGCTTGGAGAGATGCAGGTATCTTCCTATGTGAAGGCCAACTGGTTGCTCTTATCTGCATGTATTCTTCACGCAGGCCCAGTCAGGGCTGCCTGCAGCGCCGCTTCCAGCCCCACTTGCTTTCTCAGGAGAGTGATGAGATACCCAGGGAGCTCTTATTGTCTCCCATCTGGGAACTGCTTTTACAGCTCCCAGGTCTGTAGTGTGTCTCCTGGCTCTTGATCAAAAGATTATAATAAAAGGATCTTACCTGCCCGGATCCCTGTGAGGATCCAGATCTGATTTGTTGACCTGACGCAGCATTGGCTGTCCTGGGCTGGTATTGAAGAGGATCCAGTTGGGCAAGAGGGTCTAGGAAGTAAAAAAGAAATTTTTTATCTATTGAATCCTTTGTGTTTTCTGAGTAAGGATAATGAATAAAAAATAATACGTAGAAACCACTTAACTGCAATCAGCTGTCTACTGACAAAAGTGTTTGGACGGAAGAGTTGAAAAAACAGTTTGTATTTCTTGGTATTCCAAGAAATATGGCCAAGTCACTTGCTCTCTCCCCATTTCCACATCTCCGTAAAAGATATTGTTCAGTCTGCATTTTGAACAGTGATTCGTTTATGTTTTCAAACCAGCAGAAAGCAATGCTATTTTTTACATTTAAAAAAAATGAAAAAAAATCTAAAATTTCACTTATTTTCTAAGAGGAATAAAAAAAACCGAGAGTATACTGTATTCACAAGCATTCTCTCTTTGAAAATTAATTTAACAGAAGAACACACTTACCAGTATACCAGTATATTTATTTTGTAAAGAATATGCACTGCTGATCAAGATAAGTATTTTTAATTTCAGTTAAAGGTATTTAATCTGTAGTAACATATTTGAAAAGCTGAGGTTTTGATCTGATCCAGAATGATTGTTCTGACATTTTATCTCTGTGTCAAGATGAATTCCGAGCTTCTTTCAGAAGACTTCCCAACAAGATTGTAAGATAAACCAACTCTTCTCTGGCATTTGCAAAAAATTACCTGGTTATGTAATAATGTGCTAATTTTTTTTTGTCCTAATTTTTTTTGTAACTTCTTAGGTCATGTTCTGCAATTGTGCTTATGGTGAAAGTTAATATATTGCTGTCATTCCAAAATGCTAGTTAATACTCACCTTCAGATATGTCCTTTAGAGCCTCTTTGTAGTATTCCCTAGATAAACTATCTATGGAAAGCTGGATCAACAAGTATAGGTACTTAGGAGACTTTCTGGTGGCCAAAAAAACCATAATGCAGTCAAAGTTTTTAATTTCATTGAAAAGAGAAATTTGGCCTTCATCCAAATAGTGAAAAGACATTATTAAAAAAAAAAACAAAATGAAAGGCTGCAAGGGGAAGGAAAATGCGCTTATTTCTTGCAATTTAAATCCAGAGTAATTCTGCTACCTTAATTGCTGTTACATACAATTTACTGAATTTAATTTTCAGAATAGTGTGGCATGTTTGTACTTCAGTCAAAGGTAGATATTTTAATACTGTCACTTTAGGCAAGTGTAGTTACTTTAATACTTACAGACTCCTTCAGGAAGGTGTAAAAGCTGCATATAGATTTCCTCGGAGGAAAGATGATTACTGTAAGTATATATATATATAATGAACTAATTTATAAGAGAATATTGCATGAAAAGTCATGCTGTATATTCTTCTCATAATATCATATATACATGTATAAAGAAGGAACAGTTTAGCTTCTAGAACACTAGCGTTTGTTTCTGATGATCACTTTGGTATTCAGTGTAGCTGAAATCTTCCATCTTGAAAAGGAATCACAAGTGCAGTGAGCTACTGCCACTGCCCTGCCACCACTTTGTCTGAACCTGACTTGGAACAGTCACCTCCAGAATGGTCAGTCTTTGATTTCACTTCCAACGGCCGAAGTGTCAGAGACAAGGGTGGTGTTGACCATGTGAACATCCATTCACTGAAGACAGGATGATGTCGGCAGCAATATTGGGTTGCAAGGTTCGCGTAGTTCACATTGACACCCAGGACTGACATTCAGCTGGGGATCTGAAGACAAGAAGCTCCATCCACTCTTTCTGATGTAATAAGTACACTTGATAACGTACTTCATTGTGAAGGTTTTCTTCTTTTACAGTCCTTCTTGATCTGAACTTTTTTCAAAAGAATAGATGTTTCTGATGCATGGAACAACCACTAAAAGCATCATCAGGAAATTTGTTGATGTTACTGCAGAGCTGTTCAATAGGGGTGACAGCTTGTACTAGTGAGGAGTGTTTTGAGTGAAGAATAATACGTAGTACATTTAGATTGATACACGAGTGGTAGGAGGCTTGTATCAGAAACATAACCAAAGTACTTTGTTCTCTTATCCATCACATGTGTTTAAATCTAGGGAACGATACTGGTCACTCTGTTCAATTTGTAAGTGAAATCCAGAGATAAGACAGAAGAATTTTATATGTTTTTTCCTGACAACATTAATGTTAAACTGTGAACAATCTGGGATGTTTCTATAGAATTTTGAGATATATGTGCATTCCTTTCTTTTCCTTCAATTTTGGTCAGCTTGTTCTGAACAAAAGCTGTTAGCTAAACACAAATACATTATTATTACCTTGGCTGATGTGCTATCTAAAGAAGTGCTACATTTTAGTCTATCCTTCCACTGGGAGAAAATAAAGCAAGAGAAAACAGCTGAGGACATGGATAGAAGTCAGCAAGGTAAAACTAGAAGTTGTCGTTGTAGCCTTGTACTCAGAGGTCATTTAGATTGCACTGTCTAGTTGCATGTAATTTTTTTTTTTATATTCTAAATTGTTTGCTAAGTTATTTGTTGGGGCTTTTTTTTCAGGCCTGAGTCATGGACTTTAGTGGGATTTCCATTAACAAAAGAAAAAAATCGTTTGAAGTTAGAGATGGAACAGACATAATCATGTCACAGTGATCTCAGTGACTACTCCAGCACCAAGCATCTTGCAGGAAACACTTTGTGAATTCATCAGTTTTACTTCACATTGCTCTGACTGAACATGCAAGTGTCTTTTATATATCTCGGGTTTCACCAAATTAAATAGGTTATAAAGCAAATCAGAAGGTGCTGTAGAATTCAAAAGGCGTATTTAAGAGGGATTGAGCAACAATAAAAAATTTCCTTAATTATGATTGAGGAAAAAATGGTCATGGTGGGAGGAGAAAGGGGAGCAAGGTACCCCAGGAAAACAGCTTTAACCTTGTTGGAATTTTAAGTTAGTGGTCCTTGGAGCAATTACAGCTTTTTTTTCAGCTTGTGCAGTCAGACTGAGCTACTTGTGCATAGCTTGGGGCTGTTTTTTCATGAAAGTACAAAGAAACCCTCATCTACAGTTTTTATCTACATAAACAGTCTGAAAATTCTCATTTCATATTGCTCACTTGCAGTGAAGAATAGTGATGAACACTAGGAGGTCTGCAGTGGAAATAACACAGAAAATACATCATCTAAGAATACATCAAGACTATGGAATGGTCTTACAAGAAAAAAACATTCACAGTTTATTACTACGTTGATGTGGTTTAACCCTAGCTGGCAACTGAGCCCCCCACAGCTCACTTCTCCCCAGTCTGACCCCAACAGGATGGGGAGAAGAGAATCGGAAGGGCAAAAATGAGAAAGCTTGTGGGTTAAGATAAGAACAGTTTAAGAATTGAAATGAAATAAAATATAATAATAAATTGTAATGAAAAGGTAAATAACAGAGAGAAAGAAAACCCAAGAAAGACGAGTATTGCACATGAAAACAAGCGCTCACCTCCAACCAACAGATACCCAGCCAGTTCCTAAGCAGCTGCCCCCTGGCCAATCTTTGCCCTAGTTTATTGCTGAACCCAGTGTCATATGGTCTGGAACATCCCTTTGGTCAGTTGGGGTCAGCTGTCCTGGCTGTATCACCTCACAACTTCTTGTGCATCCCCCGCCCACTCTCTGGTGGAGTGAGATGAGGGGCAGAAAAGACCTTGACCCTGTGTAGCACTGCTCAGCCTAAAACGTCCCTGAGTTATCCGCACTGTTTGCAGCACAAACCCGCAGCCCCCCAGTAGCTGCTGTGAAAAAAATTAAGTCTATCCCAGCCAAAACCAGCACATCCATAAATAATTCTGTATACGGATTTGTAACTTGCAGTTTGGATATGGAGGTTAAAGGCCTGCCTTTATGATCGCGGGAAGGAGTGTTAGAAGTGTAGTGTACTGTACCTGGATCACCAAATTCAGTCACTAAAATAGCTGTTTAGTGAATAACTTACTCAGAAAGTCCTGTAGAAGCTCCTGAGACACCATGGAAAGTGCTAAATGTTTTGAGATAATGAGTTAACCACTTAGTTTGGGATCCATATGGTTTGGATTCTTGGATACCTGTTACCATTGCCTCTGTTAATAACTACATTGTGAATCATTTTGAGTTTTTTTATCTCAAATGAGTAGTTATGAGCAATCATAAGTACTATTTAATTATATATCCTACATATATTTTATTCTTGGGTTAAACGTGTGATTAAAATGCATTTTTGGAAAATTGCAGGCATGACTCTCAGAAGAATTTGAATTTGTAACCATTATAAAACTATTGTCTCCAATAAATTTCAGAAGCTGAAGAATTAAAAGGAATTCAGAGAAAAAAGAAACCACCATCACTCAGGCATCACAATCTGACACCGAAAAATTGAAATAGAGATTGTTTGTATCTGAGGGATCTTTACCACATTGCATCTGAAACGCTTCACTTCTCTGGAGGGCTTGTGGTTATCGCATGAAAATGATCTTTAGCTTCTATAAGTAAAGATGTCGTCTCTAATTATTACTTCTCAGTTTCCAGACAAGCAATTTATGTCATCCAGTGCTCATTGGGAAAATCAGCATTTCAAAGATCTTGATCTTTTTTTAATTCCTGTTTGATTCAATCCGAAGTTTGTCACATGTCCTAGTGAAGGATTGCTGCTGTTTATAATCAGTACTGCAGAGTTCAGATCCGGTTATATCAGGATTAGGTTATGCCATGTTTTATTATTATAGCCACTTGTCCAATAAACTGCATTGTATCTCTGTGATTCAGGAACATCCCTGGGCAACATGTTCCAGTGACTATATGACCGACCACCCTCATGGCAGGGGAAAAAAAAAAAATTTCCTAATATGTAATTGCATCGTTATTCCTCCCCCGACACAGACTTTGTATTTCGCGTTGCTGAGACCTGTGGCAGGTGCTGTGCTGCTGCTGGTTCTGTTTGACCTCCTTTTGTGGAGGCCCATCTGCTGGTTAATGGTGCTAAAGAGTTCTGTTTTCTTAAAGGCTCTTCCTTGGGGAGGTGGTTCCTCCACTGTAAAATCTCAGATTAGAAAAAACTGGAACATGAGTTACCTGGGAAACTATATGTACATTTAATATCATATATGTGTGGTTACTACCGTAGAAAAGCCCTTGTTCCAATTAGTGCCTAATTATGGATTTCACTGTAAGAAGAAAATCTAGAAAAGATTTTTACTAGCTACCTTTTTTTTACTTCGTGTCATCTGACATTTACTCTTCTTGGTTTGAAATCTCATAATTACAAATTGAAATATTTTAAAGTTTAATTTTTTTCCCATTTTTTTTCTGTGTGTGTAGTGTAATTCCTAGAAAGCATTTTTAAAAAAGGAGAAAGGGCGAAAAGTAGACTACTGATGGTACTACCAATAAAATGTTTTAAAGTACAATAATGTCTGTAATACTAATGGTAAAGAAATAGCTGGTTAAGTGTCTCTTTGACTCTTACTTTTCTGTTCCTTGAAAAGAGATGAGTCTTAGAGGAGAGACATCGCAGTAGCTAATGCTGTGTCCAGAGGGACAGCGGCCTTTTGTCTTTCTTGGGATGAAGGAGGAGGTAATTTCTGAAGCAGGCAGTTTGGTCTCTTATCTTTTGAAAGCTTCCATGTTATCTTTTCTATCATTAGAGTTATTCCTTTCATTTATAAACAGTGAATATCCTTTTTTATTCAGTATTCTGAAAGATAGGTGGAATGGAGAAGATCAGCTTTATATTCTACATATTCCTTTTTATTCTACAAATTCCAGTAAATCACCATTTGGAATTTCAGGTGGATTTCCTGCTCTCTTAATTTATTGATCTTGTATTTGTTAGTGGAAAGAGGGAGTATTATCCTGCCCCTTCCTACTTCAGCTAACTGAAAACCAGCTTTCTGATAAGTCTCAGTCAGGTCACTGCATTGTACAGCTCCATAGATCAATGTCTTCAGTGATTTATATCTTCTTATTGATTCTGGAAAGCTTGCCATTTCCAGACTGCGGGCTCTGTTTTCATCTCTTGTTTTCTATTGGCCATAGGGCCTACACTGTTTGATCAAAGGGTTCATCATCAGTGTACTATTTTTTGATTTATAGAATAAACTGAATACTTAGAAATAATGGTCAGAGCAGGATGTCATTTAAGATTAGCAAAATACCGTTGGTTTCAGAAAAGTAATGACAGTTTAAACCAGCTTGAGAAGCTTACACAATGCGGGACTTGACTGTAAATTTCTCATTAATTTCCGTGGGAACTGGTCTACAGTGAGCAGCATAATCCTAGTTTCCTTTCAGGAAGATTTGAATATTTAATATTTTTATTGTCTCTTTGTTGACACAGAACATTAAAGATGTAGATGAACCTTTACTGTAGAATTCTCATCAGGCTGCTGTTTGCATCCTCTCATAGTACAGGCATGTGTTTTAAAATCTTACTGATTTGGAGAGCCCAAGAGCTGGATTATTACTTTTTTTTCCTTTTCTTTTTTTTTTTTTTCTTTTTTTCTGTTGTTGTTGGTTTTGTTTTATTTTTACGTGTCTAGCTTACTTGCAGAGCACGCATTTCCATCTGTTACATTTTCACAGAAATGAAGTGGCACTGGTCAGCAGGGTAGCACTTACTCTGCCTTGGTTGGACTTCTGACCTGGAGAGTATGTTGCTATTTAGCTTGAAAACCCAGCCTGCCTTTAATTGCCTGCTATGTGGGGCATACAACAGAGACTGTTTAGAAAATCCAAAAGATGGTCATTATTTGAGGTAGCACAAGAACTATGGGAATTTAGGGGGAGAAAAGAATAAGCTGCACTGTGCCATTGTTTGCTGCCTTCAGCATGCTCACTCCAGAGCTTTCTGTAGGATTTGATCAACCTCATGCAAGAGACACACATTTCCTCTTGCAAATGTCTCTGTCCCTTCCTGCCTCCCCTCAACAGGCAGCTGCCTTTGGTATTAGCAGAATTTTCACTCTTAAGAGGATTCTGTCATTCCAAAGGCATTTATTTGTCATCCTCCCTCTTATTTGACTTGACTTCAAGCACAAAGGGTGTTTAAGCAGCACCTTTTTGATTTGCTTTCTCGAGTATGAATTTTCCACTCTACCATCTACTGTATGTCGTCCAGATACAACTGGTTAACGTGATAGGGCAGCGCCCTCAGCAAATTGCAAGCCTAAGAACAGTTTCTAAGGTTACTAATGTTTTCCTCTATTCTGCAGCTTTTCCAGGTAGGGTTAGGTGATGGACCAGGGACCTTTTCAGCCCATGCCTGAAACACTGAAACACATTTATAATTACTTAGTAATAAACTAGTTTTGGAAATATGTGAGCTGTGAACACTCAAGCAGGGATAACAGCAGTTAAGTATCTCGAGATATTCTGGTGTACATCATAGTTAAACAGGGTGTGTGTTCTTGATTATGCCACTAGTGTGCAAAGTTCATCACATTTTGTAATTAGAAAATGGATGAGTTATTTCTTTAGGTGACCACGATTTACTCTGTGGGAAGTTGCATTACTTCTTGTTCTGTGATGAAATGTGGTAACCTCTGCTTTCTTCTGCCTGTCCTTTGAAATTACTGCCCCCTGGTTTGAGCAGGAAAGGTGTCCCTGTGCAGATGTTTATATTTGCTTCCATTGTTAGCCACATTGAATTCATGTCACGTTCTCTCCCAAAAATGATTGATTGTGTTTGAATTATATCAAAGAGATACCTTTGTCAATTTCCCCCCCCCCCCCGAGTTCATCAAAATAGTTTATGTCCATGCACTCATCAGGTCAACTTGAAGAGAAAATGATTTAATAGCTGTTTTGCAGATGCTTGATTGTTGCACCAGTGAGTAGCAAGCAAGAAAAAACCTGCCTAACTACTATATTTATGATTCCTTTGTGATCAGGATAGTACTAATGGTGGAAATGTGATGGAACATCTCTTTGGTGTCTGTGTTTTGAGGCTCAGAATGAGATCTGTGCCTCATGGTTTGTGTAAGAGTTTTCAGTGATTAAGCCTGTAGCTTATAAAATTGATTCTTGATTAAAGTTTTAGCATAGTAATACTCAATTTCTAAGCTAGTTAATATTTTAAAAAAACATTGTTAGAAATGTGATTCACATTGCTGATTTTTAATTCACTTATGTTTATGGGTTTTAATTAAGAGAACGTCTTGCTGTTAACTCTCAAAGAGTTATATTTTCAACAGTTATTCAAGCTGGACCAGTTCTTCATGAAAATACATTTTTTTTTTGCTTAGAGACTGTATTAGTTACGGCAAATACATCTCACTTATAGACTAACCAAAGATGCCTTTGTATATAAGAATTATAAAAAAGTCATACAAAGAAAAGTAAATGCGCCCATTAAAGGACTTCTCTAGACTTGTGCTGACACCCATTTTTTAATGTTGATTTACCTCACATTTTCCATTTTTCATCTTCTCCTTTGTTGTCACACTGCATCTTCTTAGATAGTTGGAGAATATGGTTTACAAGGTAGAGACTGTCCACTTTGTGTTATGCTCAGATGACAATTCACTCTGTATGTAGCTGTAGTTCTCTTTCTTGTCCCCACATGCTTGCTTTCTCGTTTTGGACAATATTTTACGTTGCCTGCTTGTAGTCTTGATTTTTGCTTTTTCTGTCTCACTCTCTTGGATGAACAGAATTTGGACATGTGATTAATGGAGTTAGTGGGCTCACTGTTCAATTCTATCATTTTTCTGGCCTCTTATAAAACTCAGCAGCCATAGTCCACTCTGCAGCAGCAGCAGCTAATAATAACCAGATTTTACTGACTTATAATAGATTGGGGCACTTCTGAAATTTTCTGTGTCAATTTGATTCTCTCCAGTTATATGTCAGTGTGGATCTTAAATCAGTATTCAGGTGGTAGCTTGTTTCTCAGGCCGTTATTTAGTAATTCGGATATTAGCTCTAGATGAAGAAAGGTGAAATACATTAGACATGAACATATGTTAGCTTTTCCTCAATAAAATGTTCTGTATCTCAATGGCAAAACACTTTCATGGAAAGCTGGTACACTCAACCTTCATTGCAACTTTTAAAGAAGAAATAGAAGTTATTTTATTAAAAAGACGATGAGTTCCACTTTCTAAAAGCTTAAGTAGATGTAGCAGTTAAGTTGTGCCTACACTTTTGCAGAATTGACATAGCAATGTGTTTCATAGATCCTTCATGACTCCACTTTACTGAGTACTGTAATCATGTAACTAGAAACTTGCTCTGTCTGTTTTTCCTTAACTTCATTTCCACCTGTGAGTAATGACATTTTAAAAAATCGTTTCAGGAAAAGCTGTCAGAAGACAGTAAGAAATGTAAAGAAGGCATGGAAAAAATTCACACGCCAGCAGATGAAAATTCAAGAAGCGAAAGCAGCAACACTGAAGAGGAAAAAGAAAAGACAAAATTGCTGTTAGAGCGTTTGAAAGCTCTGGAGGTAAGAAGTATAACCATTTCACACACAAAAGACCACCCTGCCCCCTGCCTCATTCATTTATTGGCACTGAATCGCCCTACAGTATAAATCTAATCTTTTACAGTTCACCTGTACTTGTGTTACGGAGGATGTTTTTTATGATTCGTTTACCAAGGATGTACAAGAAGCTTAGTCTTAGAACTGCTGAAAGGATGCCTCTGTAATGTTGAGTATCAGATATCTTTAAGAAGAACTCCATACATTATTTTAATTCAGTTGAGACCATTTAATAAGAAAAACAGTTTTTACCGATTTTGTTTCAATTATCGATGTTGTAAGACGAATGTATGGTTTGACAACTGTCATAAAACCAGTATTGCTTCGTTGTAGTTTATTGCTCAGCTTTTAATTGCTGGACAGCTTGCTTGGGAGAGCTCAGGTCTTTTTATTGCTAGAATGTGGAAAATCTTATTTGCTTGTCGACCGCATGGAGAACTGCACAGTCTACATTTTGAGTGCATTTCTGGAAAATTAGGATATGCAAAATAGTACATCTTGTGGTAATTCCTAACTAGAGGAAAAGTTTAAAAGTTTTGTTAGGCAACCATGGACAAGGTGCAGGTAAGACTATAACCGCTGTATGTGTGAACTTATTTTGTGCTCCTTGATAGAAGCGTGGACTTCAGTGTGTATAAAAAAATATAAGACTATGCATATTTTAATATAATTTTGAATTAATACAGACTTCTTTTTAACTTATCTAGTGTTTCCTCCATTCTCTTCTGTTTAGGTATCTGTGTAGGGTTATGTGTACGGATAAATTAATGCCTTACAAACAGTCTTAGTGGCATTTTGCCTGTATAGGGTCTTGGTAAACAAAGACTTCATCACTGGGCATATATATATTTTTGGTGAAGGCTCTTTTGCATCATAATTTTTATTTTGACTTGTAAACTGATCAAATGAAAACTCCATTTTTGCCCTTTAGGAGATAGTTAGTAAAGCATAAACAGTTATAGTCACATTTAGATCTAAATATAGAACCTGAAATCTGAAAGGTATGCACAGTCTCTGCAATATTTATTTCCTTTAAAATCTTTAATAATGATAGTTGTTAATAACGACTGTTTGTAAAATAAGCACCTTTAATATTAATTTAATCTAATTTTACCCTGGGAAAAAACAAACACATGATACCAAATTTTTAAGGTCCGTAAGACTCTGATAAATGTACAGTTTGCTATAGACTTGCTTCGTCTGTCAATGGAAAATGACTGTATGTTCCTTGTGGTCTTTTATTTCCAAATATGCATGATTTGTGCTTACTTCACCTTGTTCTTAATCAGGCTGCATGACAGTTGCAGTTCTTTATGGCTTCAGTTGATAGGAAGTTGTTCTATAATGTCACAGCCTTTATCAGTTGTGGCAAATTGCCCAGATACATAATGTAACGTCATGGACAGACAGAATCTAGTTCTGGAAGGTCGGTGAATAGCTCTTCTCACTGATGTTAGCGTTGTGCAGTGCCTGGTTCAAAAACACATATTAGTGAATGCCAATACTTGAAGAATTAATCTTCATATATAGTCTAAAGAGCTATTAAAGTAGAAAGATGAACTGCAGGGCCGGCATTAATTGTGACCCAAGATAATTAAAACAAAATGTTGTTAATTGCGTGTTGTTTAATGTTATATTTTCTTGCACTTGATTTTTCTCTCAAAGAATATAAATCACAATGTCAAAGACTCTGTGGTTTAGTAATTAAGAGTCATACTTTTTTAAGTTATATGCAATTAACAGTTCTAATCTGTTACTATTTGCAGGGTAATTATCCTAGATATTTTATTAGTCTATGTAGAACGGAACAAAAAATTACTGTTTATTGGTTCCTGTGCTGTGGGTGTCAGAATCTTGAATCTTACTTTACATGATTAGGTGTTACGGTATCATACACAATCCATACAATCAGCAATGCTAATAAAGTACTTACTAAAGTTGATCCCTGATGTGTGCACTGTGGAATCTGAGACTGCCTGTGAACAAAACCTAGTAATAGTCAAAATGTGGGATCTAATCCATTAGTGCCTGTTCATCTAACTTCATTAATATCAGCACTTTTAAGAAGACTTTTAGTATCTCTTCTTATTAGCTTGTTACTCAAGTGTAGCTCATGACAAGATGTAGCGTAGTCTGTTAGAGCATTATAAAATTAATCCATCCTCCTCCCTACTTAGATTCATTATCCTATTGCTGCTGCTGGTGAGCTGCTCTTCAAATGAGGGACCATATGTATATATATACATGTATCTATAAAGCAATGTACAACTAGGGAAAAATTTGAATGAGTGGCGTGAACTTTTTATTATATAAAAGTTTAGATTCAGCAGGTAAGTTTTCTTCTGATTAATACCTTCTCTTGACTGATCACATTAAAACCAAAAAAAAAGTTGGATAAGTCTGAGCTAAGTTTCAGATGAATGAGATACCAAAAGAGAAAAGCTATCTACCAGCACAGGGATAAATGGGTAGTTGGACTGGTACATATACAAAATAATATGTTGTTTAATTTCTTTTCTGTTAAAATCTATATGAGAAAAGAGTTCCTGTTCCATACATGAAATAAAGTGTGTCTCCCCTTCCTGGAGTACTGGCATGGTAGATATCAGGTACATGGTGGTTTTCTTCAGGAATTTCTAGCAATGTGAGGGAAACCGTAGTCCTCTTGGAATGTTACATAGATACCAGGAAATCATTAATCTAAGTGTGAGAACAGAGGTGAGGCTTCATTTTCACAGAAAACTTTCTTTAAACGGTTTGTCAGTGGAGTTGTATTTACCATTCCTTTTTTTTTTCCTCATACTTGGAGGCTGTCAAATGTATTGCCAAATACATTTTTGTAATACCTTTTAGGCTTTATTAACTTCTCTTTAACCTAGAATATTCTCATTGAACAATACAAATCAGTATAATGAAGTGTCTTTATAGTCAGCCCAAGTGAAAGCTATCACATACTTTGATAAGAAATATATATATACATATTCTCCTATTGCTTCTTTTACCAGTAATCTTTTTACATCCTTTATCATTTACGGCAAATTCCATTTCCACTCTACTGACTGATAAATACCATACGTTTCTAATCAAATGAAAGAGATGACAAATAACAAATGGTTCATAGCATCTTGTATCCCATTTTATGTAGCTGAAATTAATTGTGATTTCCTGGATATCAAAACTCCTTTGTGCCTTCAGCATTTTTAGTTGGCTGCTCTTGAAATGCCACTTAATTTACTTCAGCAGTTATGATCAAATGCCTTCTAACTCTTACAAAGCAGTAATAAAAAAAAAAAAAATCTGATAACTTCTCTGTGTATTTGGAGTGCTGCAAAAAAAATGAAATATTAATGAAATTCAGTGAATAACATATCAACTCCTTGGTGGAATTTCATTTTTTTTAATCTACTTTCATCACCAGAAGAAATTTATTTTTTTTAAATGGTAGCCAGAAACGTACAACAAGTATAATTTATTCTGGACGTGCAGCAACCCCTATAAAGCAATTTCAGGTCCATATAGGTATATACACAATTACAGCAAAACAATAATGTTATATTTCCAAAGTCATATGCATATAAGTTGGAAATTTTTCACAAAACCTTAATTTGCCCTCCTGGGTGTGTTAGGTATTCCACAGACTCTCATTGTGAGATTCTATACTATTTCTTGTTTCCAGCAAGAACAGTTTACACAGTCACAGTGCACAGAGGAAAGCTCGGAGAATATCCTTTATTTGATAAACAGTTTCTGTAAAGGCCTTCAGACTGTCCCAGAGCTTTGTTATCCAATATGGAGCTATGGGCTCTCTGCCCCAATTTAGCCGTAGATAACTGGAATACAGGCTGCCCAAGCACCTGCATAATTGCAAGTGAATTAAACTGGTATACTAAGTTAGCATCAGTCTTAATCTAAACACGTCTGTAAAAGCCGTAGTTACTTTGATTTTAAAAATTTAATCAGTGATAAATACTGTGTCAGCTTTGAAGGCTTATTAAACCCTGTCACTTGCACAGACATTAATGCAGCAAGGATAATTCAGTATGAATTCACTGTATCTAATATATGAAATGTTCCAGCTCTTCTGGACTTCCTTCTTTGCAACTGCAATAGTGCAACTTTCTTAGAAAGCATTTACTTTTGTTTGGTTGTTTTTTTATGAAGAAAGTAAGTTGAGTGGGATTACTCCAAAGTAAATGATCAACGAGTACTTAATGGAGGTTGTTTTTGATAATGCTCTGCTTTGCCAGTATAAAAGAGATTCTGTAAGATACACAAAATTGCTTGGTGGTGTTACATCATTTCACACTCTGCACATCCTCTCAATTCCTCAAAAAGAAGAGAGAGTGTGAGTGAGTATTGAATGAAGCCTCAAGAAGACCGGATTTGGTTCCCATCTCAGCTGCAGATTTCCTGCGTCCTGTACAGTCTGATTCATCTATTTGTGCCTTGGTACCACATCTGTAGACAGGTAAAGAGCTGGAATGTGACATGCGGTCTCAGATAGCTTTGGAAGTGTCCTGGTTTCTTCTGTCTTCTTTCGTATGAACATGTTCTTATACTCTGGCTCAAAGATATGGAACTAGAAACAACTCAGAGAGGCGGGTCATAATGCCCTAGTTTAGTCTGGTAGGGTAGGTAATGTGTTTTATCAGGAAACAAAGAGAAAAATAGGTTGCAAAAGAGGTAGGATTAAGGTTTCAAGTCTAGTTGTATGTGTCCAGCTCTTAGATGCTGAGTTACCACATACAAGGAACACTGAACTACAAATCCTACGTCCGTTCTGCAGGAAAAAATAACGTGAATTGACTGCTCACTCCCACCCTCTCTCTATGCTGTTTCCCCTGTTAAGGTAGGCACAGGATTGACTTCTTACCTGCATTTCTGAAGAACCTACAGGCCTTCCTCCCAGAAATCACTAGAAGTCTTTCATGTAAGTAGAGTGTAGACGTGGTCCCTCCAGTGAGGCCTGTAAATTGATCTGTAGAGCAGGAGTCAGCATGTACATCGTGTCATCTGGTGCACCCTGCTTATCTTGTGACTAGATGTCCATCTATTGTGGGACAAGTAGAGCATGCATTCAGGAGAAGACATCCTGGTTTTGCAAGCATGTATTCTGTATGAACATGCCTCATCTGATTACACGTGGTCCCATTCCGCTCCCCTCTGTGAGATGAGCAGTGCACCATCACCTTCTTATGGGGAATTAATGAGTTTTGGTGATGTGGGGGCAATGTCCGCTCGTCAGAAGAGATGATTTACCCACCTTGGTCTATGGTGGCGCACAGCTAACGCCTTGCTAAACCCACAGTATTTACATTCAAATTAAAATAAACACTGTCAAGAACTAAGCAATTCCCCCTGGTTTGCCGAGCGTCCCCCTTCCCTCCCAGAAGTTTGCAACGGGCACGAGTTCCATTGGCCTCAAAAAACAATGATGGAAGGCTGCTCACAACCTCACATTTTTCAGCAAACAGCAAGCCGCTGGGGTAGCATTAAATTGTAACCTTGAAGTTGTCAAATGAAAAGCCTAATTCATGTGTGAAAATCTCATTGCTTGCGGGTGACTGAGACTCAATGAAAGTTTCAGTAAACTAAGCTGCAGTAGAAGCGGTATCTGCTAGGGAAGAGTCACGAAACCACTCTAATTTTAATTACAGAGTTTTGCCCTCTTGGCCTTTGCAGTTCATCATAGGAAGATGTGTTTTGTTTTAATAAATTGAGCTTTGGGAGAAAACTCACTCAGGGTAATAAGCTAAATGTTCAAATATATTAGAGGGGTAATTTCCCTTGTATCATCACCATTAAACAAATGAGGAAGTATGTCAAGTATTTCCCACGTTATGTTTTTACTACCCTGCAGAGAAAGAAAGACATTATATCAATGAACTATAAAAGATAAAAAAGAAATATGAGAAGATTACGTATTTCCTTGAGTGAATTGAGAAGATAACTATTTTGATTGGGGTGCTAGTCATTCTTGTTTTGCTTTTACATTATTTTCCATTCTTTATTTTTTTCCCTCATTTTACATGTATTACAATGTAAAATGGTAAGAAAATTAATAATTATATTATTTTCCATGAAAAGAAGCATACAATATTCAGGGGCAAAGAGCCTGAATTTTTGAAAATAACTGTGAGGAAAAACTTCTTGTTTATTGAAAGTCAGTTGCTCTGCTTTGATTTACAGGAAATTTGAATGACTTTATGCAGATGCACAGAAAAATCATGAAACTTTTAAATATTTTGTAGCGATGTACTGAATGTTTTGTAGCAACCAGTCTTGTTCCAGCCAATGCATTTAATCTGATTCAGCCAGGAGCCTTTTCTTCACCGAGTGCCTTGCCCATCCACATAACTAGATTCATTATGCTGATGAGTCACCAAAGGCCAACCTACTTAATCCCAATTATTGGATTATTTTACTTTTAAATCTTTTCAATAGGAGACTTTTATAATTAGTTTTCTGAACTGTGCCTAAGAACTCTTTTTTTTTATAGCCAGAGATCAGACGATGAGGCAGGGAAAGTCTTCTTTCCAAACTTTTCCAGTGGCTGATAATGAATCAGCATTGACTTGCATCACTGATTTCAAAAACAACCCAGTTTATTCTGGCTCTTTGCTGGTAATAGTATTGGCAAACTGTTTTAGCTTCCCAATAACTGAGTAAATTTTAAATTAAAAACAAAATACTATCAAGATGAATGTATTCTATAATCTGTTGATGCTTGAACTCTTCTACTGTCGGTCTTCAGTGGCTCAGTTGTTCCTGGTCTTTAAGAAGCAAATCTCATGCCCGCTACCTGTTTCTCCTTGCCTTTGTACTCTGAGGTGCTTTCCTCTTTGCCATCTCTCCTCACTCACTCCTGCCACAGTCTTTAGATGCAACTCCTTCCCAGATGTTTGTACCCTCCCTCCTGCCAGCTCATGCCCTCCTGCTGTTCAGATCTTCCCCTGTGGCTTTTCCATCCATCCTACGTGCTGCCCACGAGTGCATGAAGCTGCATTCTCCTCAGTGGGTACAGAGACCGAGTAGCTTTCCGTGGTCGATGCACCTTATCAGTTGGGATGTTAGTAGAAATAATATCTTCATCTAGAAGATGAAGATTAATAGAAACCTCTTCTGGGCAGAGTTGAATTCAGTTAGTATGTGATAAGTATTTAAGAGGAGAGAATGTACTCCTTGCAGACATGTGAAATATTGAGGATCTAAAAGGACTTTCTTTTTTTCTCTCTCCTTTTACACTTTTTCTCCTAAGCCAGTCAAATTCATGACAATGTCTACTTTGGCATGCAGAAATCAAGATGATCTAGTAAGAATAGATCATGGGGATGTTGAAAATAGCTCTGCCCACTGGATGTAGGAAGAGCTGTTCGAACTTACTTTTTTTTTTTTTTTCTCTCCACTGCTGTAACCTTTTGCTGCTACCATTAGAGAGACTGACAATCAACTGTTCGACCACACAATTCCATCTCCTGAAATGAGAGGATGCCGTTAAGGCTGTACATGAAATCCTTGCCTCCATGACCGGTGGAAGAGGCATGGAGGAGGCTATGCATATCTGCATTTTTCCGACTACTCAAGTCAATGAAAGCATCAAATACTTAGTTTCTGAAATCAGCTGTGGTGCCTCCTGGGAATTTTAGCCTGAGTAACAGATGGTAGTGTTTTCTTTTCATATTAAGTCTAGGGGAAAAAAAAAGAATATTGAATTGCATCTCCTGTGAAGCACTGCAGCAGTGGTTCAGAAGTTAAATGTTTGGGGTCAAAATATGCAGAGCTTCTGAGGTTTTGTCACTTACTGAAAAGGTAAAAACTTTCAGATCGACTCTCTGCTTTCTGCTATGAGATGCACACAACTCAGTAATCTCTTGAAATTTGCTAATTCAGTGAATCAACAGAATATACTCCAACTAATGTTCCTATTCTGTTAAGTTTTAAAAGTGACATCATGTCACACCCCATCAGGTACTTGTATAAAGCGAATTTTGCTGTGTATCAGATTTTTTTCTCCTTTAGCTTCCTCATGCAGTCAATTTAGGTTTTAATAAGTTCCTAGCTTTCTAGTATCAGATATTTCAGTGCCCTTATCACACACATCAGTCTATCCAAGTGAGGTACAAGGCACATTGGGAAGGCAGAGTGAGTAATTTGTGCTATTCCTGATTTGTGCCTTCTTACGGTACAATGACATAAAATATCCTTTTCTAGGGCAGTGAATCCACCATCTTCCGGGTGGAAGAAACATTTCTTGTATGTGGTTTTTAATTTGCGTTAATATTTTCATCAGGCTACTGTTTAGAAGATCCTTTAGTTTACCGGCAGTATTGATTTTTTTGCCTAAATTATGGTGTATGCGGTTATTAATATTATAGATGAATCCTATAGAGGATTCATCTATACTATATAGAGGATCCTCTATTCACCTATATATGGTGAATATATAGGTGAATATAGGATCCTCAAGATAGTATATTGAGCTCTGGAATTATTTTAAAAAAAAAAATAGAACATTGGTAGGGATTTAATGTTCATTTTAGCATCACCAAATGTAATTTCATATATTTATTGTAAAAGCAGATTATAAATTCAGTTTTTTTTCTATGGTATTCCAAATTCTAATACGACTGTTTTCTTACTGTTGTGTACCACAGAGAAAGCTCGGTGGTACTTCCTCGGCTGACATAACAAACGCTCTTTAATAGTTCAAAGTATTGAATATGGCTACAAGAATAATGATTGGTGCCAGAAGGTCTGAGAAATAGGTGTAGTCAGTGAAGAAAAGGTAAGTCACAGAAGTCAAGGAAAATCGTCTTGGTTTTATTAAACCTGTCAGATTTTCTCTACTGAAATAAATGTTAACCGTGTTCTGCAAAGAGTTCTTGCTAGGTTGCAGTGAAGGAACCTGATATTTCAGTCTGACTTTTATAATTTAAATAATGATAGTTTTTCAGTGCCCTTCTCTCCATGTATAGTGCCTCCTTGCACGTAATCAGTAGATAATGTAACTTACCTTTTTCAGTAATCAGGCCTGTGGTACGATTGAAAATTCACTCTCCCTGCTGAATGAAATGAGATTTTCCAACGCTGTGTTATAGATCTAGGTGACTGTGTTTATCCCAACACATCTATCATTTCAGAGAGCGAGACTCAGTAGTTCTTTTAAATAGATTCTATCAGGTGTGCACTCTGGGCCTGGTTCTACACAAGTACGTTCTGTGAACCTGCTGATTGCTCACAGCGGCGCTTCTTTCAGAGGGACGATTCTGAGTGACAGAGATCTTACCATCACGCCTTGCATTTTTAATTTACATACTAATGCATGCAGTTTGGCTGGCAGTAACGACAGTTGTATAGTTCATAAACTAAATGAATAGCTGCATGTCAAACTCGTACTATTAAGAAAATCCTGGTATTCTGTGGACATTCTCCACTGGCTCTGTAGGAAATCCCAATTAATTTACCTCAGCCGTTAGGAGCTGAATCACTTACCACTCTTACATAGCAAAATTATTTCTCTCTTTTCATTTCTCTTTACTGGCTTTGGAAAATGATGAAATGGTAATGAAGTCTGCATGGTGATGCACTTTTTTCTTAATTCAGTAGTGATTTCCCTTTTGTTCATCTTGTAGAAATACAGAAATGGAGATTATAGCTGGGATTCTGGGCGGGTACGGTTGCATTCCTATTGCTAGAATGACTGGAGCTGTGCTGACTTCTAGCGTGTAAAGATCTTAGCTCCTGTGTTGGCCATATGTTTAACTACACGTGTGAAATCTATGTGATTAACATAATCATGAAATTCAATACTCACTGGCTTTGTTATGCAGCCACTTTAATAGTTCACAGCAGAAAATACTGAAACGATTATTTTTAAGTCTGCTTAATCTGTCATGGTGACAAGCACAGATTTAAAGATTAATTATAAGTATATAAAGAGACTAAATAAATCAAATGTGGAATATCATAGAATCATAGAATACCAGTTTGGAAGGGACCTCAAGGATCACCTAGTCCAACCCTTCAAGGTAAAAAAATACAGTTTAAATGAGACGGCCCAGCACCCTGTCAAACTGAGTCTTAAAACTGTCCGTTGTAAGGGAATCCACTGCTTCCCTTGGGAGATTGTTCCAATGTCTAGTTGTTCTCATAATGAAAAATTGTCTTCTGGAGTCCAATTGGAATCCCCAAAAGAGTAACTTGTACCCATTACCCATTTTTTCCATGTGACTCCTTGTGAAAAGGGAATCTCCGTCTTTTTGGTAGCCACCTTTTATATACTGGTACGTGGTAATAAGGTCTCCGCTAATAGCCTCACTTTGGTCCGTTACACATGACTCAGATTTTTGCTGATGGTTCCTTAGATACCTGATTACTCACTAATTATTTAATTTCAATGCATCAACAAAACACCTATACATGGGTACAATATCACTTTATATATGTGGACCTGTATACCTACATACGTATGTACATCTTTTAATATAAGTTTGTCAGGTTAAGATCTGCAGTACTATTAAACTTCAAGTAGAAGGAGAGTTTTGTTTTTTCTTAAGGAGAATATTTATTTTTTTTTGTGGGGTGGAGAGGGATATGTGGGTTTTTTTATTCTATGTTTTGACATATTGCACATTCCTACCAGCTGTAAGCTGCCTTTCCCCATATAGGGTCAGGAAGATGATCTGTTCTGTTTGGTCTCACCTTTCCTCTGCTTCCCACATCAAGCAGCTAAACTGGAGCCTCTGCCCCAGGAAAGCCTCTGTTCTGCCATTTAGCAGCATGCAACTGTCACCTTCCCATTGAGACCAAGAACTGCCATCAGATCTTTTTGACGTATGTGCCCCTGTGTTTCCTTTGCGGGTGGAGAAATGATTAGATTGCCTGGCAGGGTCTTTCCAGTTCCATCTGGGATATATAGGCACATAATGCCATCTAGAGGGCAGAGCTTCTTCCCTTCCCACAGGATTACCTGTCATAACTGCTGGCCTTCCATCACGTGTGATGACAGTGCTCATTCATCTATGTGATTCATGCATTTTCCTGTTCTTCTGGTTAGTATCTACTCATGCAATGCCAAGAGTTGGAAAGTGTTTAAGAGAAGAGAAACATTCAATTAGTAATTGCAACTGTTTAATAAGCCTGCAGGTTTCCTTCTTGTCTTCAGTCAAATAGTCTGTTCCTGCAGAAAAATCCTTCTGATTTTAAATGCTCTGGGTCTTAATGTTCAAGTTCTTTAGGAGAAAGTTGAAAAGGAATTTTAAAAAGAGGAAGCAAGTAAGACCTAAGTTTGTTATTCAGCTCTTTTGGTAAAGTGTAAGAAAGATAGTACTTAGAAATCGGTTCATTTGCTAGACAAAGTCCTCTGTCAAGTTACTGCAGCAAGAGTGTCAAGTCATCTGAAGAAATGGGTCTGAGGGTTGTGCATTATGTAACTGCTGTGCGTTTAGACAGAAGTTAAAATCTTTTCTTGTAGTGCATCTCTTCTGCTGAAATACTTTGTTAGCATTTCTCTTAACAGTTTATGGTAAGCTTGAAATGAACAGAGACGGGCTTTTCAGTGAAGAGGTCATATGCCTAAAACAGCTAAAATTTCTCCTTACTTGCCTCATGTATCTCCTTCTTTTTTTCTTTTAAACCTCATGGAGTTTGCTTCTTTAGACCTTAGACATATGTCAAAGAAAAGCCTGTTGCTTCCTCTTAGATAATTTCCTTCAGTCCTATATTGCATTTGATGTCATTATACTTAAACTACTATTACTCATAATCACAGTTGTAATATTCGTTTTCTTGAATAAGCAACAAATGTTCTTTTTGTAACCTTAAATCTGATCTGTATTATCATGAAAACAATTTTGTTAGACATTGTAGTGTCTCCCCAGCGCCATGCAGAGATAGCTGTTCCATACATAGATACGTTAATTTGCTTAAGTTAGGGTAGGATGACTGAAACAGAGAAAGAGGCCACGTTACAAGCCTTATAAAACAATATAGTCTTTTTATACAGTGCCCTGCCATGCAAGATAGTTCAGGTAGCAGAGGCAGTGTAGCTGCGTGGCATAGTTTTCATTTGAATTAGTTAACTCTTCTGAAAACCAGGGTATTAGCCCCAGCAGAACAATACATCTGCACCCCAAGCCAGCTTTAGCAGATCTTCACAGAGCTGCTTGGTGTAACGTTAACACAACTTCACTGCTAAGGAAACGGCTCATGTCTTCCTCTTGGCTCCCCTTGATGTGGCAGAATACAATTGTTTACCATTCAGTGGTAGTTTTCTGTGTATTCTTTTTATCAAATATTTTGTCCTTCACAGTGACTCCAGGGTAACTATTCAAAATTGTACCCAGTTAGATGGGTAAAACCAGGTATTCATAGATCATTGTGAAAACCCGACTTGCTAGTATTAGGTAAAAATCGTATTTTTCACAGAGAAATTAAATAGAAATAAGAGATGAGAACTTCTTGTGTTTTTAAGCAACTGATTTGCCCTGCTAGTGACCTCTGCCAGGCAGGAATATTTCCCAGTTGCAGGCCAATCTGACAGAGCAGTAATGTGATTGATCCTAGGTATATATTACGTTGCATAGTATTTCATATATTGATTTATTTTTGTTCTTTTCTCCGCATTTTCCCTTTAGGCCAATCGATTAATCACTGATACTGCTCTTGAACAGCAGCTTGGAATAAGATAACAGCAACATTTCCTCATATTTGCTACTAGTGTTAGTGTATTTGGCTATCAAATTTGGCCGTGTAAAGGTGGATTTAGTTCGGGTGGCTGCACTTAAGTTGTGCTTGGTTATCTGTCATGAAAATTTGGCTCGTTACATAGATCAGAGCCAGGCTGCTGGGCTGCTGCTGCATTTCTCATGCCTGAGCTTCTCACTGGAGCATCACTGAATCCCTTCAACTTTGACATTATGCATGTTCCATATGAAACTGTTACTGTCAGACAAAACTTGTTTTTCTTAAGGACTTTGGCAGTTTGCTACATTCTCCCAAAGTGTGTAGTCTACAGCGTTTCTTGAACCTCCTAGGGATGCAGTTTACCAACAGAGAACAAAATCAGATTTAAATTTTGTGTGCTGAAGAATGAGGTTAAGTAAATAACTGGAAAGTATTTAGTATTGCACAGTAACACTTATTAACATATAATTCAAATAGAGTTTACTTTCTGTTGTAGCTTTAATGCATATGTTTCTGTAGAGTTTCATATTTTCTGTTTTCATGAAGTATGAAGCTATAAAATTATCCAAGTGAAAAATTGCCTCTGGCACACCTCTGTATGTAGGAAAAAGCCTTCCCAGCAGCCCCATCTTTTACGTTGGTATTACGGGATGCATTCTTGTCCTGGTAGTTTGCTTCCTTAGATGTATCACTATTAATTAAGGATCTGAAGATAGCCTGTTGTAATTGTGTGTCTACCTCAGGAAGCAGTGGAGTGTAGCAGGAGCAGATCCTCGTAGCCAAGCTGTTTGTGCTAAGGACCTGACATCCACATCATATACATTTGGGGGAGTTTACTTTGGCCAAGCTCCAGTAAAGCTCAGCAGCAACTGGAGTTCCTCTTCCAATTTCATGTAAAGCGCAGTCTGTTGGCTCTAAGGCCACACTGCGGTGTGAATTGTAGCCTGCTCAGTGCAACGATGAGAAAAATCACTTGAGAAGGACACTCACTGCTCGTCCAAGCCAAAAAGCCTATGCAGATGCACCCGATGTCAGTCAGTACAATAGGAGAAATTTCATATGACTAGTTAGGCTAATGTTCTGGTACTGCCACATCAGACAGTTTCTAAGAGATCCTCATTCCTCTGCATTGATCTCTGGAGTCAGCACAGTCTGCAGGGCAGAAAAAACAGATGTAGCTCCAAACTGTTGAAGCCTTCAGAAGAGACAGGATTTGGGGTCTGTGTTGTTGTTTTTTTGAGCAAAATACAATTACTCTGCGAATTCGCTGTTTCAGTCTGAAAGATTAAAAATGAAACGAATCAGAACTTTTAATTTAACAAATGTCAGCGCAGAAATCAACCTACCGCGTATCGCTGTGTGGAGTGAGGGACATCGTTCGCTACTCACTGTGCCTATAAAACCAAATGAGAACAACGTTCAAAGCTTTCAGGAGAAGCTGGGTGATGTTTGCAAATAGGTTTTTATTTCAACCGGCAAGAAATGAACAGTAATTTTGTGATTCAGGTATTAGAAATTAGCTATTGGCTACAAAACAATTGCTGCACGTTATATGGCATTTGATCCTATTTGTAATCCGACACACCAATAGCTGTTCCGCTTCGCTTTGCTTCCCAACTCCTTAGCTGGAAGGGAGAGAAATAACTGAAGCCATCAAAAGAAGTTCATTTTGAAATACCTGGGGCAGTTGACTTATGGGTGACTTCTGATGAAGAAAGTGAAATTGCAGGAAACATTGCCTTCAGAAACAGCTCGATGCTGCCATGTAGTTAAAACCAGAGAAACTTGTTGTAAATTTATGTTATGAATTGTGAAACAGTTGACATTAATAGCTGATTGTGGTGGAAACCTTTTAACTCCAAGTCTTTAAAGGAACAGAGTAAAATGATTCATCGTAGGGGAAGGAAAATAATGCAATTTGTATTTTATTATGTTTAAAAATATTTTGTGACAGTATCAATTGTAACATCATATTATACTTTAATTCTACTGCATAGTATAGCAAAGAAGAGTCATACTTTTTCTCAGAATTCATATAAAATAAGATCAAGGGATTTTTTTTAAAAGGAAAACCGGTTGTATGTTTTATTCCATTTCATAAAAAGTCGAATGTGTTTCTTTGCAGAAGAAAAAATGGTGTTTTTCCACTTAACGAATCATGGGATAACAGGAAACTGATAGGAGGTTCCCATCACACAGCCAGTGAATGTGACATTTAAGCAGCGTTTTCCAGGCTGTCCGTTTAAATCTCTTTATTTGATAATTATTTTTGTTTGAACTCTGTGAAGCAACTTAGGTTAAATAATTGGGAAAAAATATTTCTTGATAAAATTTCAGCATCTGCTTTCTCTGAAGAAATCTTTTTTCGAAGTCTACATTAGATTAACCTTGAAGTTGAGTATGCTATTCAGGAAAGTGTGGATAATGGAAGCACGGAAAGTAGAAAACTGTTACTGTGTCAGTAACCTCATGGTCAAAATTGCACGGGTTTGAAGGATAACTCATTTAAAGTAAATTATAAAGTGGCTTTCCTTAATGCTTGAAAAACTGTCCTGAAAGCATATGAGTTTTTCTCACGACCTGAATTTAAAAGAACAATCAACCAACCAAAAGATCTTCTAGTTTGTAATTGGGCAAGTGAGTTGTATCATTTCAGAAGGACCCAAATGCCCTGGAAATATCCGTACTGGTTTCAATGTCCCCTTTAAATTTGATCAAAATGTACAGCAAAATCTTTCCTTTCAAATTAAAGCAAATATTTTATTTGACAGTGGCTGCATTGAAAGTTTTTTATTGAGCTTCAGCACTGAACGTATGGACAGTCTTTACTAATTTAAAAGAGTTTGGTCTTTTGGCAAGAAAATTTGAAACAAATGCAACTGACCAAATGTGTTTGGACTAATTCGTACACGAGTTTTCAATGCAAAGATATGTATGTATTTGTTAAATACAAGTTGGTATTAAACACAAAATGCCCTTTAAGATTAATCAGGTCCACGCTGCTTGCCTTTATCTGCCTGTGTTAATTGTAAGAATCTTCGATTCACTTGCAATTTCAGGATCTCATACTTTTTTCATGGACCAGGGATTTTATTTTTAGTTCTTTGATAGAGGAAATAACTGCCTGTTAATATTACATGGGGAAGCACAGTAAGTCTGTCAGAGTGAAATGCTTGCAGTTCATAAGGGAGAACAGTTCCATAAGGGAGCAAATCGCTTAAAACAAGAGAAGAAAAAATAAAAGAACAAATGGAACCGGCTGCCTCTGGTTCAGTTTGCAAGGGGAAGAATCACCGAGTGTAAATATTGGAAAATCAGAAAATAAACAAATTTCACGACACGCATACACTGCTCCTTGCATAAAAATTCAGTCTTATGCCTTACATTTGTGTGATGGCATCGTGGCCCGTAGCGTTGTGCCCGGCTGCACGCCTCTGCTGTGAGAACGGTGGCGGTTTGGGGAAGGTGAATGAGTTTCAGCGTTCCTCCTTCCCGCCTGCCCCAGCCAGCGGGGCTGTCTGACGGGACTGGCACCACGGAGCTCCCTGCCTCTGCCTCACCCTGAGGGAGAGGGCTTTCCCTTCTCACCTGGGATTTTATCCCTCACCGATAGCACCTGCTTCTCTTTAGGCAGCCTGGGAATATTGTTTTGGGCAGGTGAGTGCCTCTGTCACAGTATTTTGGGCAGAGAGGCGCAGCGCGCTGAGGCACGCCACTCAGCGCTTTATTCACGGAATCACTGATAAAAAACTAGGAGTCTTGCTGGCACTTCTCTCTTTACTTCTGTGCTTTGTCAAATGTATATGCATGATATAGACCATCCCATATGTCTTCAGCTTCAGGAAATATGCATAGCTTTATGCTGCCTGTATCTGTTTATTTAGATCTCTTTTACACCTCGTCCTCAAAAAAATGTTTTGTAGGTGATCATTTTGAGGAAAAAAAAAAGGAGCATCCTTTATAATTTTAGCTTATTTGTTCAAAGGCCTGTATTGCCAGTGCTTTGCCTGTGAATATATTGTAAGTCTATTATATCCTTTGTAAATAATGGTAGAATTTGCTGGTTTATACAATTTGCATGCAGGTAAACATACAAAGCTATTGTTGATATATCTGTTAGTAGCCTAGATATTTATTTGCTGGAAGATAAGCCTAGTCTTATAATGCAGACTGTTTTACTAGATCTATTCCTAACGTTCTCTTTAAAATGTCAACTCCAGACATTTCTGTGTTGTCAGAAGGGAAAATGTTGAAGGTTTCAAACGCTCGTCATTCTTAACTGCTTCAGAGTTAACCAAAGCTACAAAGACAAATATTACCATTGTTGAACCAGTCAAAAATTTCCAGCCCCATCTTCTGAAAAAAATAAAAAAAAAAAAGTAAGTAAAGATTTTTCACAGAGGAATTCCAGGAATACGAGGTTTACTTTTAGTCATTTTTTTAGGAGACAACAGTGTATGAGTCTCAATTGATTTTATTTGACTCAACTCCTAAAGTTCATATGTTTATCCAATATAAGTAGATTTGAAGGATTAAATTCTACTTATCTCCTTTCAAAAAGGAGGTTTCATCATTTGGGTCAAACACCCATTATTTCTTTCTGTGGGAACTGGGAAACACTCAACAGAGAGGAAAATTGCTCTGTGATTCTAAGCCCTGTACGGGAGGACCCTGGGTGGGAGTCTCTCCCTGTGATCTGCTGCAGATCTGCAGGTAAATGAGTAAGTTCTGTTTTCTGATCTCTGTCAGCATGAAACTCATACAATTTTTAAAGCTGTTACATAATTTCCAGTGTAATTTCTTGAGCTCATCAGTAATTGGTAAAACATCATATGCAGCTGCACGGACCTTGGGCTGCTTTTTATTAGGAACGTTTAAACCCAAGTTTTTAGGTAACCCTTAGTGGTTTCTGATGCTGAATAAATATCTTCTGATTTCTAGAGTACTTTAGAAGAAGGTTATACTGCTCTCTATGAGGCTACAAACCCACTTTATTGGTAGCACAGCTATAGCCTAGCACTGCCTGTGAGATAGCTTTTGAGATCTGTTGGTGACTCATTCTAATGTCACTATGCTTATACATCAGTAAATAATTTCAAAATGTAGTATTGAAATTTTGAATTGCAAGAATGATTCTTACCAGTACTGCCCAGTAAGTTTTATGGTGGCCTTTTTACAGACAGGATTATAATTAACACTTATGTGGTTCTGTATTTTATTATTTATAAGATCACATATGTGTTGCTTTCATGCCATGTTTTACCTCAGTATGAACTGAACAGTGGCTGAGTATTTCAGGTAAAATGTGTCAAGTGTTTTAAATGTGATTAAAGAGAATAGGCGATTTTATCATGCTAAATAAATAAACAAATTGGAAAATTATGCAGCTGCGAAGGCTGAAGGCCCATGTGTGTTGAAGCAAGGATGAGAAGCCTGGCTGCCATCATATCACAAATTTGTCCTTGGTTTCTTTTCCCTGTCTCCATAAGCTGGAAGAAATAGTTAAGACCGGGACATCTGAAAAAACATACAGTAATACTTTGTTAAGTATTAATCCGCTAAATCCACTGGTTATTTCATCAATAGCTATCATCCTTCTGTCGGGAATGGGGGGCCGGGGAGCAGAGCTGCAGCACAGAGGCTGCCGTTCAGCCCGGTTGCTCCAGGGTTGCTCCAATGTGGCTCTGGTGTGGCAAGTGTAAACCAGAAGGTGGAAAGGTCCAGGTGTTAACAGGCAGGTCATGAGGTGCAGTTCCCATTTTACGCCTATCAAAGAGCTGTCTATAGCAATATAAAAGGCACTGGAAAGTGGCCAGTGGAAATGCTTTTATAGTGCTAGAACTAAATTAAGGCTTTTGTTGCTGGAATTCTGTTGATTTAAAAACACAAATGTAATTTTCAGTGTTTCTAAGCAGTATAACCATGCTGGTAAACTTTTCTCTGACAATTTGTTGTCTTGGCCTTCCAAAGGACAAATTTTGTATGTACCACGGACAGAATAACACAAAAAGTTTCCTGTGACCAGAGGTAGGGCAATGGTTCAAGTGGTAAACTCTTCCTAGAACAAGAGTTTACCAAAAACATGCAATAAGGATCTAAGGAAAGGTTGTAACAATATAGCTTTTTACTTTACCAACAACAGACTTTGACCTCTCGTGTGATCTGTGACCACAAAAATATACGAAGTCAGAAGCTGAAAGCAGGAAAAAATTGCTGAGCGCATTTGAAGTGCTTGGACAGCTATTAATACACTGCACAGGGCATGACAAATGAGTGTCTGTGTAAATCAATAAAGCTTTCTATAAATGGACAAATGGTTTAGTATGAATAACAAAGAAGTGCACATGGTAACTGATGGAGCATTCTGTCAGGGATTTTAAAGTTCACTGTCATAACTTTGTTCCTCTTGACCTTTATTGATGATACCTTGAAAGCATGTTGAGCTGCTAACTTGACGTACAACCTTTAGGCCTTCTTCTCCTGCCCATGGCAGGGGAGGTGCACTAGATGATCTTTAAAGGTCCCTTCCGATCTAAACCGTTCTACGGGCTCATTTCCCCTTAGTGCAAAATGCATCCTGCTCTCTGCTGGCTTCTCTTTTCCTCCTCCCATCTTTTTGTTTTGTCTCAACTCAACCATTCTTCAGTAAGGAGAACTGTCTTATATGTACTTCTTTTTTATTCATGTCTTCTAGTAGAAAATTCAATGTTTTAATTCATTTCATTGTGGTTATAAAAGTGTAGAGGATTTTCCATTGAAGACTGTCTAATGGGTACATGAAATAATTCTTCACTTAAAGACCCCGGTGCACCAAATATGTCCTAATTCATAAATTGTTGGATTATAAAATGTTGTTGTTCTCTTGACTTAAGAAATCAAGACACAGAATGGTAAAATTGAAACTTTTTCAGAAACTTGAGGGACTCCGATCCAAATCTTATTTTCAAACATGATTTAATCACTTCAGTTCACTCTTTCAAGCAGCACACAGAAATGGCTTTTCTAGCATCTTAAGTGAAAGTTGTCCTCTCGAGCGCCACTTAAAGAGACAAATCTGGAGGGGACATTTATATCTCATGACATTCTCAGACATGAGAATGTGCCTACCACTTCTACCAAACACAGGTAAATGTTGAACAAGGTATAGGTATTAGACAATCCTTCACCTGTTGTAATAATCCTCTCTAAAATCAGTGAAAAGGAAGAGGAGAGGATGGGGAAGTCACCCAAAACATCTGTATCAGTGTAAGAATATTGAGTGTGTATTTATCTGAGCTGTTTGTAGTCTGATGCTATTATTCAGCTGAAAGAGGCAGTGATGACTTTAGATGAAGGCTGAACCGTCCAAAAAAGTCTCAGATTTGGCACAGTGAGACTGGCGGAAGGTCTCCTGTTTGACCATGTAAACCCAGAGAAAAAACCTATGAGCTGGAAAGGAGCAGAGCACTTTTTGACTCAGGGAATACAGATAATGAATACTTTTTAGGAGACATCTCCCTCTGTTTTGGGGTGGAGGAGTTGAGGGGGGCTTGTATTTACTTTTTTTCCTGTGACACAAAAAGCTGTAGTGCCTTTTGTTGTTCATTACCAGAAAAAGTAAATATGACCACATTAAGGAAATATTTGAAATGTATTTTAGGCTTCAAGTGAAAATGCCTTTTCACAAGAATTTAAAGTTTAGGTAGGTGGTTGTGCTGCCTGCATGGATGCTGCTTGTGTTTTGCTATTAAGGGTGTACTAAAGTCAATTATCGTGACCATTTTAGAAACTTGTTAAGAATTTTCATTAATTGGCCTGCCTTTACCGATCCAGTGTATAGCACGCTTATAAAAAACATGAAAAAGTCTAGAAGTGTGGGCTTCTTGTTACAACTTACCCTTGGTTTAAGTATGGCCTAAAAATAAAAAGGAAAATAAAATGTACTAGTGGTTTCCTTCAAGGAGACCTACTTTGCTTAACTGTCAAAAGAATGTGCAATACTGGAGGTAGGCAGATCCTCTGAGCGAAAACTGGGCAGACTTACACCAAACCCAGTGGTTTCTGTTAAACAAATGAAGGTTTTGATCAGGAGGCAGGATTTTGAGACCACAAGTGCTATGACAAATTTTCCAAATGAATATGTTTGGGCGAGTGAGGGTTATTATCAAGTATTCAATTGCAGTACAGAGTGATTTAGTATCTCAAGTTCTGACTTTCCCATGTTGTGGGAACTGGCACAGGCTCTTAAGCAAAGTCAGGTAAGTGTTCCCTCCTAGTCCTGTCCCTGTTACAAAAACACCGAATAAACAGGCGTGATTTCCTTGGCAGTCAAGAAGCACAGAAGTCAAGCTAGCATTGACTGCATTACATCCTTTTACTACACTTTCGAAGGCCAGTGGTGTGAAAAAGGATTTTATTATACAGATGCTTCCACTGTGGCTTGATAAGAGGAAAAATGTAGCATTTATTTATAATTCTGTCAAGTTCCGATTTCCTAATTTTGGTAGCCTATTTGTAAAGGAATAGCTCACTGAAAAGAGAGATTGAGCTAACAGATTATGTGTTGTAGTTCTTGTAGACATCTATATATGGCAAAGGTCTGCTCTAACTGGTTTAGGATAAAATCATACAATATATTGTTGTGTTGGTGAAAATGGAAATTAAAACCATTAAACCCCTAAGTATACCACCGTGTGTGTGTGTGTGTGTGTGAAAGGTTGTGCAGACTAATCCTTTAATGATTGCTTCAAAACAGTAAGAAGAATTTATTTTGTATAGCATTTTAGGGTGATATGCATAGACAAAATATCTGAAAATCTTTAACTCAGAAATACATTTTTATGTAGCAACCGTCCTGTTATTTTTATCCATCAATCTACAAGAATATAGCTGTAAAAGCAAACTGATAACTGTATATGACAGCCTCCTTGGTATGGAGAGCTATTTACCCTCCAGCTTGCGGCTTCTGCTTCTATTTTACTGCTTACTTTTGCGTCTGTACTTTTGTGCCTCATCTCACAGTCCTCTCTGCAGGATCACCCATTGATTTTTTTATAGCCGTATGTTAAATCCATTGGTAGGTGACATTGTGCAAATATGATGCAGAGCATTTTACCACCTTTGCTGGCTTTAATTATCCCCTCAAGATAAAGAACTGATTCCATACTATTGTCTATTTAGACTATTATAGAAGTAAACTCTATATGCCCTTTTTTTGTATCACTGTTTTATTCTTTTGATATGCTGGATAATTGTTTACTTTTTCTTCCTGATCTTGTTTTTAGGATTTAGCTGAATTTGAAATTGTTGGTAATGAATTAACTTATTTGATTTGGGGATTTTCATTTCGTTGAATCATTGACTTTTCTTAACAAGGAAGACAGAACTGTGCATCTTTCCACAGACTCCTTCCATACAGTGCATTACGTGGAATTTATCTCTAAAATTACAAATGTTGACTATATTTATGACTGTTGTTTTGTATAATCACAATTCTTTTGAAACAGCATTTGTTTAACTTCTATAGGTTGACAGAAGGTTTAAGTGAAGCAAGTAATACAAATTGTACAGTAGTTGTAATTATGTGGATGCATTGATTTTGGTGTTATGGTTATGGGATCTAAAGTTCCGCATGGGAGGCAGAGAGGTTTCTGGAGCCAGTTTTAACTCATAGGTTTTTATATATTGTTTTAGTTTTGTAGTCTGTAAGAGAAGACTTGTTGAAACTTGTTCTGATGAAGCTGTATAGAGCACGCTTCAGAGATTCTCCTTTGCCAAGTCTGTAAGAATTCCTAAAGTCGAGTCATAATATATAGAAAAATATATTGATTTACTGTAATTTACGTACCAGATTGTGCCATTTTGATATTTACACTGTGCAAAAATATGAGTGTAATGGAATTGAAGGGTAGATGAAAGGCACTGCTATACAGGAAAATTTATCCTATTTAAATTGACATATGTGAGAGAAAAAAAAAATTCTGACTTTAAGATTGCACTTCGGTGTAGTAAACTATCACTCTCAGTCCTGAAATGATAGGAATTGTTTAAGTAAAGCCTAAAAAATCTGTCTGGTTCAGTTAAAGGGTGTAATTACCCAATTAACTGTGGTATGACCAGTACATCTGGAGTTGCTCACTGCAGAAACCAGGTTTATGAAGAGCTGCCACAGTTTAAACGTTGTGTAAGATTACCTTTTGTTTCCTTTTGGTGGTAGCTGACTCTGTATGCTTCCAAGTGGCTTTCTCAGATAGCGAGTTCACTCTAGACAGGAAAGGGACAGGAAGAAAAGATACACCAATATCTTTTATAATGTTTCATTGCTAACTCTATTGCAGCTGACAAGATGAGATCATGGACATACTTCAAATATCTGTTCTGATATTGTTCTAAATTGCAATACATGGTGTGAATAGTCTCATAAATGAATGTCGCTTCTGTTTTTACTCAAAATACCAACTTGTAGAAAAATAAATTGTATGGTGCTTTTTATTCTGGATCTTGAAGAAGTGCACAAAGAAAGCACCCCGAGAATTTTTTTTTTGAATTGTCATGTAGTACAAGATACCCTTTGATTAATTTACACATGTATTTATTTATTCTATTTTACTGTAGGCAGAGAATTCAGCGCTGGCTCTGGAAAATGAAAATCAGAGAGAACAGTATGAAAGATGTCTTGATGAGGTAAGGTAGACAAAAAGGTTGTTCTTACCTGGTCCTACAATTAAATGATTAGAAATGAATCTCTTTCTCTCTTACAAGGTTGACGTTGTTCTGCAGTTTTCTGGTATTACCTCATTCTAATTAATTCCAAGAACATGTATCTGGCAGTCATAGATGCTGTTCTCCATGACCTCTGCAGTAAATCCCGTTTTGACCACACCTCTTCACCAAAAAGTTGATAACCCTGTGACCAATATTTGGAACAGGTTTGCTTTCATTAGGAGGCAAAAATTATAATTTGCCTATGAGGTGTCGCATACTTCTTTTCTGTAGAGTGGAGTGCAGGTGGCGTGGCTTCTTCCGTAACAAGTTCCCCAGCTTTCCGATGTAACGTATTCTGTAACCAGGGAATTCAGTCTCTCAGCTCCCCTTTAGAGTTACATGCACAACTTTTTATGCTGGGGTTTTTCTAGCTGATGGCTCACTTTTGCTATATGGCTCAGCTTCTGAGTAGACCTTCCAGTTACAGCTGCAACATAATTCACCCATCAGTTACTGTCTGAGCACTAGGCAATGCTCACCATTCCAGAAATGCCTGGTATCTCCTCTTGCATGCACCTTTCTCCATATATACACTGATGCTTACTTCTTCCTCCCATTTATCCTGAAATAAGGGTCTTCAGCATAAGCAGGAGCTTAACATAGTTTTAAGACTCTTAGTAGGTCAAAGAGTTGCTTAGAAGAAATCATTTACCCATTCCATAATAAGAATGCCTAGTAGCATAAGTAGTTAGCTAACATGTAAGCAAAACAAAACCTATGCTGGCTTCTTCGCCGTACCTTTGAGACAAGAGTGCATGCGTGTGCAAACCACGCATAGCAGATGACAATTCATACCGGCTTTTTAAATTTTTAATCAGCATTTGCTGAAGTGTTACTGCCATGAGCCATACAGCTCTGGTACAAGAAGCCTCCAGTTTAGTGCAGATTTTCATCAGAAAATCCAAACTTTTGCCACTGTAGTGTATTTTTTAGCAGGAGCTGGAACTTGCAGATACACTTTCCCACTAGGTTGTGCTCTGCCTGTTCCACGGCACTGGGATACCAGCAGAGCCTTGGTCCTCTTTGGCCTGACTCGCTGCACTCAGTGTACACGTAAAGGGTATTTGGATATCTTGGTGATAAGGATTGAATTACCATATAATTACTAACTTTAGTTTAAGTTATAGAGCTTAACTTAAAATTACTTTCTGATTGTGTAGGACAAAATCTGCCTGCATAATTAATTTTGGAAATGAGTAAAGCACCATAACTGTCCCTTCCAGCAAAACACTCCCCACAGATTATAAGGACAGAAGATATGCTTTTACTGTGTTTACAGTAACATGATGGATTTCTGATCCAGGGTCATGTTTTTTACATGCTGTTGCAGTTTAAAGAGTGAATAATTACATCAAATTATGCTTTAAACTTTATTATCTTCAAAACATTACGTTGGCTGTTTTCAGTTCTTCCCCATTACCACTGCTGTATCCATCTTCTCCCATTGTTTCAACTTTTTCAGGGAAAAGTGCTTCTTATCAGCTGTGGTTTTGTGCTTTGCTGCTTTATTTTTTGTTTCCTTATCTTCCTTTTTTTGTCTCCTATTTTGTGTGCAGCGACGGCTCTTGTTCATCCCCATGGCTTGGTATCACTCTTTTCTTCTCCTTCCTCTTTCAGCCCCCCCCAACATTTTGGCAGTGGCACTGTAAACAGCATTGTTTTGGTTGACACAACCTTGGACCGAATCCTTTCTGATCACTGAGCTGAAGAAGTTATTGCCCGTGGCTCAGGCAACAAAAACATATCTAATAATTTCAAGTTTTGCAGGAGTCCCACATTAGCACCCACATTCCCTTGGTGAAGCTTCATAAGAAATAGCACATTCTCACCCTATTTTATTATAGCTACAATAAAGAGAGTACGAGATGAGACACAAATTTAATTAGTGAATAATTTAATCAATGATTATGAGAACTTTCACTTCCTACCAGAGTCTTCTGAGAATGTATTGGATGTGATAAAGTCCTTTCCAAACAGGGATTCTTACTGGATATTTTAGGGAAATAAAATGCTTTCCATAAATATTTTTATGAAAAAGAAAAAAATGTTTTCCACTTGAAAATTTCTGGACTTTAAGACTTTTAGTCTGATGCTTCCTCTGTTCATAACTCACCTTAGACCAACTCCACTTCTTGAAGGTGAAAATCTCTTCAGACTTTCCCTAGTTTGAGCTTTACGACTTCTTCAGGAGTTTTTAGGAGCAGATACATCCTCTACAGCTAAATATCTGTCTGTGCTGCAGCAACATTTTGCCTCAGGGAGACCTGATGGGTTTAAAAAGATGCTCCTGGGAACACAAGGCTGTGATCACACTCAAATCTGAGACAGCTAAACCTATCACCAAAAAATTTGAGTGTCTACTACAAACATGATTCTAATTTTGCCTCTGCAGTCCGATTAGTCGTGAGTGTATTGAACTTCTCAAGGGCTGATACACAAGGAGCACTTACCATGGAAGCTAATACCTAGTCATTCTGCCTAGTTACGTGCTTGGCATGCTTCACAGGTCCTTGGGGTAATGAAAGTTGGGAACATCATTTGATAACTATTGGGAGAATGCTGCCATCTTTCACTCTTCATTGAGTATCCTCAGACTGCAGCTTCTCTCCCCTGGGCACAGGCAAACTGTGCTCAGGGCACTTAAACATCATTTAATCTGACCACCCTGCCAGTAGTGTCCCTGCTTGGTCCCTCAGGCCTCTACAGCAAAGTGATAAGGACACTTGCTATCCTATCCAGGGTGCTTTCTGCTCAGGTGCTGGTGGCCATTAAGCTGCATGTGAAGGAAGTAAAAATAAGCACCATGATTTTTCTGTCTGTGTGTGACAAAAAGATAGCAGAGCTAAATTTTTAAATCTATGCCTGCCGTTATTCTCTCTTACTTTTTTTTTCTTTTTCAATTAATTATTTTACGTAGATCTTTTCATTCATATGATGTCCCTTGTTTAATATTGTGTGGATGCTTGCACCTGTGACTTAAAAATCCATGCTCTGTAATTATTTACATGGTAAAATTCAGTGAAACTCAAAAGTTCATAGAGATGAAATCTGAAAAGAGTATGTGTCAAGCTGAATTGAATCCTTTATGGATTTTAATAAATACTCACTGATTTTTGAAGTAATTGTTTATCTCTGAGGTATACATATAAACAACTTCAGAACAGTATTTGGAAGAAGTTGCAATTGAAATGTTCCAGTACTTGATAAATAAGAAAAGAGCTCATTTAATTTCAATAATACTTCATAAATGTATCTTTCTATCTCTGAATAATTTAAGAAAAAAACCCAGGATTGTCTTCTTGTACCTTTGGGGTTTGAGGTTAACATGCTTAATCCTAGTTTCCTATCCTGCAATTCAGCTGTCGGCTTCTTGGTAAGTGGTAATGTCATGTTTATTCATATCACTGTGCCAGCTGAGATTTCTGTCAAGCTTCACAAAACTTACATGCAGGAAATTATGCAACTTAGGGTAGATGATATTTTTGCTGATGTTTTAAGAATTAGCTAATCAAAAATACAAAGATATCTTAAAAAGGGATTCTGTTTTTAGGATTTGAATAAAATATAAGACCTTTCATTTTAGTATATTTGAAATGTCTTTGTGCCTATGCAACCATATGTTAAAGGCAGCTGTGTAAAATCTCAGTACTTGTAAAAGATATTATAGATGTTACAGCAGGGTCTCTTTTCTTTGATTCGTTCTTTTATACCTTTTCTATTAAGATCACTTTAGAACATATATATGTAAACATGATTGTGTAAGGAAAAAGTGAACCTAGATCTCTATGTCTTTTATTGCAATCCACAAAAGGAAACCTCGCCTGAAGATGTTGCCTATTAAGTTCAGCGGCAAGGCAGGCAGTGTGAAGGCAAGCAGTGTCATCTCCCACATAATAGCACACTAAGAAACCAACCATCTCTGTTCTGTTCCTTATTTCACCTTCATTAACTGCATGAATCACAGGTCAAGTCACTTTACAGCCTGCTTTTTACTGACATTAAGCCACAGTCCTGCCTCATAGCAGTGAGATTTTCCCACGTTCTGCATCTCCGAAGTCAGATCCTCTGCCTTCAATGGTCTCAGTTTCCTCAGTTTTTGGTAGTTGTGAGTATCCGTTTTGTAGTGCTGCCTCATGGTGCCTCTTCATATCTGTAAGTAAAAATTAAGTAGATTTGCTAGCTTCCCATCTGGACACTAGCACTGCTGTAGGAGTGGAATAGCAACCTCATTCGAAATGCAAAAGCTTGGATATGATTCCACTTATTCACTGCTAAATGAATTTTAGTAACAGCAGAACATTTCACTGGAAACTTCCCACCTCTGTTCCTGCTGAAAACCAAGAATACAGACGTGAAAATCTTTGAATGGTAATAGCAATGCAGTTTGCCAAGTTGCTAAATACCAGAATAAAATAAACTCATTTTGTGAAGGAACTAGTTGCAGATCTCTCTTACTGAGATCTATGGGAGCTATGGATCACTGACAGGTACTTTCATTTAGATACCTGACTTCATACGCTCAAAGCTGGAAAATTTGTCACATATACGTCGGCATTCTCAGTTTTTTCCCGTTTGGAAGATTATGCCATTTACACTCCTCTGTGCAATATATAAAGCTATAGGAGTAATTTTGTAGACTATTCTGTTGTGACTAGTACACACTTCAAAGAACCTTTTAGTTCCTCCTTGGTAAAGTAACTCTGTGTCAGAAAGTAAAGAAATAATGTATTTAATATGGTTTGTTCAATTTTCAGGTAGAGCAAACAGACATTAAAAGCAGATGCCAGAAGGTACACTGTCGGATGCAGATCCTGAAAGCCTGTAGGGCAAGGCACATGCTTTTTCAAAACTGTAACATATTTACTTCTGTTGTTTATTACTGTTCTAATACTAGTCTGTGTCTTCTGTTAAATCGTGTATAGAGCTATTTTGTGGGACCGTTGTTCCACGGGCTGCCTTAAGTTAAGGACCAGTTTGGAGAAAAAAAACAGATACTAGGCAATTTTATAAGAATATGAATCAAATGTAACTTTTGGATCTAACAATATTAAATTATTTACAGAAATTAATTAGCTTCACATCTTGTCTCATATCTCAGTTCACATCAATGGTGTGGATTTTTTTCTTCATTTTGCCAAGAGTATGAAGAATCAGTGCCAATTTGGTGATATCTGCATATGCTTTACTGCAATATCTGAAAGCCAAATCCAAACCAGAAATCATAACTACTGTCTGGTTTTGCATAGAGTGAGATCTCTAGTTGTTCTTCCTAAATGCAAGGGCAAAAATATAGGCAAACACATTGTGCAATGACATAGGCATATATAGTTTTAAATTGCATCAGAAACCCAACATACAAGTTAGACATCATCAACAGAAAATCTCATTTCAGTCCTTCTTTCTGTCCTTCCTTCTTCCCCCTGCCTGCTCCTATGTCTGCTAGTAGATATAAATTAGAAAGGATGCATAAAATACATAACTTCAAAAATTCCCTGTTGAATATACAGTTCTACTAATCGATGGTGTGTAATCTCATTCAAGTCAATTATGCCGTGTGGGTTGAATGCCTTCCAACCACATTCTGATGACAGTAGGTACTTTAATTTTCTGTGGCACTTTATGGTTTCTGCTTGTCATGATAGATGTACCATTTTGTCAATATTGAATCAAGAAACAATTAAAGTTCATGAAAACATTCAGGACTCCATCCTCGGCTGGTTAAAATCAGCTCTAGTGAATGCCGTCAATCCAGGCTGATGCACACCAGCTGCATGTAGAACTGTGAAAGTTTAGTCCAAATACGAGATGACAGAAGTTAACCAAATGTCCATCATGTCACACTGCAATTGATACGGGACACCTTTGTTTATAATGAGGATTAGCACAGAAGTAACTAACGTGCATTTCATGTATTCTTACTACTATTATCTCATGAAAATACTAGTAAATAATGAAAATACTGGAATTGATGGTGGTTGTAGATGTAAAACGGAGTGCAAAGGCACAAAAGAAGGTATTATGCATAAACATACATTATAACATACCTAAACTAATCTCTTTCTTCATTTCAGGTAGCTAATCAGGTTGTCCAGGCTCTACTTACTCAAAAGGTAAGTTGTAGTTTGGGCATTATGGTATAACTTAAAACTTGCAGATATGCATTGTTCATTTGATATGTATATATATTCTTATATTGTGTACCTTTTTAAGATGGTGCTCACACATTTAATTACCAAGGCTGTCACGTGTCAGGCCCAAAGTCAAGTTCTTTGCAATCTGGACCCACGTTCAATTTTTCTTGTTTAGTTGCATTGAGACAAAGCATCTGAAAATCCTTCCTTCAGATGATGATTCCCTGTCCATAATGAGTTATGTCACTCCCACAGTCTTGTGGGACGTAAACCAGATAAATTATAGTGCGTGTCAATAGCTGACACACTCACACATGTTTGGGGAAAGGAAAGACTTCCTGATGTGGGCCTGTGTTTTCCTAACTAAAAGAGAAGGCTCTGTGTATGGAATGGGGATTTGGCCGCTCTACTTGTGGGCTGGAGACCAGCAATAGAGAATGTCTTAATTATTTTTTTCACTAAAAACCCTTTAGGTGTCCTCTTGCTCCATTCTCCTGGGTAAGCACGGGAAGTACTGCACAGGCAAAATTCTTGTAGGGTAATTGCAGACCTTGAGGGATGAAAGGATTCACTGTGGCTTCTATAAAGGTCTATTCTGGATCAAGTCATGTCTGAAGCTTCCATTCGCATTCCAAATGGCTGGATATGAAATCTGGTTGTTTCAGGTAGAACCTAGTGGGAGGAGTAAAAATTAAAAATTAGCTTGCTAAAACAAAGGAGTGATCTGGAAAAAAAAGTAAGATTAAATTAAACAGAAAGCAAAGCAAGGTAGTACATATAAGCAGAAATCATCAGCTGCCCGGAGAGGATAGGGAATAACTGGTAGAACAATTCTACAAAAAAAAGTGGTCTTTGAGTTGAACATGATTCCATGATGTCATTTTGTTGGGAGGGGAAGACAAGTAATGTGCAAAGATCTATGATAATGCACAATGAATCTTTCAATATTCATGAAATGATCTTTTGTGATATCTAGACCACTTGATGAATGTGACATTATTAAAATGCTTTGGATCATTTAGCTTTAAAAAAGACAAGTCTAAAAGAGACATAAACATAGTCTTTTAATGCAGATAGTGCAGACAAGAATATAAACTGGTTTGTCTATGCTGAATGACAGGACGAGAAATAATGTTCTTAAAATGCAGCAAGAAACACTAAGATAATGAAAAACCTCTGCCACATGCCCATAAACTTCTTAGATGCAAATATAATGAAGTACTGGAATAGATTTTGAGGTTTGGCTCCAAAGCCTCCACTATGGACATCGTTCAGAAGAGCAAAGCATCGTTCAGAAAAGCAGAACATCATTCAGAATGCCCCTTGTGAAGGGGTCAGGGAGAAACTAAGAGTGACATCAGCACGGGCAGGATGCTGAGCACCAAGTATCATGCTCAGGGCTGGAGGCAGTGATCAAGGTCAGCCTTGGTCCTGTGTTGGCTGGGCAAGTCCATGGGAAGGAGGCAGGTCGCAAAGAAGCCGAGCCAAGGGGTCAGGACACAGCTCAGGATCAAAGAGGCAAGAGGCCGGGTGCAGACACAGCTGCCTGACGGCTGCCTCACTGCTCAGGCATGAACAGGATAACCTTGACCTCTGCCAACTGAACTCCTAAAAGTGGGGAGTGTGCCCTGACAGTAGGGCAGACAAACATTCATATCTATAACCATCTCCACCTAAGTGGGTGGTAAATAGGTGCAGAAGGTTGCATTTGGCCACCTGCGCATCAGGAAGAAGGCTGGGTACCCTTCGCAGCAACTTACTGGGGAAATTCTTCTGTGAATCAATTTTATGATATCCTGGATAGATTAAAAGATGTACAGAGAGATGTTCTGACCCCATTAAGTCTACTCTTGAGTATCCTACCGTGAAGACAGAGGTGTCCAAGTGAGTGGTAGGTGAGTGGTTCAAGACCCTGGAGAATGCCGCTGCCCATTACATAGATAACACATTCCTATGGCCCAAGCTAGCAGCAAGAGTCCAGAAGTGATACTGTTCCGTACATCTCTTTGCCTGACAGCTGTGGCCACAAACAGCCACGCAGCCATTTATTACCACAGGTTAGGGTTGAAAGTGTTATCATTCAGTCCCATGGTTTTTGGCTGCACAACAAAGCCTGCTATGCCAAAAGAGGAGTATTGTCTTACGACTGGAAGTGTTGCAGCTTGGAGGTGACTTGTGCAAACCACAACATGAGGGGAGCCCTGCTCGCTTGCTGTCTGTGCTGTGTTAGTCCCCCTGTACTCTGTATACACATGTGCTCTATGCTCAGTGTGTCATCAGAGGAGTGCAGTCTGCAGAACCATTGCTGAAACACCTTTATGAAACATAATTTCATGTATTAAAAAAAAAAAAATCCCAAATCGGTGTTTCAATAGAGCTTAAATGGGAATGGAGGCATTTTCTCATATTAATATACAGAAAAAACCTCACCCACGTTATGTAATATAAAACCATATAGGATTAAATATTTACCAGAGGGTTAATCTCAATATATTAATCTCTAGTTTGGGAATATTATGGTTGTTTCCCAAATGAAGGGTGGAGCTTCCTGAGTCGCTTTTGCAAAGACGTCAGACATTTTGATGACTGCATACTTTCTCAGTAATGAATCCTCCCAAACCCATAGGAACCAAGGAGTTCATATGGATACAATAAAACCAGATTTGAGTACATTTAATAAAGTGATTTACTTAATATTGATGGGTTTTAACAGCTGCTTACCTATTACTGAGTAATAACAGCTGATTTAATATCCACAGAAAGAGGGAAGAGGTTACTCTTTTAAATGCTAATGAATATTAACTGTTATAGCGCTCCTGACACCACTCATGCAAGTCCTCTTATAAGAAAAGACAGAAACACAATAGCATACAATAAGGAGGAAATTGGACTCCTCACACCAGTGCCAGATAGGTAGATATCGGAATCCAAATAGTAACCAGTAAACAGATAAATCTACCGTCGTGCAGCTAAGCAGTAAGACAGAGCCAGCCATGCCACAGAGAGATAACACACCTCTGGGGCATAGTGAGACATGAAGAAAAGCTGAGAGCTCTCAGAAAATGGGGAAGAGTGATTTGGTACGGTAACGCACGCTGCATAGGCTTTGCTGTGAATTTGAAATTGTCCCTCAAGGACTAATTTTTGCTTAAATTAAGTACATGCTGTAACGTAACGAATAAAGCACTGTGTGCTCGCCAGTATGTGGAAAGACTGCGATTCCACCGAGAGATTCTGGTGACACAAATTGAGTGAGCAAAGCTTGAGTGATTTATCAATGTCTCTGAAACCTTGAAATGGAATTACAGTCTTAAATGTGCACTTCTTGAGTATAAAATCTGTTACAATACACACAGAATTTCTCTAATATGGGAGGCGCTTTTTTTTTTTCCACTATGACTATGGAGAAACTCTATTAAATTGAGATTCGTGCTGAATTAGCCACACAGCAAAACTTCACAATTCTGTGCAGCAAAATTATATGGATCTTCTACCCTTACTAATAGAAAATTTTACCTCTGGGAAATTTAAGTCAGAAAGACAACAAAATTAGTTGAGACAAACCTGTATGCTCTAATATTTACTGGAAGCATCCATTCTTTGTCCTTCCACCCAAAGGCTTCTCATATCACATGAGATGATAGGAGTGCTGGGTACTAAATTTTTATTTTATTTTTTTTTCAATTTAAGACCTGATTTGGCAGTTTGAAGTGTGAGTTACGCTACTTAATGTAACATTGTTTTGAGACTTGTGTACCTGTTCTTTCCCCATTACCCTCCTCCACAGGAGTGTATTCAAGAGAATACTTCTAGGCTCTGGGTTGTATATGAAAGTTATTTCTTCTTTGTTTTCATCAATGAAATAAAAAAGAAGTTAATTAAGCGTTAAAACAGAAAAATCGTCTTCAGAGGAAGAGCGGTGTATTTCTGGAGTCTCTAATAAGGGCATTGAATCTCATTTTGGTGAAGTGTGAGTCTTCTCTACAGAAGAGAAGAAGCAAGAATAAAGAGATGTTCAGTTATTACTATAGTGAGACCATAGGAGTACTTCAGGTATTTAGGAGATTACTATCATAATAGCTGGTCGTTTTGCCCACGGGAGAGGAACTGTACACTTCAGACATTTGGTAGTTGTATTAATTAGTAATTTAGCACTTCAACTTTCTAAACTCAGACTTTATTTTACCAGAATACTGCTGCCTTTATGTGCCTCGTTTCTCCAGCGGGCTATGCGTGGCATTGCCACTGGCACAGTTTATAGCATTTGGGAGGGTAATCTACTGTCTTCTATTTCACTTTTTACAGAAAGTCTAAAGTTGGAAACATAAATCTTACGGTTTAAAAACTGGAAGACAGGAGGAGTTTGAGCAGAGGCATTGCTAAAATTTTAATTGTTCTCTACATTATTAGTTTTTGTGAATCATTTTTCCTTTTCAGTGCACTTAGTAGTGTTGAAATGTTAAACACTGTTGTAACAGTTAAGGCTCTGGTTTATTTCTGAAAGGCAGATAAAGGTGGGTATCGATGCTTGCAGTTTCCTAATAGAGATTGCCTTGTGCAAGACCAGAGATAAGAGGTCTCACTGGCAGAAATTAAAGCATTTTTGGGGGGGAAATCATGTTGAAAGGCTTTCGCAATTTTACTTGAACAGCCACCTGATAGCCACCTAAAGCAAATTTTAAGAAACTATCAAGAGAAAATAACTGCATTCATCCAGTAGTAGCATAAATTCTGATACATCTGTAATATTACATGCATAAGAGGATGTTTGGAATTTTCTGAAAGTCTCAAGTTAAGCTTATTTTATTGCATATTCACCTCTTGTAACATCAGTGCTGGTTACAGTGGAGACTAGAGCAACTGTAGGAAAGAATTTAAGCTACATCTGAGTTTCCTCCTCTGAGTTGTTTTCTCATAAAGCCGTCATGTTGATAATGGTATTGACAGGACAGCATATGGGGAACCAGAGGCCTGTTGCTCCGCCTTCATATGGTAGAAAGTAGTATCAGCTAGGCAATACCACAGGGCAACAGCTGCCCTAAATTTAAAATGGAAAATGTTTTGAAGATTTAATTTTATTTATTTATTTTTTTAATAAAGATAGATACGGGTGCAGCTTATTATTTTTATATGTAATCTTTATTAGGAAACTGCTCTTTCAGATTTATGAAGCTCTCACACCTCAAAATGGACAACTGCACAAGTTATGCTGAAAGGCTGAGTGTCAGATTCTGCTCTCTCTCCAGAATCCTCTTTCGAATCGGATCTTGTAGTGGCTAGGAAAAGCTCATCTTACATTGAAGACAGATGGAATAGGTAGATAGATAGACAGACAGAGAAACAGTTGCTGTACCTGAAAGCCATTAATGGCTTCTTCACTGTTGACAAGGGCATGTAGCAAGGATGAGAAGCAATGGTTTTGAACTAGAGCAGGGTAGATTAAATTGGACGTTAGGAAGAAGTGCTTTCCTATGAGGGTGGTGGAACACTGGAATGGGTTGCCTAAGGAGGTTGTGGAGGCCCCATCCCTGGAGACATTCAAGGTCAGACTTGATGAAGCTCTTAGCAGACTGATCTAGTTGAGGATGTCCCTACTCACTGCAGGGGGGTTGGACCAGATGACCTTTAGAGGTCCATTCCAACCCAAAGCATTCTATCAGAAACCTGGCTCAGCCTTGGCTAAAACATCTGCATCTTTCAGTTTTGATAGTAATGTCCTGTGTTTTAAGATGCAAATGTTTTACGCTCCACTTCTGCTTCTAATGACCTATTTTAAGGCTTTTTGGTGTCTCACATTGGAAATCTCAGCCAGTATTATGTTGCCACCTGTGTCTGGTGCACCGGCATCTTACTATGGCCTAGCCAGCTCTACGGTGGCAAATTACAGTGGGGAAGATACGGACCATCCACAGTATGCCAGCCAGCAATGCTGACTAGGTTATTCCAGAAAAAGCAAGGAGGAGATCAGACTGCAGAAGAGTACCTTGAAGGCACAGTACCACTTTGAACTTCTTCCTGGTTTGGTACAGCTTATACTTTTTCCATAGCTTATGCTTATTACAATATTCGTGTCTTAATTGCTGCTTTCTGCTTTGCGTCGGCTGCGAAACAAATTGCTAGCAAAGTCACTTTTTTATACTAACAGAGAACTCCAAAAGGAGATACCACCGTTTCTCATGACAAGATTTTTTTACCGTTATCCTGTGATGATCAAATGACCAGAGAAAATGAAGTAGCACATTTTGCTGATTTGTACTATTTTAAAAGTTGTATATGTATTTCTTCTTAGTATCTGACATCAATTACAGTTTTTAAAGTGCTTTTGTTACCTGATTTGTAATCTTCCTGTTTTCCCTTGTGCTGCAGGATTTGAGGGAGGAATGTATAAAGCTGAAAACGAGAGTTTTTGATTTGGAACAACAGAATCGAACATTAAGTGTGCTTTTCCAGCAGAAAGTCAAACCAGCTTCTGACCTCCTTCTTCAGGTAGGAAGTGGCCTTTGCAGAAAGAAAGCTCTGAGCTTTATATTTCTTACAATTATAAAATATTTTTCTTCTTTTTAAGGTTATGTCAATAAGCAGGAAATGACAGTTGATAGATTTAATATGTTAGAAGAATATCTGTTATCTATAATCTGATACCATTGAAACCGCAAGTGTATGCCCATGAGCTATGACTACCTATTATGTGCAAATGTGGAGAGAGGAGCACACCTGCAGAGTAACTTAGTTTTTTAGGTGCATCTTCACTATGATAAATGGAACAATACGAGTTCATTATCCCTCTGCAGGGAAGAAGCTCGAATTCCTTAACATTCTGCTTGATGGTGAACAGTGTAATTTCCTGTGAGAAGACAGCCCATTTATTTAACTCTTGCCATGTGTGTTACAAGGACTTAAGTACATCTTCACAGGCTTAGAGTGATTTTTTTTTTTTTTTTTCCCCCAATGTTTTATGAGAGGATATAGCTGAGAAACCAATTGACCCATTGCCCACTCCTTTGCTGTTCTGGAATAGTAAGAGATATTTCAGTATCCCTTTTCATTTGGCAAAATCCAGAGTTGGGAACGAATCCTTTGCTTTGTCGTCCTTTTGTAGAATTGTGTTGCAGAAGTTCCAACAAATCAGATCATGAGCTGGGAGAACAGTTAATGAAGAACAATTAAACTTTGCAGGTTTTTAATAATAGGGCAAATTCTGGTTTAAGCAATATATATTATTTCTTATTAGACAAAAATACATTCATTTTGAAGGAGAAATTTGGGTCATGTCACCTAGGTAAGTGATATTAAATGTGTACCTTACTTCAGTCCTCTGTTGCTGTGCATCTCTATCTCAAAGTAAAATTTGGCCCTTGCACTGTTCCTCAGCTGTTGAGGGCTGCTAACTGTCATCAGCTTGGGCTGTTTGTTGAAGAAACATGATCTGCTCACCAACTGGTTCTTAGAGGGAAGGGAATGCCCACAGTGAGGGTAAATTGCTGTACTTAGCCATGAAGCTCTAAAGCACAGGCAGAGCGGTTCCAGGTCACCACCCCGGGGATCTGGATTCTTGTGTTATCCTCAGGTGCTTGTTCTGTCTCTTGATTTTGTGTTGACTTTAGGTATTGCTAGGTCAGGACCTTCTCTCTTCAGATTTCTTCTCCATTGTCTCCTGCTTGCTTTCCTGTCCATCCTTAATAGGCTCCTGCGTAGAACTGATTCATCTGTAACCGTTCAGAGTTTCTGACACATCCAACACAACATGGACCTTTATTTCTTGCTTCTTCTGCTTATCACAGTCACATCACCTGCTTCTTCTTCCTGGTTTCTGTTTTTGAAGTGTCTGACTAATCTATTGAATTAGATTGCACAGAAGTCATATGTTGCACATTCTCTATTAGAGATATGGCTCTTCTTCCCAGTTCCTTGTGTGGCAACAATAAAATCAGGTTGTTCTGGGAATGTTATAGAAATGTTACAGATAGCAGCTGAAAAGTGGGATCAATGCTTTGACTTGAGTTCCTTGGAACTGGTTTGTGTCACTGCTGTGAAAGTTTAAAGAGTTTAACCTGCATCAAGCGGAGGAAAGAACCAAGTGATCTAGCAGGTTTTCCTTAGGGATTCAACCTATTTTACACCATTGTTCCTGCACAGTTTGGCAGGAATTAATGTGTATGGATTTTTCCCCCTGCCTTTTCACTTATTTTGGTTTTATTGGCTGAGGAAGAAAAAGAATTACGATCATTCACAAAGTCCAAGTCTCCCAGACAGCAGCCACATTTGCTCTTATGTCTCTACTCTTGCTATTAACAGATTTTAATCCCCCTGGGGAAAAAAAGCAAGAGAACAAGTTGCAATGTACATCAGAAAATGAACTTCTCTTAAAACACTTAATATGTCATTTAAAAAAAAGAAAATAAAAAAAAACCCAGCAATAAATTTATGCATTTCCAGAAATGTATTTCTCCTCTGACTTGAATAGATGTTGTGTAGTCTGTGATCTTGTGGTGTGAGATGTAAAATCTGAAAAAGGGTGCTTCCTTCGAACTGAAATTAAGCAAATACTGTTGTGTGCCTGCATAGAATTGAAGCACAGTTTGGATTATGTCTTCCTAGAAATGCATACATCCCAGATTTAGAGCAGTAGCTAAATATTTGATTAAATCTGTCACTCTCCAGAGGAGTACTAAATATGTGTTTTAAGGACATTCCTGTTCAATCATGAGCCTAATCAAAGTGAATGGGCAAATACTGTTAACTAGGGGGGAGGGGAGGGAAGGGAAGGGCAGAGAAGCACATGACATTAATTTTACCTTTTCTGCGCTGTCTGAATCATTACAGTTTAATTTTTATTTAATGCTGATCTCATTCTTGGAGTATTCACATTCGATACCAATATGAATTTTGAAGAATGGATTTCTTTTAGGAAAAAATAAAATAGATTTGACCATTACCGTAAGTTTGATTTGAAGCAAGTAATACACTACTTGTGTCTCTTCTCAGAAATCAGATCATTCCCATTATTTTCAATAAAAAGATTGATACAAGTGTTTTTAATTTGACTGCAGAGTGATGGCCTATATACCCTACCCAAGGCTCTGTGTTGTGTTTCCTCATGCTTCTCACACAGTTCAAAAGAAAAACTGATTGCTACCAAAGTAAAAAAAAAAATAATGTAGTAAGCTTTTCATGACTGCTTCAGGAATCCTTCACTGTAAAAATATTATTAAAAGTATTACACTTTCATGCATTTACAAGAAGTATAAGTGCTTATGAAATCGAAGGGCCTAGTAATATTTTCAAAGAAATAAGCATGTTTTCTTGAGGCGTGTGATTGTGTATATTGCCATGTAAGTTCTTTGTGACTAGAAATATTGGTGTGCTTACTGCTTGTAGGGAGTGAAACAGAGGATATGTCACTTCTGTCATGAAAAGATTAAGTAATGCAGTCTCTGATGCAAAATGTAAGGGAGAGAAAGAGATAACTCAAGGGGGGTTTTTTCACCTGTTTGATATTGCAGATGATTTTAAGAGCTACCCTGTCTTTCTGGGAACATTCTTTCTAGCTGAAGCGTGTGATTTACAGAGCCACTATTAAGATAGATAAATAAGGAGGAGCCTGATCATCTTTTTTTTTTTTTTTTTTAAGTTAATTTTATTCAGGCAGTATACTCTTTGAAACAGCTTTCTTAAAATGACGAAGCCTTGGAAAAGTGCCTATGTCTGAGCACTATCTGAGGAATAGCAATAGTTTTACTTAAAACTTAGCACAGGAGTGTAGCTTCTGCCCAAGCAGCCTTCATTTTCCTCAGTTAATGTGGTAGTTAAAAGGGGATTAAATTCTGCCTGTCATAGCAGGAGAGGTTTGGGAAAGAAAACTGCATTTTGGTGAACCTCCTTGTATTTCATCTGCAAGTAGGAGAAATAGTTGGCTATAATGGACAGACTAAGATTTAAAAATTAGTAGAGCAAAGCTGATTGGAAGTGAAGAGAGAAATCTGTGGAGGTGATGTACATAAAGTTGCTGAACAGATAAAACAAATCCAGAGCGGATACAAGAGTAGGAATAAAAAGCCTTAGATGAAACTTAGCACTTCTGCTTTGTCCACAGCCTTGTATAGCATCTATGAAACTATTTTTAATGTGAATGTCAATATAACTATGTTTCTATCTTTGCCATGTTTTTTTTCTAAATGATGCAGTGTTTTCTTCATAGAAACTTTACTAAAGTTACCAGATTACAGGTTTTCCACTTCTTAGCTATGCCATCTCACAGACTTCTTTTGACCTTACAGGGTCTAGACTGCTCAATCTTGAGACACAGATCTTTTCACAGATCTTTTTATTCTAGTTAGCCCTTATTTTCCACTGATCCCTGAAAATGCAACCAGTTACATTGAACCTGATTCTTATATTACATATCTTCCTTTTACAACAATGATGACTTGTATAAAGTTATTGAGGATAAAAACAGAGGTCAGGGTTTGCCTTCTGATAGATATTGCCGTGATTTGTTTAGATTATGGATCTCTGTTTACATAAATTCAACATGTTTGTTAACTGAATTGTTCCTGTGGGTGAAGTTTTGCTTTCATTTTTCACCCAAAAAGTTGCTCTCATGTTTTTTTTTACAAAGCATTCAGGGAACCTTCAGTGAAAAGTGTTAAAAAGCAACAAGTAGCAACATTTATTGAGTTGATTTATTTGATTAAATAAGTAATAAAATTTTCATAGTTGGGAAAGTATAAAATAATGTTTCTAATCATAAGATTTATAATCTCTCTAATCCTAAACTGTATTTTGATTGACATTTTATTTCCACCATAAAAATTCTACTTTATCAACCCCAGAACAAAGCAGGGAGGACTCTTAAAGCATCTATTTTCTCCTTGTGTTTCTCTGGCTACATTTTTTTTCGTTTATTACTCATGGACCATTCATATTCTTTAATTTTATGTCTAAAGTTTTGTCTAGAATGCTACAGCACAGTCTGCCAAATTCTCAGAAGGTCAATTTAAATAATAACTACTTTATTATAACTGCATTGGTATTAGCTCTTTTAATAACCTGACAACTGTGCCCTGACATACGAGATAGAGTTACTTAGAGCATACTTAGATGGAAACAGTTGTACAACTTAGCAGGAAGGGGTAAATTGCACAAACGACATTATTATGTATGGGAAGAAAATGAGGGCAATTAATTGCCCTAGCACATGACAAAAGGAGATGGAATATCTGGCCTCAGAGTCTGACCTCTGATTCGGACATCATTAGACATGATGATAACCAGAATGCAGAAGGTGAAAAGTGAAGTTGCTGTGCTTTACAGCACTCAGAAACACAAAATACTTGAGTATTTCAGAAAGTAGCTATTTGAGGGTTTGAAGTTAAAGCTAAAAATCATCATACACTGTTACAAAACAGTTTGTCAGCAGCCCAAAGTATATTTAAATAACTGAGTCGTTATTTGCTGAGCAGCAGTATAATTCCCATCTCACAGAAGGCAGCTGCTCGTGCTGCCTTGTGCCTCCAGGCTCTTCAGAGAGCAGGGAGTCTTGAGACCAAGATCAGCAAATTGTATTTCAAGTTTTGAAACTCCTGCAGTTAACCTGCTTTTTTTCTTGCTTCACATTTGTTCCTTTGTATCCATTAGACTGTCAGGATACTCCTATCTGCAAATCTTCTGAGAAGTTCCAGCTCCAGAGGAAACTCTGTCCTTTTCTTCTCGGTAAACATATAAATACAAATCAGGTATCACAGCATCTGTACTGGTAGTTCCTTACTCAGGGATCGGGACTGGTGGCTTGAAGGAGAGCTTAATTTCAGATCTGCTAATTGTTTCAGCAGTAGTGGAAAACGACTTAAACATCATGACAATCTTAAGGGCTGTATCAACAGACAAGGAGGTAATCACAACTTTAAAGCTTGTTTGAGATACGTGAAGTTTAAACTAGCACATTAAACTTTATCCGAGAATGATGCTGCCAGTAGAGCACCTACTAAGGACCTAGTAATAAACATGTAAGGATCTTTGAGACTTTCAAGAACAAATTAAAGGAACGTTTCTTCATATGAGGATGCTGATGTCATTATTTCCAGTCTTGCATTATCTGAGTAAACAGGTACCTGCTTGATTTCTGTCCTGTCCTCACTCTTCAATAACATCTGACAAGATGGAAACACAAAGATTTGAATCTCTGTATTTTATCTCAGCTTAAATCATCAACATGTAATAATACATTATAAACCGGATTTCTTACTTGCCCTGTTGGCAGTTCCAAGTATATGCTGAAGAAACATTACAGAAATAAAGTATTTGTGGCAGCCTACTGGTTAGATGAATGGGTGACCCAAATCAGTGATGAGAAGGAAAGGAAACATCACCCTCAGAAGAAACTACATGTGAACTCCCCAAACTGTATGACTTCCAGTTTTGAATGAACAGCAACAACATAATACCTGAAAGAATTAGGCTGAGTATCTGATATCTAGTCAGCTCTGAAAGGAGACTATGAGATAAGGAGATGTTTGGAAGAGCACTGGGAATCACTGGATGTCATCTGCAGCCGTGGCTTTCTAGTCATCTCTAGTTGCAGGGACTTAACGCTTGTAAGTATATAAATCATGGCCACAGTGTGTAGACCTCCAAGAAGCTTTGTGAGATCCCTTGAGTGAAATGACTGAGGTAGCTTTTCTTGTCCCTCAGGAACACCAGTCTGTAACATAGGGGAGTCCTGATGTTTTCTTTTCTGACTAGGGAAGCCATAAAACTTCCGTTTGTAAAATAAAACATTTAACAAAATTACTTGCTGGATCTAAATCTAACTCAGGCTGAGGAAGGAACATCACGAAAAATGTATTATAGAATGTGGCATGATGTATGAGAGGAGAGGTAGGGCAGTGTCCTTCAGCTTTTAAAACTAATGCAAACAAAGCACAGCTACAGTTTCAGTGGAGGACAGTATTTTATTCTGAGGGAGTTAGGTCTGCTCCATCTGTAAGTGGTGTCTTGGTGATCTTCCTTCTTGTCAGACCATTCTCCCTTATTGCAACACCTAAATTCTTACCGATTTACTTTCAAACAAAAAGAAAATATTAACTGTAAGTTCACTAGGCATGTAGTTCTGATGAGAATTATGATGCTTTTAAAATGACCCCTAACTGCTAGAATTTCATGCATCCAAGTACATTAACTAGACCTGAGAGGTTCCAAAGAAAAGCACAGAAAGGCTTTCCGTATCTACACAAACATGGCATTTTAAGATACAGTTCTAAGTATATAAATTTCAGATACCACATCTAAAAATGACCTTTTTCTATTATCCTAATGATAATAAATTGCTACAGCGATTGCAAAAGCATTAAATCAAATGAGCAAATAATCTTTAGGAAAGCCACACGTGGTCTTTGGTGAAGTATTTATGATTTTGAATGAGAACAACATTTTTAAGTTTTGAAGAAATACAAAGGCATTGTTATGAAGAGCAAAGACAGTTTTTCAGAGTAAGCATGTGTCCAGAAAACAGTCTGTACGGATGTGACAAGCCTTAACAACAAAAGTAAGATTTTACTGCCTATTTTTTTAGACAAAGAAAAAACATACTACTGACACTGAGTGAATCATAGATTTCTCTTTATTTTATGCATAGATTTTTATTATCAGTGATGATACACATGGTGGCAGGAATCCAATATGACATTTGAAACCCTGAGAAATTATGTGGGCAGACTCTTAAGTACGAGAATGTTTTTAATGATTTTTCTTATTGTTGTGTACATTCAGTATGCGAGGCAATTTAAGGAAAAAGGAAGGAGTTCCGTAATACAAAATAACCTTGCTGTGTTCTTTGCCAAACTTGCCCTGTGCTTGAAACATCTAGTAAGCATTACAAATACAACGCTTTTTTATTCCATGCTGTTAATATTTAACCTATAACAATGCTTAACCTGTTGGATGCTCTTTCAGCCTGCTCTGTTAGCTGAATATGTTAGCAAGATGTCTTAGTAATTTGTCATGTAAATCTCTGCATAAATGGTCAAGTGTAAGTATAGAGGCTGGATAGAGGCAGAATTTATTCTAGATGGTGAACTTTGTGAAAACTCTGAGTTACTCGTGTGTTTATGTTTTGTGCGACCAACAGATCCATTTATTTTGTGTGATGTGTTTCTGGTTTTGAAGTTTGCAATTTATTTTTTATATGTATATTTAGTGTATTTCAGTCAAGAGTCATTCATTCAGGTTTCCTTTCTAAATGGAAAACTCTCACTGACCTTAGATATAAACAATATAAAAATGCAAGTCTGTGTCACTAAGTCGACTTTTAAAGTCTCCCCATTTTGGATTTCACACTGGAATAAAATAGTAGCCACTGCAAGCCCTGCTTAAATGCAATCTGCACAAACAACAGGTGTGCTAGATAATTGTTTTCTCATCATGGTGCATATTTCACACTCCGTAACTCCCAAATGAAATACCAAGAGAATGCATAAAATTAAATGATTCAAAGATTTAGAGGGCTGCTTCTTGTTGTGATAGAATGGGAATCTATTGAAATTCTGAAGCAGTATAGAAATACAACCATTATTATTACAGATATGTAATTTTCTTCTTATTGCACTAATGGAGCTAAGCATGTTTTGTTTTCTTAAGACTTTGAAACTTAAATGAAGGATAACTATGCAAAAGTGTGTGTGTATGAAACAATAGATACAGGATTAATTTTGTCTGTTATTGCACTCAATACTTATAAAACTTCATTTATATTTTACTTTATAACTGTGGTTGTGTTACTACTATTCAAGTGTAGTGGCACTCTACAGACATGAAGCAATAACGAATTATGGCCCTTTTGCTTAAAAATAGATGTACCAGTAAGTACTCTGCTTGATAACATTTCAGATGTACAGATTATATCAGGTCAGTGTCATTTGCTAGTAGTTTTAAATTACACAGTCCATCAAGTGAAAAAAACTAACATTATGCTAAATAGTTGCTAGCACCTAAGATTACTCAATAGGTATTTTCTGTTACCATCTGTTATGAAAAAAAGTAATTTTCCTGTGGTATACTTTGTGTGTTTTCTATACTCTTATGGATGCTGCACATAGAAGAAAGGGCTGGTAATTAGAACAAAATGTTACTCATAATGAATCATAAAACACCTACCGAACCAATCTCATCTTTTAGGTATTGAATTTTACTAATGCTCTCCTTTGTTTCCCAAATGACCTATCTTCTTTAACGGTGGTTTGGGTACTGGTAAGATTCAAATCCTCATCCAAAGGCCGTGACACTATTGACTAAATCTCTGTTGACTTCGCTGAGAATGTGAAATACTGTATTGCAAGATAAAATCAGCACGTAGGTGCTCAGTGAAACTGAAGAGTCCATTAGTGGCTTAACTCTTAAATTACCATCTGAGTATCTCTCTTGATAAGGACAGGCTAAAAGGAAAAGTTACCTTTGTCATTAAATCTTTAGCAATGTGATATTGACAGTCTTGAGTCTTTCTGTATTTTTAGCATTTTTAGATTGCATTGGTGCTCATTTCTTCCTCTGGTTGTGAGCAAGCTGTGTTTCATTAGTCACTAACCGATGTCTGGGTGCAGGGAGGAGCAGTGATTTGTCTGTGTCCTGTGTGCATTACAAGGGCATCTTCAACATTATCAATTAAACTCCATCTTACTGCATTAGAGGTATGGAAACCAGACAGCCAAAGTAATGATATCTTGAATAAATATCAGTGCTTTAAAAATCTCAACTCTACACCTGCTCATCAGTTGATCTTTCCGGTATACAGTTTCAGAGATGAAATACTTGATTTTGTAGTGTTTTGATACTGAATTTTTATGTTCAGTCATGTGTTAAAAGAAACACTCCATCTATTTTATATTTTTTTAAGTTTCCTATTACTTCCTATTAACTCAGGTTTTTTTCTCTAATCAAAACTTGTGTGCTTTTCCTGTACAGTAGATAGGCACAGGCGCAGGTCTAGGCAAAATTATTATGGGTTATAGATACTGCAATGTGAACATGAATCAGAGATTAGCACTGCATTTTAGAGGCTCACTTAAATTTATTCCACTAATGGTCCATAGGAGGCCTTGACAATAATTAGAAATATGGGTACTCTCAGCTGTTACTAGTCTTCACCAGTTCAAGGGGGAATAACTAATGGAATTAACCTTTAATTTAGGTCTTTAGGCCCTTCGTGCATGCGGGACCAGTCTTTCCGGTGTTCAGGCATTGTGCTGAGCTACTCTAAAAATCTGCCTCATTATTTGGTGCCAAACTGGGAGTTGACCCCTTTTGAAATTCCTATATAATACCTCCTAAACCCTGCTTTTATCTACCGTGAAAAAACGATCAATTCACAAGGGCACAGATTCCTAATCAAATGTTGGCACTGTTTTTCCTGAGCACAAGCAGCTGCTGAAAGGGTTTGCAGCTCCCGGCCATCTACGCTGGTAGCAACGCTCTCAGCTGCCCCACGCCGGCGGCCGGGCTGCCTCTGGTCCTGGCTGCAGGTGGCAGAGGGGACTCTTCAATGTCATCCTACACCAGGGCCTCGCACAAGCAAGGCTGTTCCAGGTCCTAGATAGTGCCACAGAGAGTGGCCCAGGAGCTATGACTGACGTTTCCCATTTCCTGGTATTTATTCCTCCTGGCTACGGCGATAGGAGTGAGATGCAAATGAACGTGGGCGGTGCAGGTCTGTGTCCTCATAGCATCCATCCAGTATGATGCACCCTCCTTGTTGGTACCAGCACTGGCTCTCCCACCTCACCTGTGTTTCATCCTTACTAAGATTTCTTGACTTGGATGACCATGCTGATTGTGAGATCATTCTGTGGATTCTCACCACTCCAGAGTAGGTCGATGGAATTGCAGAGCCAGGACTTGAGGTGCCTGTTCAGATCATCAGGTCTGCGGAGTTGTGCCCTGTTCTGTACGCAAACCCTGTGAATTTTGTATGTCAGGATTAAGTGTTGCAGAACTTGAACAGCCATTTGGAGGTCTTGTGGTCAGATTTGAGACTTTCAAGAATGAAATACCACCAGACATGCACACTATGACACTCTAGAAGCTTTATTTCTGAAAAGCAGAAATCTATGGGACAGCTCCTGACCTGGCAGAAATTCTTTTAATTTCAGTACAAGAAGTGGAGCCAATAATTCTTACCAACTGGGAATCTGCCCACTTATTCTTTCTAAACCATACCTCCAGTGGTTTGAGGAAAAAGGATAGAATAAAGTACCATATATTCAGGTATTCAAGAAAACCTTCTTTAAAAGTCTCTCTTTATTTGAAATTATTCTCTCAGAGACAAAACCAATACGTTAGAGTTGGAGTAAAAATACGTATGTAAAAGCCTTAATCTAATAATAAAAATATTTATTGAAATCCTGCTGCTACTTTTAAACTCCTTTCAGTACATCAGTTCAACAATATTACACCAAAAAAACCTTTTAAAAACTGGTGGAGGGATGGAGAAACCTTTTAAATGCGTAATACTGAAGCAAGGAAAATATGGCTTGTTCAACATTAACCTTGACAAATTCTTGCTCTTGTCATTTAAATGAATGAACCTTTCCAGTGTCAAGCTTACTGAACCTTGGGAAACAGCAGTGAGGAAGGATTGTAAAAATGATGCTCATTTCTCTTAAATTATTTTTCTGAGTAAATGAATGATTTCAATGGAATCCAAATAAGGATGAATCTGCTCAGTTGAATCACCTTTCACAGCCAATGAACTTCCGTGTGAGACAGTGCTTACCCTCCTCGGTTGCCATGTATCGATCTAAAACATCTTCCCTGAGCCTTCTCTCTCCTTTTCCTCCTACAGGCAAAAGGTTAGAGTTAGATAATAGTATTAATTTTCCAGACATCTGCACATGTTTTAATAGCCTTTAGAAGGTTTGAAATGGTTTCTGTTTGACCACCACAGGGCTAAAACGCCATTAAGACTTCGATTGTAGCAATACATAACAATCATAGCCCGGTAGTTCAACCTGGCAATAAAAAAGCTAATTTATTTTATCAGAGATTTAAATTAATGTGATGAACTCCTCTCTCAATAGGAGCTGTTAACATGACTTTTACAAAAATACCATGGCCCTGCATTTTTTCTAAACCTTGTGTATGTATTTCTTCTGTGTGCTTTTTGTGTATTTGCATGTGTACTTGTGTGTTCACTTACCACTCCTGAAACCATATTGTTTTTTCTGTCGTATCTTCATTCATAATCTCTTTTTTTTCTATCATCTGACTCAGACTCAGCAGGAAGAAAGTGATTAATAGGTCCAGGGCAGTCTCCAGCCTTAGCCTTTTTTTACCACTCTGAGAACTGGAATTTTCTTGTGGGCAAAAATTATTGCTAGTTAGGTAAATTGAGTTTAAAATATCTTATAAAATAGACATATGCAGCTAATAAGGATATTTTTGAAAATCTGTGAAAGAAATGTTTAGAGCTGCGACAGTTTTCATTTCCAACTATATGCTAGAGGAAAGCTTCAGCTTATCCCATTATAAAGTGATAAAGCAGCATTTGATGGCAGCAGCTTCTGTGATAAAATGATCATGGCAGCGCTGAGAACGAATCTAATAAGGGAATTGATCTGTAGATTCCAATTCTGTAAGAGCCAACATCGATCAACATAAATGTCAATAACAAGATCGTACTGAGGTCTGCCTAATTCCTTTGGATGATTTTGGGGCATAGTCAGAAAGTGAATGTGAAAATGAATTTTAAACCGTAGGAATCACAAAGACCAAGACCAAAATTATGTTGTGCTGTCAGGAATATCATTGACTGTCATAGTATCAGCAATTTAGCAGCATGTTGAAATTAGTGAGTAGATTTAATCAGTTAGCAATTGATAATGCAATGCCTGTTGTGTAAGCGAGACTGAAACATCAGTACTTTTCATCTGTGTTTTCCTGTTAAAGCATTTCTTAAATACAGTGAAATAATAAGGAACAGCCCACCTTTTTACTTCTAAAGCATCCACAACGTGTGCAGGGCATGCCATAAAAGATTAATGGTATAGTTCTTCTTTGTCACAGGAGTTCAGTATAAAGTTGTTTCCTAAACTGGTTCTGACCATGCTGGCATGTTAAGAAAAAATGGTTTGGTTTGTGAGCAACGTAGCGAGAGAAGGTGAGAGAAGGTGTCAGGATGTGCGAGATCCTGTCTTTCACTCTGATGTTCCCATAATTCGTAACAACTACATGATATTGGCACTCATTTAGCAAAGTGGAATTAACATATTAATTAGTATTAGATCAATAGAAAGGTATTTACAAAAAGTATTTACTGTTTTGTACCAAATTAATATGAAGCAAAAACCAAATATGTACTTAATAAGAGGCTTGACTCTTCTACAATAATATTCTCACAAAACTGTTGTGTTACCGTGCTCCAAGGAGTCTTCCATGAGAAAGCTCATTGAAAACATGTATTTCATTAATTATTTACAGTCTGACTAGCTGATTACCAGGTCATTGATGTAAACTGTTGACTTTACAGTAATTACAAACCACAGGGAACTTTTTACATACATTTTCCTAAGAAATTAAATCAGCTCATTTTATTATTACTGCAATATTTGCAGACCCCTACCGTACTGTTATTAAAATGAGAACTAACACTTCGGAGTCTGAGAGCTTGAAAACGTTGATAGAGTTATAAAATGAAAACTAGGATCACAGAGGATTACTTTGTGTCTTTGAATGTAACTTTATTTAAAGCAGTTTATAAAAATTAATAAAACTAAGGGATTTGGAATAGGAGTAATTTTAGGCTTACATTAATGTTGTCAACTCTCTGAAGAATACAGAAAGATTATGTTATTTATGTTTATGCATCAAACGTCTGCTTAATATCTCCCAATTTATACCCTAGGATATAAGTTTCGAACGTTCTGAGTTACTTTGGAATCTAATTCACTGTTTTTCGCCATCTCTGGATGGCTCGATAATAACAGAGAGCAGCAAGCCTGCAAAATCTGAAGCAGATGCGAATGAAACCTTTGTTTTATTTTTTGTGATGGATTTGCCTTGTTAACAGGATTTTCTGATGTAGTTTTAGCACCCTAATCTTTCCTACAAATGTTTGTAATATCATACCCTTGTAGTTTGTCTTGGATGTTGTCAGTTAAGTCTCAGTAAACTTGCCTGGAGGATTTGCCAGCAAAACTGACAAACCACAATTAATACTGGGTTTGAATGTAAAGTCTATCATCTTCTGTATCACCAGGCTTCTAGGTTTTTTAGCGAAGTCAGCCTAGTAGGAGGGGAAAATAACAAAAAAACAAAAGGAGAATATCGTATTAGAACTTTCATGGAAGTATTTTTGTTACATTAATGGAAAATGCAAGTCCACTTGATGAAGTTTCTCAAATAGCTGGAAACTTCCTCTTTTTTTTTTTTTTTTTTTTTTTTTTTTTTTTTTTTTTTTTTTTTATACTAGAGAACTTATTTAGCTTACTGAAATGTATTTTACCGTTAATCCTTTAATATTCATTTCATGTGTAACTCTTCCTCCTGTGACCACTGAGCAATACTGCACATTTCTGATCATTTACTGTATTTTGCACAGCTGTAGGTAAGCCAAATAACAATCTCCAACTAGTTGCTCGTAACGCTGTAAGAGTTATTCTGGAGTTCACTTACATTATATTAACCCCCTCTTCCCATCAAAAATAAATACAACCAGCTATGGTGGTAAGTCTCCTGTGGTATAGCTGTTTAGAACCCTAGCAGCAACATAGAGGCCAAACTCATTTTAGTTGACCTGTCAGGCAGACCTTAAGAAAGAACAGAATATTAAATATGAAAGACAACATATATGTTGGTACTAAATACAGGGAGGGTATAAGACTTCTGAGTTGCTTTGCCTATTCCAGAGTTGCACGCTTTTACTAAATACCAAGTATCTTCATTAACAGCTTGGTAAGTTGGAAGTGACCCTGTAGTAATAGAGCTTAGTGCGATGCATTAGCTTTACAATCAGAAATAATCAGTTCTTGCCTGCACATAATAGCTTCTAGAGGTCTAAGAAGTGATGAGCGTATCATTATTTTGGTAAAGGAGGAGTATTTTAAATGGTCAAAGGTTGTTAGTTTCTCACCCCAGTTTTAGCCTCAGTCCTGTACATGGTTAGTTAGACATGGCCCAGAAGCAAGAGAAAGGAGTTACTTGACAGGTTGACTGCATATCACATGTTCTCCTAGATGTCTCCTGTAACTAACTCTTGTTATTCATATTGCAGAGTTTTATTCACTTTCTCTACAGGATGTTCTGCAGCAAAAGAGTAGGGCCAAAAAAGAGCTGTGGTGAACCTCTATTTGCTCCTGAGCTTCATTGGTGCTTTATCATTTACTTCTCCTTGGCCACTTGGTGCAAAATTTTGGTGCTTAAGGAAATGCACAGGTACAGATTGATTGGTCATGGTTGCTATATGTGCAAGTGAAAATGTGCAAATATTTGTTGCAAGATAATCTCGCACAGCCCAAGCTCTTAAACAGGTAACAGATTTTATAAACAAAAGATATAAATTCAGAAGAATTGTTGAGCTGACATGTTACTACCCGTGAACAGGAACAGGGATTGAGAAAACTACCCTGGTGCTGAGAGAAGAAGAATTAGTATTTGAACCTAGTGTTTCTTCCTTTGAAAATGCTGAACTATTTCCACCCCCTAGGATTTACAGTTGTTTTCTTATTTCCTCATCCTTTAAAGCTTGATCTCCTTTTAATGAACTTATGAAAATCTAGAGAGGCATACACACCTATATGGGTATTCTTAGGTAGTTTATAAGGCAAGGCAATATTTTTTTCTGAGGACCGGCACCAAAAAAAAATGACATCAACTGTTTACTTCTAGGCAGAAATACAAAAATATGGTTGTGCACAGAGGACCTTGTTTAATGTAAAGGCACTGCTGAAAAATGCAAAAAAGACAGGAATGCTTCTTCAAGACACACTGTATTCTGAACCACCATAATGCTGAAGTTCTTGTTGGTCTAAAATATTTATGAGAAATAGCCACAGTCAGAAGTAGCTTCACACTGTTAAGATAAATGATGATTGCAAAGCAAATTATTAGAGAATTAGAAGGAAAAACACGTGGCTAGTTCCATAGTGAAATGCCCTTGAAATTACCTCTAAATGATATAGGTATAAAAAGGAATCTGGGATGGCATATAGCATGCACAAGAACTCTCCTGGGAAGCTGCCTTTCTTCACATGCAGTAAGCAGCTGGAAAGATGAAGGCAAGTTCCTAACCAAGCTGGTTTAGTAGTGGAAAGTGCTCAGTAGGACAATTGCCATTGCCGTTATAAACTGCGAAAATGGAAAGAATAGTTTTCTTTTACTACAAAGTTAAACAGTGATGGCCGTGAAGTACTGTTTATAGGAACTGAATAGTAGGAAAGTAGGACATAATTCTGAATTTTCTATTAAATATATAACTTCCAAGAGCTGAAAAATTATTATAAATTATTATAAATTATATACAATAAACCACCAGGCGTTGCTGTATGTGCACAATATACAATTGCAAGTACATTTCCTATGCTAGTGATTATTAGAATTAAATAAAATGGAAGCATCTATTTGCAGCTTTCACTTTTGCTTCATGTTTGGCTGTTTTCTGTTGACAGCCGCTTGTTCTGCTCTCTTTAGAAAACAGAATTACCGTATGTCGAAAGCATAGGTATTAAAAACTCTGATTCTACCTTAAGAGATGTTATTTTTTCTTTAGCTATACTTAAATTTCTCTTTTATTTCAGAGTATTTAGTGTATGCAAAGTTCACACTTCATACTTTAAACAGTGTCTTGTTCTTAATCTGCGTAACTTCTGATGAAGTAAGTGAAGGATGTTCTCTCATCTTCAGCTGAACATCCCCTCTGCAATGCATCTAAGGACTGAAAAAAATCAAAATTTAGTTTAATTATATTTCTGCATAAACTAATACTATGTAAACTGAATGCCTATTCATATTTTTTTCTTTCTTTAGTCTGCTGTCTCCTATGGTGTAATGGAAATGCAGTATCAAGTACTATTTCTGTAAGACCTTTGAAACTAAAGCTCATCCTAGATGTGATTAATTCATAGCTGCACTCTGCTTCTGATGGATATGACAGTTAAAGATGAACAGGGGAACAGGAAAGTGAGACAGGTCAGCTGATTGTGGAAAAAAAACCAGCTAGAAAGAGCTCTAGCCTTTCAGGAACCTCTGTCACAGCTGTAAAGAGATCACTGTATCAGAACTCTTCTTGGGTTGCACTTTTTTTTTTGCACATTTTTGGTGGGGTTACTAAGAATTAACTCATTTAGTACAACAAGGGTAGAATTGGGGCCTTAGTGGTGCCGACCGTGGACTTGAAGAGAATATTCTTTATGGAGAGAATTACTAAAAATGAGTGGTGTGAAGGCTGCAGGAAAAGGTATTCCCCGCCAGTCCAATTACGATGGTCGAGTTATATAGGAGAGCAGTCCAGAATGTACCTGTTCAGGTCTGAGATGCCCCTGATTGCAGCAAAGATGGGAGGAGGCTACACGCACCAAACAAACATTTACAGCTCTGGCACGAGCATCAGGATGAAAATGTCTCCTTAGAACCTAGGGAGAGAATTTCTTTCTTGAGAATGATGGACTTTGGCTCATGTGAGAAAAGCAAAGCCAATTGATTTAATAGCAATTAACTCGTCCAATATTGGAGAGCCGTGTACAGTTTGGCATAATTCATTGGAAATTGTTCTGGCAGCGCTGCAGGCCGTTAGATGTTTCAAAAACGGGATGGGAGCTGATAGATATTCTGCACAGATACAGTTAAGAGGCACAATAGTTACGGGAGTCTCTCTCTAATATTGCCTTATGCCAGCAGGTAGTAGCCGCCTTTTATCTTCCTAGAAAGCCTTAATAAGGATGCTGCTCAGGGGAGGGGGAACTGGCCTACTATTTGATGGATTGGTTATCTGCCTGCCAGATAATTGTATTTCCTATTGCACTTGATATAATAAGTTTCCAGCTAAATTATCAATTACTTTGTTTTTTATTTTTTATATGGGTCACTGGAGTTAATCTTGACATTGAGCCACAAAGGGCATGGACTTTTGTTCCATCAGTCTCACAGGTGAAGGAGGAGCTTTTCTGCAGCTGCTCACAGGCAGCTAGAGAGGCCCTTTTCTGCTGCCCTGGCCTCTGTACCTCTCACCCACTTTCTGTAAAGACAGGAGTCCAGCCTAGCTAAGATTTTATGAACTTTTTAGTCCGTGCCTGCCCTGGCAGTACTCAGTACAGCGTAGTTTTGAAGCAAATTGGCCCAGCCTATGCCATGTTCATTTCCGTAAGGATTTTCTGTTCTGCAATCCAGTGCTCCTGATTTCCAGTTGCCTGTGTTCAGAGAGGCCTAGACGTTCCCCACCATGTACAAATACTGCCCAATTTCCCCTTATCGTTATACAGGGCACCACCAAATGGGGTGGGTGACTTGGATTTGTAGTTGTAACTCCTCGGTTTCATATTTAAATATTCATTTAAACTGATGTGATCTTTTCTGTGGAGTCATTCTGTGCCGTGGTCTACCTTTTGTTGCATTGCACCGTGATAGCATCAACTGCGGTTTTAATATTGTACAATTTCCAAGGCAGCAGTAACTCCATGATCTAGTTATGTGACTGTTATCTGAGAATAACCATAAAGGACACGGTACATTTTGTGTATCTAAGAAATCAGAATCGAGATACATAGTTAGCACAATCTGTTACTTGATTTTAAATGTATCGTTACTGTTTTTTTTTTAACAAATAAGGTTTTTTTCCTATTTTTGAATTAGAAAATGGAGAAGGAAAAAGAAAAAAATAAATGAAAGAACACCAATTTTCTTATCATTTTTCTTTTGTAATTGGATGACTTGCTTCAGTGCTATGTGACTATATTTAATTAATGATCTCAGACTTTGTTATGCTGTTTGTTAATGCTAGTCGTTGTGCTAGCCATGCCTCTGTTAGATTATTTGCATATGTGTGTGGGGAATATTCCCAATATGATGATCTTTTGTTTGATACAGAAATACAATCACATTTATACGTCTTGAGAAAACACTTTCCTTCTTTGTTAATCATTTTAGTCTGCTGATTCACCTTTGTTATTTTCGTTTCATAGAGTTTAACACTGGGAAACATGATTGAAACAGAGCATGACCCATGTGCAGCCCAGCCCTTCTGGTCACTGAGCCAAAGTGGAGGGACCCCCATGACTCTGAGCCACTTACAGTGTGCTCTGCTGGGCTACGTCTTATCACTGGCCAAAAATTGTTTCTGTTTTCTGCCTGTTCCAGTTGGGCTGGTCTCTGCTCATATGCCTGATATGGGCAATAACAGCAGCACACCTAAAGTCCATTGGATGACATTGTTGGGGTATATTTAGTTTACCTTATTGAGATGCATATATGTTCCCATTTAAGTAATGAAGTATTTAAAATGCCTTGCTGGAAAAATGAGAAGACTGTTTTACAGCTGTAAAACTGCTGTAGCGCTATTTCTACAATACTTTTTTTGTGGGAAAATACATGTACAACTATAAATGTTCGTCCATCTCAGATGTCCCCAGTCATGATCTCTAATGCACAGGTGTTGGTGTTGTAACTTCAGCTAGAATATCTCTAGAATCAAAAAGCAGGTGACTGGTTTCGCTGGAGAGGGTGATTTATTCCTCTACAAGGAACAAGTACACCACTTGTGACTCCTGGTTCTGAAAACAGTGGAATTCTCTAGTAGTTCAACAATGCAGTTGGAATTACTGTCAAGAACAGCATGTGTACTAAGTCAGTGAATCTGAGATTGAGAAAGCATTTTAGCTGGAGATTAAATCTTGAACAAACACCTAACAGTAACTCTAGTAGTAACAATTTTAAAGGTGCACACTGAATCACTAGGTGATAGGCATCACTGATGTTAAAAAACACATAGCCTGGATGCAGTTAATATTTTTAATTAAAAGTGTCTTGGATAATGAGTGCTTGTAGTGTTTTAATCTATTCAACAATATACTGGACAAAATATGTTTATACAGAATACTGAAAATAATCCACAATCTATCTGCAACAGATAGTGTCTCCTGAAGAAACCTGGATGGATACGTGATTCTTGAGAAATTATTCCCAGGTTTATAATTAGTATTTTAAAAAAAAAATGCTGGATTGTTTGGAGTAGGTGCCTGGAGCACAGCATGCAGGTAACAGAGGCTATAGGAATGGCCACTTGCTTTGTTCTCTAACAGATGAATTCCTGCAATGGTACCAAGAGAGTGGTCTGGGGAGTAGCTGGTCATAAGATTCTGTGTGACTGAATCTTGCCATTACTACTACCGCACAGTGTGGAAGAGCTTTTGTGTCTATGGATTCTTTTCCCCTCCTTGCGTAGGGTTTTTGGATGGACAGGGTGATGGGCCACTCATGCAGCCTTGACAAGTCTCCGTGGTTTGCATCCTTCACAGGGTGCCCCTGCCAAGCGCCCTGGCAGGGGCTGCACCGTTTGTTCCTCTAAGCCGAGTGCCCCGGTGCTGAGAAGGAGGTAGATGTATTCTCTCGTGTTGCAAGTTTGGAGAATTAATAGGAAAATGAAAAGAGCCTGATCCAAAGCTCTTTTGTTCAGTTGGGTTTTTTAAGTCCTTTTTCATTGATTTCAGTGGACTGTGAGTCAGATCCATACTGCCCGTTACATGATGTGTTGGTCCAGTGACTGACAAGACTGCAGATATTTCTTCTTTTGAAGTCATTGGCCAAGGCATTCACATAAATCATGGATTTTATTGAAACTGCAATTAAAACAAATCAGATTTAATGCACACTGAAAGTCTTAGTAATCAGTATACAGGTGAACATAGAGGAAAAGGCACAAGCTTAGCTATCCTTCCGAGCAAAACTGAAAAAAAGAACAGTGTATATAATCGAACAGCATGTGAATATTAATGCACAAAATCCTCTGAGTCCCTCGTTCCCTGATGCAATTATTTTCTATTCACATTAATTGTTCCTAACAGATGACATTAATGACTTTGAGTTAAAATGTGTGCAAAGGAGGCCTTCAGGAGATCAATGCTGTTTAAAAATAGGGTCACTTTCGCAATCGTTCATTCAAAGTGTAACAGCTCGTAAATAAAACAACATTAACATGTTGATTGATTTCTAAATGTTAATTTTGTAGTTCATTTTTATGCTTTTTTCCTCAAACCTGTCAAACTCTATGGATAATGGTGGGACTTGTGTTCATTTGTCACTGTTGCATGTGAAGTAGTGATAAGTTGCAAAACAGTGACTAGAAGAAGAAGTAGAGTTTGTTTTGGATGAGGAATGATCTGTTCTGCAGACGGGAAGTCTTGGACAAAGTTAACACAAAGAGCAACATTTCAAATTAGAACAAATCCTCTTTTACCTCGAGGTCTTCATTTCCCTTGAAATTTAACAGCGGAGTTTGGAATTTTAAAAACGCTGATCTGCCGCATATTTGACAAATGCTTATGCTTTGCTCATTCCCTTCTGCCCCCCTAGAAACTCCATTCACGCATCTTAGACCTCTCGTCTGGGGATTTGCTCTCAGAAGTAGAACGAAACAGAAGCCTGATGCAAGCTCGAACTGCTGATGCTCAGATTCATGTGAGTTTTTTGTGCTGTCCTTGTACCCCTCATTTGGAACCCTCCTTTTCGCCTCTGAAGTCTGATGTCAGGGATAAGCCATAAAGCTGATCTCTAAATTGAAACACTGTTGAGGGAAATAATAATACTTCTTCTTCCTCCTGTTCTCTGAAATTCAATATTGTGTCCTCAGTTGATATAGTAAGCAGATAGTGTCACTCTGTACAAAAAAGCGTAAATCTTAGCAATGTCCCCAATATACCTTTTTGGGTATTGATTACATCTCAGAATCTCTGAGAAATGGTCAAGGAGCTTTTTATTAAAGCCCATACGCCATATTATTCATCCTATTTTTATGATATATTATGTATGAACTTTTAAAAATTCATGGGCTCTGCATTTTTTTTTTTCAGATGGGGTTAGCTTTGTGCTTATTTGGCAAAACGTTAGCCAGTGTGGCTTTCATGTTTCATTGTCAAAGAGAAAAGTAGCTTAAAAAACAAAAGTCACATAAAGATAGAGGGGAAACAAAGAGGAGAAGAGCAGAACACTGAACCTGTGTGTGCCTTTGATCTTGAAGTATAGTAGCTCCAACAAAAATGTAATCTGCTTTGTAATACATGCTTTAATGAAAACACATCGTTGCAAAGGTTCACAAAAATGCTAGCGACCCTTTGCATTATATGTAATTAAGCCTTCAGGTTAGGTTTTTCTAATACAGAGTTTTGTGTCTTTAATAGCCTGATTCTTTCCATTTTCTCTGATTTCTAGTGAGAATTATGTATTTAAATTGTTATACTACGTTCAGGCCTTTTTGCTCTAGTTTCGTTAGAGGTAGTGACTAAAGAGTCATGATAACAAAAAAATTAAAACTTCACCACGTTAGTTAGTAGACCCATATGCAAGTTGAATATATTTAATTGATCTATCATAAACATACTATTCAAAGTACTTTCTCTGATAATTTAGAGAATAAAGGCAAATTTCAGGAGAAAATTCCACTCTTTCTTTGGGCATAGGAATACAATCTCGAAATTGGGTAGAGATCCTACTTAGGAATCTGCAACGGCGTGATACTTTTTGCACATTTTCTCATCTCTTAAACAATGAAGATGATCACAGTAATATACTGTTCTTTTGCTTTGCTTAGATGTCTCCATTTTTCGCCTTGCTAAAACTGTAGGACCAAATGCCTTTCTCCTCTCTTTAGGTGCAAAGGAAACGCAGTGAGGGGATGGAAAGGCTCTCAGTCTAGCTGAAGATGACAGGAAGGGAACCAGTGCTTGTTAGTATGCTGTGATCTCCTCTCTTCTCCTACAGGATTTTACAGGCATCCTTCCCTTAAACACTGTAATGATTGGGACATAGCCAAGTGTAAAGGGCAGGGGTTTGACATGATGTGTTTTCCCAATGCCACTGCTGAAAGGAAGGAAATAGCCAGAATGAGCAGACGCTGCCATTGGCCTCAATACAGTCAACCTTACAGGGAGTGATGCCGTCAGAGCTGAGAAAGCTGATGAGAGAGGGTCTCCCATGGGAACCACAATCTCAGAAATAAAGAGTAATTTGTCTCAACAAAGCAGGAAAGTCTGCTTCAGAGCCAAAAACACAGGCATCAGCCCGCCTTTGATGCTGAAGATGTATTTTTCCTGGAGCTAGTGGATTTAAAGGCTATTCCTCCTGCATCCATTTGACTCCCTAGGAGAGCATGTACCAATAACTCCCAGAGGTGAAATGTGCTCTTGCTACCTCTAAATGATTTTCCCATTCATAGGTTTTGCCTGTGACAGAGAATAATGATTTGCCCTGTAGTTACGTTTGTCAAAAACAGAACATTATTATGTCAGTTGAGCAATGAACAGCTGTACTGATGAACCCCTCAGCAGTAAAAATTCTGCTCTCTCCCATTCACCTGAAAAAAAGTTCAACCCTAGTAATAATAAATGGGAGGACATGGGGGAGTAAGTGGAAGAAATTAGCAGGCGGCCAACAAACATATTAGTGTATGAGAACCGCCTACAAACCGAGCGTTTTTTTCCGAGATTTTCATGAAGAAGCTGTGTCTACTGAATATGTAGTTTCGATAATTGTTTTGTGGGTTAAATAACTTTAGATTTCTTGTGTCTTCCTGATTATAGAGGTAAAATTTTCATCTCAGCAAAATTAACTTGGGCTGTATCTACGTGCAAAAAACCAATAAATATTGTTTGAGCTTGCCTTAATGAAATCCAAAGCAAAGTTTTATGAAACTGAGTCATGTCCCTCTGTCTGGCGTTCCCGGTAATTAAAAAGATATCTGATTCTGTAAGGAAACTGGAGAATAGCACAACAGAATGGTGCAGGCACTTAACATTAAAGGAGCTCTAACACTGTTAGGCACAGGAGTATTAGTTTGAAAACAAATTAAAGGCATCCCAGATACTCCTACAGAGGTTTAATATTTAACCTAAAGTGCTATCTGCTCTTCATTACTCTCTTACTCAAAGCTGGCACTTAGTCACAGTCAGCTGAAATTGCATTTGGAGAGGGGCGATAACTGCACAAGTACTAAAGGCAGCCATAAAGTGTCAATAAATTGCATAAGCAAGAGGCTTCAGCTGTCTGTGAGCGACACAAAGATGGATTGTCCTACGTCAGAGAGTTTCTTAGACAAAGCTTTGAACTAGATAGGAAACCAGAATTAGACTGTAATGGAGAGATTCCATTCTCAGTGGACGTTCTGGTTGGGATACTAAATTAATTTACCTTGTCCAGGGTGTACAGCCTCATCTGTTACACTGTAGGGCTATAATGCAGTTGTCAAGATGTACTTGTATTCTTATAACTTTGTTTTCTGTATCTTACTGGAGCACACAGCTTATGTGCAAAGCATAATTCAAATAGACTCGGAATAGTCTTTAGCAAAAGAAGAGCAGAATACTGATTCAAGAATAAAGAAGAAAACATGGAGGATTGTGGAATTTCCCCTGACAAATGAAAATGTTAGCAATTTTTATTTAGTTCTCTGTATTAAATTCACCAGATGCTAATGACATGACAGAAAGTTGTAAGTAACTTACTTGTTTTCTTCTTAATCAAGAGGAAGTTAAATGTTCTTTTTTCTACCCGTAAGATATTTCTATTTCTTCTCATATTTTAGGAATGCCAGCAGAATGTGAAAGCCAGTATACCTGTCTTGAAATGCCAGAGTCAATTAAATACAACAGGTCCTAGCCGCCTGTATCCCCGGAGCAGCTGCAGTAGCAGTGAGCTCTCCCTCTCAAGTGCTTGCAGTGAGTATTCCAGTGGTTCCTCCTACACTTGGAATGATGGAAAGACATGCAGCAAAAGGGTAAATCAAATTAATTTCCTTCATTGATTAGCTTAAATTCATCTGAAACAAGATTGATTGAAAAGCTGCCTATTTCAGATTATTGTTTCACTTTCTTCTCTCTGTTTAGTACAGTTATCACTAAACTCAGTAAGGGTTCTCTCCCTGGTGTCTCCCTCCCTCTCGCTTTCCCTCCTTTTAATGTTTTTTTTGAGAATTCCTTTATCACTCCAGTTTGCTCACAGTTTCCTGATTTATTCTGTCTTTTACAATCCAAATTGTTGTTGTTCTGTACCTTAATCCTTCCATTCGTATTGTTGTTCCTACAGGTTTTAAATGCACTGCAGCTTTCACACCACTGTGAAATCATTTATTGAAAAAAGAACATTGCTATTGATAGCAATGGATGAAATGTAGTGCCCTGTGCAACTCCACTTTACTCTTTAGTAAAATGGTGACGCTTTTTATTAACAGCACTTGTGAGTAATATGTGAGTTTTGTTTTAACAGTCATCCGTGAGCTGGGATAAAAGAATAAGCATTGGCTCTTCGCTCCCAAGCAACCTCTCAAGTCCTGCAGATGATCTACCTCCAACTCGTATCAAGGAAAACCATATCTTAGAAGGGCTGAAGAAATTACAGAAGCAAAAAATATTACTTGAATCACCTTCAGTAATATCAAAATGGGGTTACAAAGATTGCATGAACTCTAATGAAGGAATATATTCCCCTGGAGTTAAATGTGGCAGCCACGATGAACAGACGAACTGTAAGCCAATGGAAAGAGGAAGTATTTGCATTGAACATAACAAAACTTTCACTTACGATTCAGATTCACATGATGATGCAGATGACGACTCTTCATCCTTGCTGCTGCTGCAGGAAGTACCAAGCAAAGACTGCAGGACCTCTTGTAACAAATTAACTCACAGCATTTCTGACAGTCTTTTTGACTGGGATCCTAATAGGAAACATTTGCCAGACAGAAGTTCATATTTTAATTCTAAGGAAAGACCTGAAAAATTGACTAGCTTTGTCAGTGGATTTCAGGCAGAAGTGAAGTCGTGCACCAGAGCAAAGCTGCCTGAGTTACAGTTAAATCAAAGCCATGCTAATACAGGCTGGAAGGACCTTAATTTTCAGCTTTCAGATACTGATGACAATGAAGTCTTGGATGAATTGCATATAGAAAGCAGTGATGAGAAAAGTCCATCAGATTTATTAGCAACTCCTTTTACTGACAAGTACACAAAGACCTCTGACATGCTCAAAGTCACGGGGAATTCTCAGTTTCCGTCTACTGACGAAGAGGAAAAACAGATATCTGCTCAGTCGGACATTAGGCCAAAGACATGTAACTTTATTAAACAACAAAAGGTTATAAAAAAGACCTCTTCTGAAGAGTGCATTACCGTAATATTTGATGCTGAGGATGGTGAGCCTATTGAATTCAGTTCACATCAAACTGGAGTTGTCACTGTAACAAGAAATGAAATTTCAATCAACCAGCCACAAACGAGGTCCAGTGCGGAATATACTGAACTTATACCTCAGGGAATAACCGATTTGCAGACAGGAACCAATGCTAGAAACTACACTGCTTTAGAAAGACCTGAAAATGAAACTGAGAAGCAGACTGTTGAAGATAATACAGGGAGTAAAAATACAGTTCTCCCCATGACCTGCAGTGAATCTTCACGCCATGGAAGAGTGACCCTGCAAAATACTTCACGACAAAAACTAGTGAAGCCAGTGTATGATGTATCACACAAGGCAAATTCAAGCTCCACTGTGCATGCAGGAGTCAATCAAAAGCCAAACTTGACTAAAATACCCAGCAGAGGTAAATTTTCTCCACAAAAAACTGCGATCACTGAGAACGACGAGACACCTGTAACTCAACCAGTGGGGCCTGCAACCCTTGAAAAATCACCTGCTCTGCCACCTGTAAAGCTTTCAAGATTCAAAAAGGCACAAAGTCCACCTCGTAATTTTGACTCAAAAGTTGACTTCCAGGTTCCAAAGCCCCCTGCCCACTTCCTGCCTGGCTTCAAACGTCCAGGCAGAGGTGACGGGTCAAAGTATCCAAAGAGTCCCACTCCAGCATCACCACTGTTGCCTCAGCACCTTATAGAACCCAGTGACTATGGAGAACCTCCAACCAGAGACTTTCATTGTGATTTAGCAGCTGTAGAAGCTCGATCACCATCCCCACCCCTACCTCCAGGCAGGTCAACATCCCTTTTGGTTCGGCCTAATTATGCTCATTCACCACCTGTAGCGGTAAAATTAGGAGGAGTTGGTCCCAGTGAAACAGCAAAAAATATACTGAAATCATCACCATTAAAAGGAACTGTGAACTCTGGCTTTTATAATCAACCTCGTCATGAAGTACAAGCGAAAAATGTATCTTCTGGGGCCAAAATTGAATTATCTTACCTTCAGGAAAATGCAGAAGCAATTATGCAAAATAAATGCATATCTCAGCATCCCCATAATGCATGCCAAGGACTTTCCAAAGTTTCCGCAAAGCAAGTCTGCCCAAAAAGCCCTAATCAGCTGGCTCTCCACAGGGATCATGAATTATCCAGTACAGATTTTCAAACATCCAGGCCCCTTTCTCTGGGTTGTCCAGCAATGGACACAACTTCACAAAACACATACTCCAGAAAAAAAGGTATTTCCAGTGACAGTGGGGTGGATCAGCCACAAAAGATGCCTAACATTCTCCCTGCCACTCCTCGATGTCATACAACAAGCACAAGTGAGCCTTTACTATCTCAGGTAAACAATTCCCCGTTGTCGGCACTGTTTCATGGTAGTGACACTGCACATGGCACCCAGAACTCTAATGAGAAAGGAATGAAAACTCGTCTCCCTGTAGGACTGAAATTATTTGTCAAATCTCCCCAGCTCCTCCGAAAGAGCTCTACTGTACCAGGGAAGCAGGAAAAAGACAGTATAAATGCAGCTTCCAAAAGTAATGTGAGTTCAAGTAAGTACAAGCAAAATGAATCTGTAAGTGTAACCACTAGAGGTGCAACAGATGCGGAATTAAAAGACTCTACATCTGATACTGAAGGAAAAAAAAAATTTACTTCGGGACCTAGTATGGATACAGCGTCACCTCATTCACAGGAAAGCTGCAACTTGGTGGTGGACAGAGTAGATGGATTAGAAAACAAATTAGTTAAGAGATCTGTTTCTTCTAGCAACAAGTCGCACTTGAAGCCAGCTCTGGGCATGAATGGAGCAAAAGCCCGTAGTCAGAGTTTTAGCATTCATACAGGGGAAAAGCCATCTGCCCCTGTGACAGAAGGTCTGGGAAAAGTACGGACTCAGATTATTACAAACACTTCTGATAGAGGAAATTCTCTAACGAGGCAAAACTCAGCCATGGAAGGACTTCAAGTCAAAGCCATTCCTGGGTCAGCAGTGACACCAGACGCTCTTTCAAATACTCCTAAACCCACGGAAAATTCTTTCTCTAGACAAGGTTCTCTTGGAAATACAAGTAACTGCAATAGCCATCATGGAAGCCCAAGCAAACTGCCCTTCAGATCCTCTTCAAGAGTAGATTTGTATCACAACACTTCAAAATGTGATGGAAACAAACCAGTTTTGCAGAAGGACGCACGCAGTCTATCTGTCCAGAGTGAGAAAACCACTGAAAGTTTTAAAAATGAAGCCCTAGGTAAAAAAAGTGTTCTGCCAGCAGAATTAGAGTTAGAAGCATCAGTGACTGTATCTTCCAAACAAATTTCATCGTTTCAAAGCTCAGATGGAATAAAGTGTCCTCATAGACTGGAAGCAACAAAGTCACGAAGACAGCAAATGTCTTTAAAGTTAGCAGAAGCCTCCGAGATGGTTACCGATGTTTTGAGTTCACCAGCTCTACAACCTACCATAGAGGAGAAAGTCATGTTATGCATCCAAGAAAATGTGCAAAAGGGTCAGGGACAAACCAAATCTCCCACTGCAGAGACTAAACAAAAGACTGGGCCCTCTATAGCTAGTTGGTTTGGCTTTCGAAAGAGTAAGCTCCCAGCACTGAGTAGCAGGAAAACTGATGTTCCTAAAACAAAGGTAGAAAAAAAAGATGTAAAAGTTTCCGGATTTGGAATTAAACAGGCAAAATTAGAGAGAGGAAAAGAAAAAAAGAAAATTGAACAACACTGTGAAATAGAAAATGAAATTAACAGAAAAACAGACAATGGAGACATTTTAGCTGATGTCACTGAGAGCAAAATTATGAAACCTTCGCAAGACATGCCTGGTGAGAATGAGTGTGAACAAGTCAAAGGCTCCACCACAGCTACGTACTCACCCAAAGACAGTTTTATGAAAGAGCTTTTAAGCAGGTAAAACGCTGGAACACAATTTGGGCTGTGGTGTTGTACACGGTAGCTTTACAGATGCTAAATTCAGTGTATGTCCCTTTTAGATCAAGAATGCATAGTAGCAAGCAGTAGGTGCGCTATTAGGACTTTAATCTCTACAGAAAAAAAATAAATTAATAATGAGGTGACAGTTTTGTTCATGTTACTTTCTTAACTAAGCCAATGGTTAACAACCTTTGAAATTAGAGTACGACAGATGACATCCAAGCTGGCAGAAATTCAGATGCTTTCCAGAAATCACAGTTGCTATGTAAAGATAGAGGATAATTAAGTACATGTCTTAATGTATTCTATCTTCATATGTTGTAACCAGCAAACATCTATTTGGTCAGAATTACTTGCATTTCTAGCTACTGCAACCTTCGGTCACAGAAGAACTTAGCAATTGCTATACTGTGTTTTCACGTTTGCCCCACAGCAGTCCCAAATATAATATAAATCATTATATGTGAAAGACTAAATTGATATACTACCTGAAATTGCAAGTGACAGATTTGATCAAGGCTAGTTAGAAACATTTATCACTCAAAGGTCTAGAGACAGAAAGATACAGAGAGGTTACTTTAAACATTAAAGGAATGGAAAAGTAGAGTGATTGAAGAAGGGCAATGTAATTTATCAGAGGAATCACTCTCTACCTGCAGAGTTGATAAGAAAGCAGCTCAGCAGACAGAAAGTGGATCAAATAATGTTTCCTACAGGAGTGTGTCGAAGGGCAGCTCCCAGGGCTCCTCTCTTCACGGCAACTCTATCAGCTCTCACGGAAATCACAAGAAAAACAGCAACACAAAAGCTGATATGGAAATGCAGAATCAGACCCTGGTAAGTGCTTAGTACATGAAAACATTGTTACCTGCTTTTTAACTTCTGGATGTGTTCCTTATTGCCAGTACAGACAAACAGGATGATAACTGCTTATGTGTGATAGAAAGATTTTGTGTAGCCGGAGAATTGTGAATTAATACAAAAGTTGGCAGTTTGACTATAGGCCAGGTTATACAGCTAGTCATGGTCCTACTGGTTCTGCTGGCAGTTCAATTCCAGTGGAGATATATGTACAACGATGCTATAATCATACTGTAGTAGAGTGAAATTATAGGACCATTTTGGGTTTTTTTCATTTTTTCCTGTTTCCTTGAAAATTGCATGCCAGTGTTGAACATTCCTCTGAACATTATAGGAGTCGTTAAGCCTAAAAAATGCACTGCTGATGTGGAAAAGGAGAAGTATTTTGACCATGTTTGGGAATATTTATCACTTAAGAGGGAGTCTTTCAAAAACAAAAACATACATTTGACCCAAATTTCTCTTTGTACCACTGAAAATCTCTCTGTTAATGCCCTGCAGTTAGTTTCATGCTTCAATGAGGTACTAACTATACCGGATAGTTTAAGTTACCCAGAGATTAGGAATGTTGCAATTTAGAAGAAAAATCATTTTATTTTCTGTTAGCTGCTAAATTCTGATTCTTGAAAGGTTATATGAGTGGCTAGCTTTTCTACTTCAGGAGGTGTGCACACAGAGACTAGGACTGTAGCCTAAAGTCAAACTGAATGAGTGTCCTTCCTTGGGATGCTTCTTATAATTAACCTTAGAATTTAGTGAGCAATTTCTTGCTTAGCAAGGGCCTTTCCCGTGATATTTTTAAGGTTCAAGCACCAGGAGAACAGCGAAGCTTTAACTTGATGAACAGTCTTTTCTCACTCCTGATAGCTGTCTTGACCATATTATGATGATGACTATTAACAGTAATCACAGTTTTCCCAAAATAGTCTGAAAACGTGTGCCAAATTTAATATTGAACAGGAAATTGGGGCTATTGCTTTTGTTGTTCTGATGAAACTGAGTTATTGACTTACAGCACATGTAACTGTTTCATCTAAGAGAATTTGAAATACAGATTTTTTGAGATGTCTTTCAAGGGTAAAACAAATTTTAGAAAGCTTCGTAATCTGAACCGGAAGAACTCTTAGCTTCGTACTGATGTTTAAGATGCTTAAGGTTAAAGTATCCCACACGTGGTTTCAACTTCAGACAAATGTGGTTTTTTACTTTTATGCAGATGTCTTTCCTAAGAACGTCTGCAAGGTCATTTTTTAAAACTTACGGGAAACATATGCAGAATGAATGTGTTTCAAAAGTTTTTCCTCCTGACTCCTGTGGTATCATCTCTTCTATGAAAATGTAGACATCTCCTGCATTATAAAACCACAAATTATAAGCATATCTAAGGCTGTCCTTGTAGTGTCACTGAAAGGAAAGAGAGAGAATGAAAGTCTGGAAATGTGCAATATGCAGGAAATTCAATCCAGCTGATCTAGAACTTTGATAGCAAAGCAGAGCCCCTTATCAGAGCCACTCAGTTTAACTATGCCCCATTTAATATGGTCCTGACAGCTTAGGGTATATCTTCACTGTACAGAGGTAGAAAAACCTCTACACGTTGCTTCTACAATTTCTTTCTAACATTATTATTATTTTCTAATGGTACAATAATTTGCTGTGCTTTTTCTCTGTCATTTTGTGAAGTCTTCCAATAATAGTCGTTTAGGACTTTAAGTATATCTTCAAGAAACACATTTTGTTTTATCAGAAAACTACAAAGATTTTCCTTAATATACATAAATAATGGAGAAATGCTAATTATAGTATTTAATTTTTAAGGACATGTCAGTCATGGGACTCATAGTCATTACCTGTCCTGTATGATATACTCTTTTGTCTGCTGGGAATAAAAGTATTTTTTGTATGGTTTTTGAAGATTAAGTTGCATTATATTTGTCATCTTTTTGAGTTTCATATTGAGTTTTTGTGGCACTTAGTTCCTGAAAGGAATATATAGTGCCGAAAGACTGAGGACATCTAGAATAACAAGATTAAAAACACGATTATAGTTCTTAGTGCTAAGTTATGAAAGAGATATACCTCAAGATTTCACAGTATGCGATACTTCGTCTTGTCCTCCAAACTTCTTCGAGAAGAATAAGTCTTTAAATTCAAAGTTCATGCATCTTATTACTATCATTTCCAATTATTCTTGGTGTCAGCTTACTTTGAAGCAGATTGCAAAGGACTGGGAGATAGCTGTGACTGAAAACAGTTGCATGCAGTGGAATGGCCTATTGTGCATTTTTTCGCTTGTAAAAAAGACAAAATGAATGCTCATGGAAAAGACAGCATAAATCTTTTGAAAAACCCTAAACGAAGAAGATTTCTTTTATTTTCTGAACAATGCGAAATGCATGCACTCATACGGGTTCAGTGCAGAAGCTGCTATATTTCAAAACCACACATCATATATATACTGCTTTAAGTCCTGGCCATAGCATTAATTTTCTAGCAAGTTTTTCCTTTAAAACTTACTGAATTTTTGGTGATTAAATCTCTTCTCTTACAATATGCCAGTTAAAGACTTGGGGCACTGCTATGCCATAATATATGCACCAAGTACCTCTGCTTTCTGTTCGTGCAAAGAACATTATTGCTTGGCTGCCACTGAATTTGTGAAAAAAAGCAATGCTTCACCAATGGCAGCCTTGTGTATTCACCTTCAGAGGGGTACACTTCCCGTTAGTGTTCATCAAAAAAGTACTTTTCTCTAGTCCTTTAGCCCACACCAAGGATATTCCACACTCTCCAGTGCTTTTTCATGTCCTTGGCTGGAGCTTAAGGTAAGATACAATCATTTTTGTACTGCACTGCTTCATTTCCTCTTTGTGATTTTATTACAGCCTAGTGTAATTTAGAAAAGCCATCGGCTTTACTTTGTGAGGTGGAAGCGTGGCACCAAAATCAAGACACCAGGAGTTTTGTATAGCACCGTCTGTCTGCAGTCTGTGTGTTTGGGGAATACCCAGAGATCTATCCTAATACTGTGAAATGTCACAGCAGCAGCAAGCCACAGACCGCCATGCAGTCTGCAAATGTGAGAAATCGTTCTACCCGTAATTCCATGCCAAATGATCACGTACTCTCCTCTTCATTTTCTGTTGCCTGAAGAGAGTCATTTCAGAAGAAAAAAGACATAGTCAAGTCTCTGGGATTAAAAAATTATAAATGCACTTTTATAAATATAGAGAACAAGTCTTTCCTGTCTTGCTGGGGCTAGTCACAAGAGGTCGTTAGGGCTACTTGTGTAAACCAGACAAGCAGAATATATGCTATGATGAAAGATATGTCATGCAAGTGATGATAAATTGTACTGGTTTAGATTTCAGAACATATTTAATGTTATTGTGAATGTGCTGTAAGTAGTTGAAAACGGCAAAGAGTGATTAACAAATAATTTAAGATCTCTGAGATATTGAAAGTAATTTTTTTTCTGCAATGCTGGCTTTCCTCTTCTCATCACCCTTCATTCCTTTTTGATTTATATAGCGTGGCAGAAAAATATGTCCCTGGATCTGAATTATGGCCGCTGATGGCATGTAATGGAGGGGGTTTTCACTGTGTGCTAGGACGATGCTTAGATTTTATGTACACTTGGGAAATAGGAGTGCAGAAGAACAGAGCAAAAATAGGCCTTCATCTGGAAAATAGAATATCTAAGTGATTGGAGTAACATACTTGAATAACACATCAAAGTTCCTAGTGTGCACTGCATTTTTAAATGAAGTCTTTCTCTCTGTTTAGCTAATAAATGCTTTTAAACAGAGGTGAAAACAAACCCACCAAAGTTCAGTGTTTGCAAACTGAACTAGAGCGATATCATATATTAAGTTCATCATTTTTTAGCATACATTCTGAAACATCATACTTCTAGAGAAACAAATAACAGGTCAGGAGAATGGAGCATAATTCTTTTTATATTTTTGGGGTTTTTTTTTACATGCAGGAAATAATTTTCCTTTTGAGGAATTGCATCTTCCAAGGCTATTTTTTGACTGCCACGTGTTGTGACTTTGAATGAAGTTAAAGGTGTTATCCTCAGATACCATTCATAGAATGAGACAGGCTATATACTTCCACTCTCAGCTGCCCTGTAACTTTACTCTGGTTTATTTCTGAGTTATCATGAAGCAACATAAACAGAGTCACAGATGTTCTTCACTTTTGTTGTACTATGTACAGGCTAAAGTAGTCACAGAAAACCTGCAAGAAGAAGAGGAGGACTCCATGACAAGGACTACATGTCAGAGTCATGTGATAGGTACAAAATTATGTTTTACACTGAATTTTATTGCTGTCTCAGTTCTTGAAAAAATCCCCATGTTTAATTCTTGTTACTTTATTTGTTTGCCCACCTAATGTCAGCTTTTAACATCTGGATAGCCAGATTTCACCAACTGTATTAAAGACGAGTACATTCCATTACCAGTTGTAGATCCATGTGATGCTTGACAGAAGGGTTTTGGAATCTGTCTATGAAAGATCCTTTCAGCCTCCAAAAGTAGTGGGCTACATATAGTGCCTTAATTCGAGGGTTGTTGTGCTTGATGCTTTCAGTGGGAATAATACTGTAACTCTGTCAGCTGGCCTTGAGTTAGTAAAATTCAGAATACAATTCTGAATAGCAGAATAATTACAGTAATGAACAAAACCAGAAGGAGTAGCAAACCAGGTGTCTGTTCAGAAGACCTTAAAACTCTTACTGAAAAGTTTCCTTTGCTCTCCACTTTTCAGAAGGGTAGCACCAACCGTCCCACTTCTTGATTGACACGTACTAATTTTTAATCTCAGTGCAAGTTAAAGTATCTAATAGGCAATGGAAGACAAACCAGAAGTCTGTTTGGGATCTGTGTTAGAGTAGTATGTAACCGATAAAAGGAACTGACTCTGAAGAAAAAATTCTTCTTTAGCAAGCTCCCTTTGCAGACAGAGACTGCAGCTATAGTTAAAATCTGATTCACTGTTTTCAGGACACTCTTAAGTGAATTTGGTCACCTGAAGCTCTTTCATTTCACTAATACTGTCAACCCAGCAAGTGGGGGCTGAACAGAGTTATCGTGCTGAAACACGTTCTCTTTGGGGTAGTAGGGAAATAGTTGCATGATATTAACTTGTACATCCTTTTCAACCCCATATTTAGCCAAATAAGCTTTTCCTGTAGCTCACACTAAGACCTTTCCATCATCTGAATGATACCAACTGCAAAAGCATCTTCTTTTCCCTAGAAAATGCCGTATCTTAAAGGCTCCACACAGGATGCCAGCTGTCCCTGTTCTGCCTTGTCAAACCATCTAGACTAACTCGAGGAGTTTGCTCTGAACATCTAGTTCTTAATGTAAGGAAACTGATGATGTGAGACATTGTGTGCAATAGGTAGTATTGGCACAGTAGAAATAACAGAAGTGTAAGTAAATTTGTTAACATTAGCGCAGTGAGTCCTAATGCAGAATGTGCCAGTCATTACTTATTTCAGCAGGACAAGCCCAAGCCTGGGAAGTTAGCAGCATGGATCTAAGTGCACTTCCTGAATACTCCTAAATCAGTATCACGCTGTGTTTTATTCCACTCTCATCAGGTTATACTTTATCTTACACTGGTATTTTTCCTGCTATATGTCTGTTCTTTGTGGGTAGCAAGTTTGCCTCGGTCTCGTTCAGATTCTTTTACCAAATTCTTTGCTAGAGGTTCTGGCATTGTTTTGATACAAAGGTTTTTGTGGAAAGATACTTATTTTTTTCCGAGACCCAAACTCTATGCTGCTTTAAGAAACATTCATTTGGAATGTTTCCCTCATCAGCTTGTGTTTTTTAGTCAAACCTGTACACAAGGAAGAACTTGTAAAGATGATAAAGAACTTGTTGGTACAGAGGAATATCTGAGATTTGAGAGAGCCAAATTTGTCTTTCTTTGTTATTAGCTCCCAAGCTTCTGTTTGTCAGAAACAGAAGGGAATGATACAGGAGGAATGGCTCTGTACGTGCTCTGCCTCACTGCCATCATACTCATGATAGCGAGCAAGGTCCTTAGCCTGGTGAATGAGGACAGCTCATGTCCTGGTAAGGCCTTTGTTCTGCTGTTCTCTTGGAATGGTTTCACAGTGTTGGGGATTCTTCCAAAACAGAAACATCTTTAAAATCTTAAATATTTCAGTGAGCTGTAAATTCATTTCTTACCGCATTCTTCACCATCATAAACAGTTGTTTTAAGAAAACAAAGTTCACTATCATTTTGTAGCTGTACTTTAATAAGTTTATTTTACTCTTTTTGATCTAAACTGTTATCAAAATAGAAGATGTGGATTAAACAGGGAAGATGTTTTTTACATAATAGGAAAAACATGTGTTGCTGTAAACTGACATCAGGTCTGCCCAGTTAGCTAATAAGACACATGTAACTGAACAGTCTTCAAGGTTGGTATCATGAAGACAGTGCCGGTTCATCACTTTCTAATAATGAGATACTCCTGGATGTGTTAAAAAAATAGGTAAAATGCCAGTTGCTAGGTTTTTAATTTACGGTCAGTTCTTGATCTAAGCAAACTTCAGTATTTTGCTGCCTCTTTGGATTTGCTAAATTGAAAGAATACAAGAATGTACAATGATATAAATTTTCCCTTTTAGTATATCTGTATCTGCAGAACACATGGTCATTTCCATATCAAGCACTTATTTATATTGTGCTATATTGTACTTAAGCATATATTTAAAACATTTTTTTTTAAATTTAAACTGAAAATATGCTGTACCCAGGATGCTTTTGCTGTGTTGTCAGTGAGGATGTCAAATGTGGCCTTGGCAGCACAGATGCTACCTGTGCTCCCACTTCCAGTAGGCCTAAGAATCCGTGAGTATCACTTTCAGGTCTAGTCATCTTCAGAACTCCTTTCTCAAGCCCTTTGCAATAACATAGTTGGATTTTGAAAGCGTAGTGAAATGGAAGATGCTAAAGTACCTAGTAAGAGAAAGGACATGATAAGAAGGTTGATTTTCCCTTCATAACACAAGAGACTCCCCAGCTCAAACACGTACAGCAGGGTCTCCAAACATTCCTATAAATAATACTCTTTTATTGAATACGAAGATGATGTGTCAAGCTCCTGACAGTATTGCTCCATTGTAAACATAAAAAAGTTTTCATTTTGCAAAGAAAAAGAATTCTCTTTCCCCTAAGGGAGTAGAAGTGTCAGTGTTTGTCTTGAATTTCCCCATTGTCACAACGGCCAAAAAAATTGCAAGACGGTTACAAATGACACCTTTACATAGAGAAATTAATAATTGGACATCTTGAGAAGCAAAAAGCATTTGTGAGAAAGTTTAATGTTTCAAGTACTGTTTCAAATTAGAAGCCACTCTTGGAAAAGTGTGATTGTATTAATTATAATGTATTAAGAATTTTTATTGATAAACAGCCTCGAGGAAAAAGCCAAAAATCCATGGCACAAGCAAACAAGTGCTAATTACTGAAAAATTCATTCTTGCAGACAACTTCCTAGGAGAATACTATGGTATACAGTAACAGTCATACTGAAGACAGGTTCCTTGATTATAATATTCATCTCCTATGGCTAAAATTATGGGCGCCTTGAAGGAGCAAAAGTATTTTCGACTATATTGGTCCCTACACAAGTTAAAAGGTTCCTGACCTTGTTTTGGGGCCAGCGATAGGACAAGGGGAAATGGGCACAAGCTGGAACACAGGAAGTTGCAACTAAACATAAGGAAAATCTTCTTTACTGTGAGGGTGACGGAACCCTGGACTGGACTGCCCAGAGAGACTGTGACATCTCCTTCTCTGGAGACTTACAAAACCCTCCTGGACACGATCCTGTGCAACCTGCTCTGGGTGAACCTGCTTTGGCAGAGAGGTTGGACAAGTTGATCCCCAGAGGTCCCTTCCAATCCCTACTGTTCTGTGATGCTGTGATTCTGTTTTCTTCTTATGAATATATATCTATAATGAAGAGGAAAGTTAGTCATAATTAATCATATAATACTTCAGTGTTTATATAAACCTGTGTTGAGGCTGAAGGAGGAAAGACAGAGTGTGCCAGGTTTCAAGCCGATTCTTAAATTTATACTCAGGTTTCAACACAATGAAATAGGATTATTGGGGTTTTTTCTGATCACAGATATTTCTATGTGTAAATATGTTTGCTCATCATAGTGGATTTCCAGTGGTCATTCTGTCCTTAGCAATTCCTAAATGAATCAAACAAGCACTTCTGGTCTAAAGCACTGAAGTTCAGGGAGTAAGCGAAAGCGTGGACAGTTCATCTAAAGGAATTATTTTCTTGAACTAGAAAGTTTTTACTTTCAAATATTATCTGTAATGTCATTGATTGAACTAGAAGGCCAGATTTATTCTTTAATAAAAGCCTATTGAACTTTGACATTAGGAACATCATTAACGGTAATTTTGTCCTTAGAATGGCATCACTGGTCAAAATAAATAAATTTTAAAAATGTGTGTAGATCAGCAGCTAACTTGAGCATTGTGGGTACTCTAGAGAGTAAATCCTTAATAAAGCAAGAATTGGTAGTAGCAATCCAAAATATATCCAGGTGTTGTTGGTACTCTCTGCTCCACTGGAAGCACAAGATACTGCCTACAGAAGTTGTATGGGGAGTTAATGCCCTGAAGCAGTCTGGGGTTACAATCCATGGTAGAAAGACTCGCAGTTTTGGGAAATAAATCATCTAACTGTGGCATTGACCTCATATTGTTTTTTTGGAGTAATTCAGGTGAAATTCAGAGCTAGGCAAAGATTATGAAGATAAATGTAGTCAGAATTTTTGAAACTTTAGAGAAAGAATAGGGTCTAATTTTTGTAAAATTTTTGTTAGAGGTCCAGGTCAGTTGATCAAAATTGATTCATCCAACATTAAATGGGAACCATGTAGGTACTGGCATTTCTATAATACAGAGAAAACGCCTGCAGGTTCTTAAAAGGGTTTTGAAATGTCTCTAGCTAGATAAAGGATTGGGCTTCCACACTATGAAAGCAGCATTAAAAGTACATTGTAGGCTTTGCTGCTTTGTGCTAGAACAAAAACACAGACTGAGGTCAAGGGATTCTTTTGTAGCTCTGCTGTGCTCAGTGCTCAATTCCATTAAAGTTCTTGATAATCATCTGCCTTACAGCAGACTTTATCATCATTTTTTCTCCTTTCCAAGAACAACCTTGCAGAAGGGTTTCGCAGTTTGATTTAAAGGCAATCTGATCAGAAAAAGGAAGGTATGTCTTTTAAGCAACTTTTTGGAGATTTGTCTTCTTTACAGAACATTTGGTTGAATCTCTTAGATGCCTAATGTTCCAGAAAGGAAGTGTTGTTGATATTTTATATGTTGTGTTGTGTTTTAAAGTCCTCCGCTTTAGGCTTTATATGCAGCAAAAAAAGAAGTGGTCAAACTAAATTTCCAGTAGAAACCAGGAATGTCCTTCACAGCAAGTTTTATAGCTAAGCTGCTAGCAACTTGGTAGTAATTTTACAGGTACACTGATAGAAAACGTAGGACACACAACGTCTTGTAGATATAAGTGGGTTTGACTTAAAATGAAATGTCAGCATTAAAATTATTTGTATTGAGGTACCAAATACTAAAGATAATAGCCTTATGTGTGTGTTCTAATATCGTTTTATTCAGCCCCCAGTAGCCATACTATGAAACTATACACATGAAAATAAAACCCCACACTTCATAAGCAGACTTCTCTATGAAGAGAAGGACCTGTACTCTAGCACCCCAGGTCAATTTGTTTGTGTCTGACTCCTCTTTCTGGTTCTTCAGTATGGTTTTCCCACAAATATGCCCATTTACTGACAAGATACTATTTTCTCACCTTTTCCCTCATGTTTGTTCACCATTTTAAAACTGATGGTCCCTCTTTATTGCTTGTGTGGTGCCCAGTGTTGCTCATTATCTGCCTTCCCACATACCGAGACCATGATACATGGCCTTCCTTTTTTTCATACTATTTCTAATCAACAGATCCTTGCTCCAGTGTGATGTGCGTTTTTTGCTCTTGATTTCTTTCTGAAATCTAGATCTGATGAACATCAGAACTGGAAAAATGTTTCAAATTTTGGTTTTTAATGTGCCATTTAATGTACAGACGCAATGCTCAATTACATACGTTAACCTGTTCCAAAGTTTGTCTCCTTGTTTAATAAGCTTGCACCAAGCTTTCAGTAAGAGAAGAAAAATTAGTAAACACCTCCCTCTGCCAAATAAAGGGCTTCAATTTTTCCACCATTATGTAAACTACTGAAATTTCAAGTGTTTTTACTAGAGTCCAAAGCAAACAGCTATTGAACTCATGTTTTCTCATTCTCGAGGAATGGAAATAGATATGAAGGAAACAAGCCTGATTAATGTGGTAAATACATTAAGTGTGACATGCATCATTCTAAAACATGTCCATTAAGCCTGACATATTTGAGCAAACCCATTTACATTAAAGAACTCTCAAAACCTGGAGACAGATTAGGTGAGGTCTGTAATGAATTACTGAGATAAATGTAACAGAGTAAGTGACAGAGGAAAGATGGTGAACAAATTGATCTGTATTACAGCCTGTGCATTCAGTAAATAGAGGTGATCCCCAGCAGTATGGAGAGGCAAAAGGATAATCCAGAAGTTGCTTAAATGTCAGGCAAATTCTTGGATGCCTCTAATGCAATTAATGAAGAACAATATTGAACTGATAAAATGTCTTCTGACCGCAAAAGAAATCCTCTCTTGTCATGAAGTCTCAATGCCTGGGAAAACAACTTATCACTGTCAGTGTTAATTCCTTTCATCAGGCCATTGATAGAAGTTGTGAAGAACCGTTTAGCAATCATCGTATCACTGATACAGCAGTTGAGTCATTCATTTACACATGATCAGATAAAGGAAAAATGTTTGTTTTATCTTTCTCATCACCACCCAGTAAAGCTGTGGAATACCTGGAAGTCTCTACATGTGAGGCTTTAAAAGCCCTCAAACAAAACCAGTTATTACCGAATCCAGTTCCAATCTGGGTCTGTTCCTATTTCGAACTTGCACGCTCAAAAATGTTATGTTTTGTTATAATTTGTGATAAAGTATTAGATTTTTCATTAATCCCTTATACTTGAGCAGCAGTACAGTTATGCATGCATTTATTTGTACATCAGTAGCGGATTCATTTTCTAAAGCTCCGTGTGCCTGTGGAAGCTGAGAGGTTTGTGTTAAATCTGTAGGTTCTGACTGCATTGCTTTAGTAAGCGTGCTTCCTGGGCTGGGGCTTTTAAATGGGACTTCAGTGTAGAAGACAGCTTAACAACACTCTCACTTGCTGTATATAACCAGCTTGGGTGTTAATCCAAAGGACTAGTTTCCCAATTGCTAAAATGTTGAATGAATAAATACTAAAATAAGCTGTTTGCCTCTAGCAACATCAGCATCCAGACTTGTTCATTAAGATAATAATAAAAAAAAAACAAACCCAACAACCAACCTCCTGCCATAAGGGTCCTGGAAGATATAGGGGAGACCCTCACAACCTCCTTGTCCATCATGGTTTCATTGTCCTCAAAATACCTCAGAGAGGAGGCATATGTGAAATGCACAAAAGGAACTGAGCTCAGCTGGGTAAAGAGCAGTTACATTTGTACTTTCACACACCTAAATACTTCTGTCAGTTCCTCGAAGTTTGTGCCATTTCATGCCTCCATCTGATATCCCCAATGCATTTACATTTTAATGCAATTATCAAGCTCTGTTCTTTCCCTTTCATACTTCAAAAATCTTCATTTTCTGATCCTTAAACACCATTAAAATGACCTGTGTCTGTGGTTTACTTACTATTCTGAACCAGAGTAGCTACAATGAGGCATCACTGAGAGGAAATCTTGTTTAATAACCAAAGGACATTGCAAGAACAGCTGACAATGTGTGTAGAAACATGCCCCTGGAAGCACATAGGTTGGAAGTCCTCCTGCTCAGGGACTTCATCAGCTGAGTTCTGAATATCTTCTATCTTTGAATCTAAATCTGATCAGGATCAGTGTGTCACTTCTTTGAGAGACTTTACACAACAATTAGCAGTCCTGTGTTCTTGTGCTGCAGTACTCATCTTACTGAAGCTTTGGTGTGGTCCTGCTGTTGCGTGGTCTTCCAGGGCAGCGTGGAGCAGCACTGAGCAGTTACCATTCCAGGACTTGCTCATCAGAAACAACGCACACTGGTGCATAAAGCAGATTAAATATCCTCCCCTTCTATGGAGCTGTTCTGCATCTGTTTAGGGGAATTTTATTAGTGCTGTTTTTTCATAAGGGTGAGAAGGTGAACATGCTGCTCTGCAGAATGGAGAGAGCTGCAGGAGTACAGCATTATGTGGGTCTGGGCCACTAGAAAAAGGGGTGAATAGTGTCTGCTGTACTGTGTTCTTAACACTTGTTTGGCATTTGGGTATTTCTGCAGGGATTAATTTTGAAATGATGGTCTGAAGGAGCCTATAGAGTGAAACTTTCTGTGTATTTTTCTAGTTGTTACTTACGTTCCGTGAAGATGATGGAGAACCTTGCCAATGTGAATAATAAGAAACTAGCATCCATTAGTGTCTTCTAATTTATGTCAGCTTACCTTCTTCACAGTCTGGCAAAGACAAATCATTTCTTTGTACTTTAAAAGATAGTACACATAGCACTTGTCTAATTGCCAATTCTTTTGCAGTGCTGCTGCAGCCTACTGTCTAGCTTGTCTTCCTTCTGTGGAGAGAATTAATATTTTGGATCAACACTTCCTTATTAGCCACAATGATTTGCTGTTAATTTCCTTCTTTGTCATTACATTTATTCACCCAGAAATACCAAATTTTATCACTGGAACGAGAAGAAGTGTGGCTCTTTATGCTTTATATATAGGATACAGTCTAATTATTATTCAAGATACTGAGAATTTGCTGATATCATTCAGGCTTAAAATGTCAATTAAACAGGATAGTCGGGTTCTTCAGCTCTGAAGTTAATGCTGCTGTGTTGATTTACACTACTTTACAGCCTGGTCCAATCTCTATTCGTTTTTATCACTCAAATCAGGACTGCGCCTGATTATCATTACAGCATAGCACATGCCAGTATTCTCTATAACAGTGTAAGTCCTTCTATTTGGAACTTTTCTATTTTACATGTTTTTTGCTTCTGGCTAGGACCATCTGTAGATGTGTGTATGGAGCTTCAATCATGCATTTCCTATTAGCTCTAATTCATATACCTGAAGTATAACTAAGCAACTGAAAAGCATTTGGAATGAGGATGTGTTGATTTATTTTAAGCATTTATTTCAACTATGCTCACATGGACTTGGTGCTCCTTTTCTACAATGATGTCTAGTAGAATTTTTATGAAAGTTATCATTTCACTTGAATTATCAGTTATATTGGAGCTGTGTCAGCATATGTCTTCAAATTCTCACTCTTAGGATAGGGTGCCTATGCCTAGATTTGTTATTGTCTTTGCCATTTTTAATTGAGTTTGAGAAGCTTTGATTCATGTCTTCAGAGACTTGAATTGTTGACATCCAATTGCACACAATTAGCCATCACAGCAGATCATAGAAAAACAGGCTCTTAAACAAATCACTACAGTAGAGAAGCAATACCTGTATAATTAGTGCATTGTTTTTAGTACTAGGTGGACTCAAGAATTTCTCAGTGTTTAGATAGTTTGGGACACTGTTAGGAAAAGAAAAAGAAATCAGCAAATATATTTAGAGTGAATAATTTCCCTACTTCCTATCTTTAACAAGCAAGGAGGTCCAGTGTGTTGTTTCAGAATGGTCGTCCTAATGGTGGTTTTATAACAGCATGTAACATTGCATACTTTCTTTTTAAAAAAAAAAAAAACACAAACAAAACAAACAACAAAACAATCATACAGACTTCCTGGGGAGAAAACTCTCTGTTCATTCTTCTCACTTTAAATCACGATAGCCTCTTGCCAAGTCTGACTTGCAAATGGAAAATTGTAGTTCACCTCAAAGTTACTCAAAGCTCTCTATACTCATTTTGTCAATGAGTTTTCACTTCATTAATTAAGAAATAAAATCTATTTCAGGTGTGCATGTATATTTGTAACTTTTATTAGTAGTACCCTTAAGTAAAGCCACCTGCAGGGCAGAACTAAAAATCAGTTATTTAAAGTTTCATTTCATATTCCTGTGGCTTTAATTTCAGTCTTGTTTTGTGCTAATAAACAAAAAACCTCATTGCTCTTAGTAAAATAAATATATTTTATTCTCTTATGCGTTTGCAAAACACAGAGCTCCTATGCACTTATAAATCGATCTGTGTTTACGAGAGACAGCATTTATGCTTAAAGCACTATCACTAGTCCTACCTATTGGAAACAGAAAATCAAAGAAAGTATCTCAATGTGAGTAAAACCAAGCTCCAATTTATAAGAGTTGCTTAAGAGCAAGTAAGTTGGTGATTCCATACTGTTATCCTTAAATGCTTCAAATGCAGTAATTAGTGAACAGAAACCCTCAATGGAACAGGCAGATACTGGCAGCAAAGGTTCCCCTGGGCGCTGTGTGCAGCCCATGTATCTGAGATGCTAAGTATTACCTCTTCTCTTTTGTAACTCTGGTCTGATGAAGTTACTCCCAAACTAAAGTATCTATCTCTAATAATATTAGCAAAAATAGCAACCTTCACACTTTTTGCAAGTATTTTGCAGCTTGATATTACTTCCTAAACAGCCTTCAAAAAAGCTAAAATAAAGTTATTTCTGCACAAGTATTATTTATTCAAGTGATTGCTGGTTGGTCACATACTGGTTGCCAAACTCTTAGGTTCTTTATCCTCATAATATCTCTGTGTAATGAGGAGGTATGATTAGTTCTGTGTTTTAATATGAAGAGCTGAGGCATAGAGGGTTAGGCCTGTGGTTCCATGGAGAAGGCATGGCTGAGGCAGCCCTTAGCTAGCACCTGGGTAAATAATAATCCTTCCTTTCTTGGGCTTTGCTGCTTATAAGTACGATTTCTGAGAGTCTTAGAGAATGGCAAATGAAGGGAAGCATCCATCCATGCCTTGAATGAGTAATCCCCAGTAAGATGTTCCTTAGTGTGCAATCATTGGCTCCCAACCTTTACATTTCAGGATGCTAAGGGAAACAGAAGGCTATTCTTAGAGAAAAAGCCTGGAAAAGCCACACTTCTGCATTGCCGCAGACCTGTTGCCTACCCTGGATTCGTACTTTGCATCAGATGTGAGGAATTCTCTTTCTTCTCAGCTGTTACTCATCTGCAAGGATTTCTTAAAGATAGCTGCAAATCTCTAAGGCAGATTGGCAAGTGCAGAGGTAAAACCAAAGAGGGCCATGCAGCTAAAAAAGAAGAGGGATAGCTCCTCAAAGTATTATGAGGCTGGCCTCATTGGCAGCCAGGCTGCACCTGGACTGCATTTAATTACCTTTTACACAAAGCTTAAAGTCGCTCTTCACATGACTTGTAAGTCTCATTACTTCTTTTCTAGTAGGACTAAAATTTTATCTATTTCTAATACACTATCTCCTGAGAACAACAAGTAGATTTTTAGAAAGTATAACAGCGTCACACAGAGAGATCATTCCAGGTGTCATCGGTTGTGGGACTTCCCTAACTGGCAGCTGCATGTAGACCTTTGTATTTAATAGACACTGAGAAATGTGGAGTAGAAAATTCCGAAAATTATCCAGGTTCTTTTCCCAATGCATTTATAGTTTTGTCCTCTGTAACAACTTTATTCCAAGTAGCTTGCCATTCTTTTTAAGCATGCAAGGGATGGATCTAAGTGCCTGGAGGCAGATAGGAAGCACTTATGTCAAAAAAAAAAAAAAATCAATGGATAACTGCCAATTTGGAGTACAATTATTAATACTTACCAATAATTAAAAGTAATCTTTTGAATTACTAGCAGAATTGTATTTTAAGGTGGGACTGGAACTAAAATGAGACAACAGTTATCTGTTTCAACTCAAAAAATGCATTTCAAAGATGAGATTGTGTACATGGAAAACTGTGAAGACAACTGTCAAACTATTGGACAAATGACATATTGAAGTTGGTGGGGTTTGCAAAAAAGAAAGCTTGATTAGCAAGAAGCAATAGAAAGAACACTGAATAAGGTGGTAAAGTCTGTATTTATTGTGTTTGATATCATTATTGTTATTATAAACAAATATAAATTGTGATCCCAGATTAAAGCAGCCATGAATGAAGTTCATTTGTAGATCCATCATCTGAAAATACACTGTGCAGTCCCCCTCCCATTTACCCTTCCTTAATATACGTTAGAAATAACTCCATTTCACCAGTGCAGTACCCATGGGAGTTTCAGGGCTATAAAAACTTGTATCTATTCTAGTTTTACCTAGGATAGCCGTCGGGGTATTTTAGTTTTGCATACTGGTTATACTTCAGATCTAGATAGAAAAAAAAAAAATGCATTCATCTTTAACTAATTGGATCAAATTATGGTGTAAACCCAGAAGGAATAATCTATTTTAAATTGACATTGATTTGGCAGAAATACATTCTTTTTTTGTGGTTGCTTTAGCATTGCAGATGAAGAGAAGGATGTGCAAATAAAGAGATCTGTTTTGCCATCTGTAGTTTAAGTTCTTCCTGCCAATGCCACATGCAGCTTAAAGATGTTTATTAACTGATAAAGCAATTTTGCAGAGACCTATTTACATTTGAAATATTATTCTGAAAAAAAAGTATTAATTAATAATTTGGCATGTTTCAAAATACTAGAAAAACTATACTCCCTTTGTGTTTCAGAAGAAAACAACTCCATGTTTGCTGCTACTCTGTGTCAGCTTAGTAGAAAGTCTTCAACTTTCTAATGCAAAGAAAGATAATTTTTTAGAATTTGTGTATTCTTTTACTGATGGGAATTACACTTTTTCATTTTTAGTGTCCTAGATACTCCTTGAAGAAAGCCCATTTAATGTGATACATTTCTGAAAAACCTTCTTTCAAGGCTTGAGTCTGTACTTCTGAAAACAGCTTGCTGGAAATTTCCCAGTGAAACTGTTCTTGATACAGAGCTATTTTTGACTGATTTTTTTTCCTGAAAATGCCTGCTTTGTGTGGAAAATTCTGGTGGTTACTCAAAGGTTTCAGCTATATTTGTGTCAATCCTGTGTAGTTTTGTGGGCCAAAACTTGAAAATTTATGTGAGGAAGCTCTCGAACCAGCTGTAGTGGTGAGCACAGAGGAGAAATCCACATTTGTTATAAGGTGGGATGCTTCTTGGAAAGAAAATATGACCCTGTGCTTAGTAGCATTATACGTAGAAAGTCGGATGTAACCAGAACTACCTGTGACCTTTTTGGCCTAAAACGCCGTTGTCCTCTTGCTGTTTATTTTTAATGTTAAGATTGGCCATCAAAGTTAAGTGACATACAGCCTTCTGTAAGTTTGCCACCTCCAAACAGAAGCCATTGGTTTGTGTCAGTCATTTGAAGTAGAGAGAATGTTCGTTTGCAGTAATTGCATCGGGTGTCTATCAGTATGTTTCATAGTGACATCCTGGTTCTACCTGACGGGGAATGGCTGAGGTTATTGAGCTGCTTCTGGAAATCCTGACGCCCTCAAGCAGCCCTGAGAGGCAGCTGACTTCTGTCAGTCACGGCATGAGTTGGTAGAGAGAAAAAAACTTTACTTACAACACTGTAGAGCCTGTGGTTATTTCCTCTCAGGACCTGTAAGTCCTTCCCTGTATGCCAGCATCCAGAAATGCACCCTCTTATTATGTTTGATTCAAAGTGAGTGCATTGCCTGGCTGTTTTGAATGGCATTATGTATGCACATAGGACAATATACCTGCTTAATAGTATTGCTGATTGATACCTTATTTTAGCTCTATGGGTAAAACTTTGGATCTTGTGGTTTCCATAAAGATTTTTATGGGTGCTTTAAGCATAATAATAAAACTATTTTTTTTCACTAGATGGTCAAAGTAAGCGTGAGTGACTATATAGACTTCTTAAAAGAGTAACGCTCCCTATGTAAAGAAGTATTGGTATGTGATTTGTGAATAGTCTAAGCATCTGTGAAACTCTTTTTAAGGTAAAACATAAAAAGAGTTTATTAGAATGTGAATCTTTACCTGAGGAAACATTTTGAAACACTTTTCAGTTGTTTTCCATAGCATGTGGCATTATATCTCCTTTAGTAAAAGTATCTTTTCGCATTATTGAAGAAATGTGTATCAAAGGCTGTTTAAAGCTATATGTCATCACCTTATGTCTTCTATTGTGAAATTCGTGATATCTCTTGGATATGTGCTAGGACTCAACATAGATTTACGGAAGTTCAATAATAGAAAGACTAACATGTACCTAATCTAAAAGTGGGACAGATTTTGCTCCATGGCTTATTCTGAGTAATAGCCTATTTTGCAACCATCAGTGTAGAACTTAGCCTGAGGGAGACTGGACCCATGTTTCTTCTGTTGTGCTGGAAGCAATTCCCTTTGTAGTAGCTGTTCTATGTTTTCTTTTATTTTTCCCCCAAATTGATTTTCCTTTCACATGCAGTGTGTAAAAAGAGGAATGGAGAAGTGTGCTGTGTAATGACTTAAACCAGCATGGTACCAGCTCAAACTGAGAGCTTCTCTCACTCTCAGACTGACCGATACCAGTGCCTCTGAAGGAACACAAAAGCAAAATCAGCAGTCAGCTTCTCTGGGTGTTCTCTCCTGGTCTCCGATGGTTTGTACTAAGAGTAGTTTCTGAGCTAGAAGTGGTGTGTTTGTGGTATCTTTGTGGCAAATGTTTCAGAGGAAATAACAAAAAAGTTGAAAAATAAACAGGTTTAGTGATCTGTTGCTGATATTTAAGATGAATTTATAGATGATCTGTGCTCAGGAGAATGCCCTGAAATATTTTAATGAATTCTAGGTTGTCAATTCTTGTCAGTGGGCTATGTTTACTTCTAGTTCTTTACTTTTTTTTCATTTCAGAGGAAGATGTGAAAAAAAAAAACACAGAAGGAGCTGCTATTGTAATTTTCCCTAGTCACAATCTCATTTTTAGAATTTCTGGTACCTTCTGCCGAGTGTACATCCCTTTTCTGTTCGCCTTGTGTCCATACTGTCAGAATGGTGCGCAATTTTCAAAGATCCTTTATATTCTGTCTAATTTGGGTGCTGACTCCATCTTGAAGAGGTCTTGGTGGTCTGCTTATACCAGAAAACTCTAGTAATAAACACCAGTGATATTGGAATACGCTGAAGTGTGTCCAGCTGTAGAAATTACCATGGTGTCATGAACTGCGTGATCATCTTGTCTGTGAAAATACTAAACCTGAAAAGCATTGAGAAGTAGGGAGTTCAGAAAACTTTCAGAAAACTTTCTATGCAGTGTTAACTCCTTTTGTTTAGTGACTGAGAAGCTTCTCAACATTAAAGGCCTTCCTCAGATTGTCCACAAAGCTCTTAGAACGACCCGCCATCGAAAGATTTCCGTGCAGTCGGGGATTTCTTGCTCTTCAAGAAATTTCTTTAAATTCTTCCTTAGTTCTGTTTTCAATTTTGAGAAATGTTCCTCTACAGTAGGAGTTCCAGTGACTTTGTATTCTGCCCAGACTCAAATCCACATGATGAGAGGGAGGGAGGGGGCTATTTCACTATTTCAGACTTTTGATTCTAGTCCAATTGTTCAGTGAAATGGCAGATGGTGAGTCTATCTGTGTCCACTATAAAAACTAATATCATTGTATGAGCTTCTTTCTTCCCTGGCAGGGAAAGAGGACAAAAAAAGCCCAGAATCAGACAAGGAATTTGGCTTATATGCCTGGAAACATTCACAAGCAAAAGCAATTAAGCTCATATATAACTCTTTTCAGACTTTAATGTTTTGCAGAATCATTTTTCATCTCTTGAGTAGTACTGTCACAGTATCAGAGATTCAACTTTTACACATTTTCATTATGTATTCTTGTGCAGCTTTCACTGATAACAGTCATTTGAAGTGTCATTGCAACTGATGAAATCAGATGGGCCATGGATGGTTCAGTTTGAAACCTGTCACTGAGACATATAGTGTATTTTTTTATTTTGCAGTTGCTTCATAAAAGTTTGAAAACAATGCAAGATAATGTATATTCATTCGTTCAGTAATACAAATTGTTCTGAGAGATATGTTTGTACAATACAGCTTTAGGGGTAAATTAGTTACTAGTTATTAGTGAAAAATTAACACCTGTAAAGAATTTTATGGTGTACTCTGTGGATTTAGGACTTGAATTTTGAGGATTGCTCAACCTGGTTGAGTCACAGGATTTTTCAGAAATCTGTCTTTTAGCGTCACAGTGAGAGTTGCTGAGCTTTGAGAGCTTTGAAAATCAGGTCCTTGGGTGGTTTGTTCAGAATTAAAAATTAATGAGCTGTTTTTAAAAATCTGTTTTCCACCTTGTGTGTTTCTTTTATAATGGATAAAGTCTCCATGAAGGAAGACTGTAATTGATTACAACTATTTTTCCTTTTAACTACGTGTGACACTGCTGGTGTGCTCCTTCAGCACTCTCCCAGTTATTTTGGGAATAGCAGAAGACTGTATTTTCTTGGAATTATGGCCCTTGGTATTCCCTTGATTTTATGCTGTTGTTTTCATGGTCTGTTCCCAGACGTACACAAGGTAACAGTGGGGAAGACAAATCCTTCTGTCACTTTAAGAAACATGACCTTAGAAGATACAGTAGTGTTCATCTTTCAGTTCGCCTTGAGCGAAAGATGCAGCTCTGCTGTTTGGTATGCATTTTGAGTCTACTGAATTTCCCTGCAATAATTAGGAGGGAATGACTTTTTAGTCTCTTAGCGAATGCTCAGAAAGAAAGCGACGCTACAAAATCATTCAGAGTCCCTGTGGAACTAGGCTGCAAAATCAAGCCCAGCATTAACTGTACAGATAGGAGAAGGGAGACTCTTCAGATTTTTGTTTTCAGGATGTTCCTTTCTGTGGTGCTTCCAGTTTACTCCATGTCTCTGCTGAATAGCTCTGCATCTCCAGCATTACCAGTGTTGCATAAATGTCTTTCATTTGGTCAAGAGGCAACTAATGGAAGTCCTTTCTTATTCTGTATTTCCTTTTATTTACCAACTTTGGCACTGATAGTTATTAGTTGGAACATTGTTTGTCCGTGAGCTAACCACTGCTTAAGCTTGATTATCTTACTGAGTAAATGGCAAGGGCAGACACTGAGCATTTTAACTTACTTTTCTGCACTCTTATATCCTGAGAAGAGCAGTTCACCCACTTCTAGATAGATATTTTACTATTCAAAAACAAAACAAAAAATATCTTGGGGGACAGGTAACTGGAGTAAGACGGTTCCGTAACTGGGGATACCTTCCTTCAGCACAGCAGAACCATACATAATTCTCTTCTTTTTCACGTTTCCTGGATAAATTTCAGCAACTTCTAAAATCATTATAGCACGTTGGCTCAAAAAGGGCCAGCTAGCCGTGGCTTCCATACCTTATCTCCTTTTACCTGCAGAAAGAATTAATTAGGATGCAGTAATTGTATGTGAGAAATCAGACTTACTTGTTGGCCTCTTAAAAGATAAAAAGTAGTTTAATTTGCTATCGCAGCTCAGCTGGACCCTATAAGTTTAATATCCTTACTATGACTTTAAATCTCTTTGATTCTGAGTGATGAGGATGGGGTTATGAGGACCACAGACTGCTTCTCTTTTGACAAGAACCAGGAAATAAAACAAACAGATACTTAATTTATCTGTAAGTAGTTTCTTACTTGCTATCAAATAGGGCCCATTGAGTTTAAGATATTAACAGAAAATGACCGTGTTAGTGTTCTTATTTCAAAAACAAATAGGCAAAGCCCATATAGGAGAAATATTTCCAAATTTCTGAGAGTGTTAGAAATGCTGCAGAGGAAAAAGTCATGAAAATATCTTGACACAGGACTGCTAACTTCAACAAATTTAAAAAAACAATGCGCATATTAAAAAAAAAAATCAATACCCAGGAACACAGTAAATAGAGATGGAAAAGATATATTGGGTTATATGCTGCATCTTCTGCTAGAGTACAGTTGTTCACTGCAGTGTATCTTTTATCCATTGTAGCCTTAAATTGTTCAAAGCAAAGGAAATTCCTCTACTTCCTTTGGGAGTGTCTGTCACAGACTGAGGAGCTCACTGTCAAGGGATGTTTCCAGACGTTTAACCTAAATTATGTTCATTTTCCAACCATTAGTGCTGATGTTCCCTCCTTGGTGTTCATATCTCTCAGAAGGACTTTGCCATAGTAGTCCCTTCAATACTATTTGCTTGTTACACAAGCAAAAGGCACGTCTCTGGAAAAGGATAGAAAATGACAGGGCAGGGTGTTGCCATTACATCCTAGTTGCTAGAATGGCAATGCGCACATACCTACGTCTGCATCTCTCTCTATTCCGTGGTTAGTAGAGCGCCTTTCCAGTAGGATGAATAATCTGGAGAGCTGCGTGTGACCATACTGCTTCCAGACTACGTACTTAAGGTATCCCTGTTGCGCACTGTGTCGGAAAGTTAACCCAAAATGGAATGTGCAGAACCAGAGCATTAACAAGGTAAACAAGGGCATGGCTGGTGCCATCCAAGTTTTTCAGGATGCTCTGAGAGACAGACATCTCTTGGAAATTCTGTAGATCTTAATTTTGTGTGGGAATAAATGATACATTTTGATTAACACCTTCTTGTAGGAAAAACAGTTTAGAAAGCAGAGGTATGGAGGGACCAAGCTTTTGTGGAGTGTGGGTTTGTGTAGGAAGAAATACATTACACTACTCAATGCCTCACACTGGTACTCTCTAGGCATTCTGTGGAACTTCAAAAATAAATAATTTTTAAATTCCAGCTGTAATCACTTTCTAGGACGTGCTCGTCTTATTCATTATCACACTGTAACTCTGAAGCAGGCCAATTTTAATGTTTTGGTGTCTGTTAGCTAGTTTAATTGCACCTCGAAATGATATTTCATTGTTTTCAGTTAGACAGATATATTGTGTCAAAAGCATAGAAATGACAGGTAACAGCATACTCACAAAACGCAAATTGTTTTTCTTTCCTTGAAACCTTCCCTTGAAGATGCCCTTTTTTCCCGTAGACCCTTTCACTGTCTTTAAATGCCAGTGACACCTTTAGCTCCATCCCGTCACACAGTTTTCCTGTATCTTAGAGTCTTGCTGCCAGATGAGGACACTGGACAGCGGGATTGGAACCTTCCCCCTCCCCGACTCAGGGAACCGATCTACAGGGCGGCATGTTTCTAAGCAAGAATCAGCCTTGGAAACAGAAGTCGTTGCACCATCTGAGCAAATTCTTCTGTCAGCTCCTTCAGTAAAAGCCAAAACTCTTGAGCGAGAAGTGCCTTCAACAGCTGAGAGCCAGGAGTCTGTGGAAAGCATAATTAGTCACTCAACATCTGATCCGGCCATGACTGCCAAAGGTATACGACCTTTCCAGAGTCGTCTTCCAAAACCAGCTTCCTCAGGTAAAACGTCAATTACACTGAAAATCACATTATTTCTGCCCTGATGTCTGTTTTGATTAGCAGAAGTCCTATAATAATGAAAGCTGATAACAGAAACGTTAAATGCAGAGCAGAAGATATTCTTTTTATGAATGCATAAGGTTAACAAGTTTGTGACCTGAGCTGTATAGAAATTTTGTTGCACGTAATGCTTATCTGAGGAAGAAAAATGTGTTAAGTACTTAAATCCTTTTCTCAAGAAACAGTACTTGAGGAAAAAACCATATGCCAGCCTTGGAATTTGATTTGAATAAGAATGCAGATGTTCGGCAATATTCGGGATCAGACTGTGGCAAAATACAAAGCGTAGCCTTATTGTGACGTAAAAGAGATATATTCATAAAGACTTGCTTTTGAAACCAGGTTTGGAATAAAGACTCATTTGGCCTCAATGCATAGATTCTGCCCCAAGTAATATATAGCCTTGACCTCAAACAAGGCTTTCATTATTTTACTACGTTATCCAAATATATAGCTATATATGAACATAAAATACCTTAATTTCACTTAGCAGCTATGTTATGTTTTTAAATTATAAAATAAAAGCTGACAAAGGAATAAAAGGACTAGCAATCCAGCACACTAGCAACAAATAGCTTTCTGTAGTAAATAGTTCAGTTGAACTCTGAGCAATTTTTTATAAATGCACACGGACCATTTCTATACAGTTTTGAAGGTTTTAGAGTTATTAATGTATATGTCAATAACGTTAGAAATCATTACATATAGCATTTATAACAGGGAATTTTTCATAGCGTGATAGATATGGTACAAAATGCAGTAAAATTAGTTGATTTAATGGAGAAGACTATTGTTTTATTGTGACCAAATGCTATGTCATGTATTTGTTGGGGTTATGGTTATTAACACTTTGTCAGCGTAAGTACTTATGGCTCCTATAGAAGTTGTATGTTTCACTTGCATAAATCACTGTATAAGAGATTTCATGTAGTCAGCATGTAAGGTTAAATATCAAGTTTAAGCTTAGTTTAAGGCCATCAAATATGTCTTCTGCTAATGAACTGTGGTGTATTATCATAGAATCCTTTAGGTCAAAAAAGGCCTTTAAGATCATCGAATCCAACCGTTAACCCACTGCCAAGTCCAGCACCAAACCATGTCCTTCAGCATTGTATCTACATGTCTTTTAAATAACTCCAGGAATGGTGACTCCATCACTTCCCTGGGCAGCCTGTTCAAGTGCTTGATAACCCTTTTGGTGAAGAAATTTTTTCTAATACCCAACAGCAAATTCCCCTGATGCAGCTTGAGGGTATTTTCTCTTGTCCTGTCACTTGTTACCTGGGAGAACAGACCAACCCTGACCTCGATACAGCCTCCTTTCAGGGAGTTGTCAAGAGCAAGAAGGTCTCCCCTGAGCCTCCTTTTTCCAGACTAAACAGCTCCAGTTCTCTCAGCCACTCCTCACAGGACTTGTGCTCTAGACCCTTCACCAGCTTTGTTACCCTGCTTTGAACATGCTCCAGCACCTCAATGTCTTTCTTGTGGTGAGGGGTCCGTCATAAAACTGAGCCTAGGAGAAAGGAAGCCTCTTTTATATGTTCATAAGATTCATAACAGAAGAATTCTAATGAAACGTCTTAGAACTGAGTTGATTTAACAATATTCCCAGTGCAGTATTGTAATGGTATAACAGACTGCAAACACACATTGTATGCTTCATTGCAGACTGCCCTGCTTGTTTCAAATCAAAGCTAAATAAAAGATATTTTAATACTTAGTATTTTTAAAATAAATGTACTGTTAATTAATGGTAAGCCAAGGAGGATTCAGAAGAGAAATCTTAGTTATAGATTATGTGCTGCATGCTTGAATAGCCACATGTGTGACCTCAATTCAGCGGTGTGCTATAGAGTCCATGATTAAACACTGTCATTATAACAAATTGAACCGAAACGGCAAGCATTGAATTGCTTCATAAGAAGTCAGTAGCAGTAAGGTTGTTCTGATCTTAATGCTAATACTCAGTGCATCAACCTTGTAAGGTTTGTATTTTAATTAAGTTGTCATGAAGAGATTTAAAAAAAAAATAATAAAAAGTGGTATACATCAGATGGTGGGGACAACTCATTCTTTACTACAGTATTTTCTCTTGATTCTTCTCTCCTTCACTTTCTCATCCAAATGACAATTATTTTATTTCATATGCACTATTTATCTTCTTTGATACTCTGATTTTGCAGAGTGCAGGTATAGCAAATAGAAAGGCTATCTGATGGAGAATTTCTACTAGAAAGGTACTTCTAATTACATTTATATTAACAGACCATTCTCTCTCTGAGGACATGAAATAGCAAAGCAGATCCTACAACGCCTAGAAGTACTTATTGAATGCTGTTTCTTGTGTGAGAGAGTGTATATTGTAAAAGTATTAGAGGGATTTAAATCCATGTTTTCCTCTTCTCTTGTTAACTGGAAAAGGCTTTGGATCAAATTCTGCCACTGTAGTTGTTAGAATTATTCCAGTAAGTTGCTCCTTTGAGTACTAAGATATTATTTGACATAATGAAAGTATCATGACTTGCCCCCAGTATTTACTGAATTGTATTTGAAACGCTGTCATAAAGATGCTGATGAGACCTACAATTTAAATAATGCCTCTCTTAATTCAGGAATACTTAACCTTGCAAAGCAAAGTGAACAAATACCAAGTTCTGTGACCTCTGCCTCATTAGAGCATACTGACGAAACAGTGGAAATTAGAAAAGTTCTTCCAGAGTGGACCACCAAGAAAACTACTAAAACAAAGGTATAAGTTAATAAGTGTCATCTATAAAATGAAATACGTATTGTGGTGTAAAAAATCAGAAATAGTGAGTGTTTTTAATGTAGTGAGAGGAGTAACTAGCACACTAACAGCTACATTTGCTTTCTTGCCCTTCCTTTATAATCTCATTATTTATAATTATAATAATAATACAGCACCCAAAAGTATTTTGTCCTCATATTTTACAAACATGTTTTAATTAAAATCTTAAGTGTTTTACAGACAAGGAAATGGAGACCTCTTACCCTGTTTTTCTGTGCAAGAGACTTGATCTTTCCATGAGATTCGGATCTCTTTTCTTTCTTCAGGCCTAGGTTTCCTTGTTTGTATGGCTGTGTAGTACGAGTGTCTGAGCAGATGCACTTAGAAAGTAATGTGAAAGAGAAAATAATCTTCTTCCATGTTTTTGTGTGGTTTTGGTTAATTCCTGCAATGATCTGTCTGTCCTTCAATCTTGTCATGAAAACTGCAGAAAGAACAATCAAACAAATGCATGTACCTGTGTAAAAGCTACTGCTGGTGGTTGTCACGTTATTCATATTCAGGAATGTCAGGCTGTCAAGCCCCAGGAGGCAGTACAGGATCAGCAGGTTGGCAAAGAGAGAAAAAACTTTCATCAGGAAAGTGGGTGTTAAGGAAGGAGATTGTCAGACCCTGCTAGCTAATAAGCCTTGCATTACAAGAGGCTAAAAACATTTTGTTGCGTAACTTCTTTGCATGTCTGCTTCATCCATGTGGTTACCAACTGAGGTGTCTCACATGTTTATGTGGCCCATACTCTGGATATTTAGAACAGAAACAGAGAGATAAAACTACTTGTCTTGCATGTCCATTGACAAACTGGTGGTGAATCCCATGTAGTGCAGCACTGTTGGCTTCCAAGTAACGACAACATCAGTGGGATCTTCACCTTGAGCCAGTCATGACTGACCACGCAGTCCCAAAACAATCTTAACACGTGGTACCTATGTTACTGCTAGTTAGTCTGCCTAAGAGTTAGAAGGTCAGTGTGAGTGTAGCTGGCATGTAAATGTGCCTAAGTGGCTTCAGGACTACACCTGACTTGTAGTCTCCCAGTTTCATGGGTAGTGTTGGGCATACATGGCTACATGCAAGTATCCTTAGGTCTGGTCCCTTCTCCATGAATATGTCCTTCCTATCTAATGGATGTCCTTCTTCATCATGTGAAAACTGCAACATGGGTGGGAAGATGGGAAAATTAATATCACTCTTTAGAAAACAGAATGAAAAACTCTTTTGAGCCACTAATAGGCAATTTGAGTTAGGATAGTTGACAGTATTTGTTCCTGTAGATGCCATTAATTGAGCAGTGTCGGCCTTAGATTCCCCATACCCATCTTGTGGGTTTTATTGTACTGAGCTGCTGCTCCTGAAAGGTTTAAGCCTTCAGGCTTTCCATGATTAGAAGCTGTCCAGAGCTGTCAGCATTCCTTTTTACTCTCAGAAAAAAAATCCTAAGTGTTGCTTCCTGAAGAGAAAGGGAATAAGAATCAGCTGGGAATTAAGGGCTCTCCAGTACTATAATGTAAACATCATGGCAAAGGACATTGATGAATTTAGGAAGACTAGGATTTTCTGGTCTAGAAAGTGTGAGTATTGTCTACTCGCCATCCTAATAGTCTCTAGGATTGCTTGCAGCAAACCATTTGTTGTGTGATAATTTTGCATGTTATAAATATATTGTATTAAACATACATGAGAAGTTTTAAAATTTAACTTGGTAGATGAAATTATCCGAAAATGTTGGTAGATTTGAAAACAATGTTACAGTGAAAAAAATGGTAAAATTTGGACTGTTTCTGCCAGACTAACTCAAGGGACTTACCAGGACAAGAATGCACAATTACCCCCATGCCAGACTGACTATTACTACCCGAAGAACTGATTAGTTAAACTGGTAACTGGTAACACAGACTTTTTTCCAGTTGAACTACCCATTTATACTGTGTGATGAATATAGACCGTTCCACTCCTAATACTATGTCTGGCATTATATTGATATATGCATCATCTGAATGATTGCAATACCTTATTTGTACAGGACAGAGCTCTGAGAGTGTGTGCTTATTCTGCGAGCAGCAGTGACACTGAGCTGGAGCCAGAGTATGAAACAAACTATTTTAGAACTGCAGAGGAGACTTTTGTAGAGTTAACAAAGAACAACAAACAAGGTAATTGAAAATTGGTACATAAAAATGTGTATCCCTCATCTGCACTCTGACTCAGCAGCACATAGTGTCCTTCATTGAGTTTTCTGTCTAGTTTTTGCTTTCTAACTCCAGATCTTACTTCAGTCTAATTTCCCTTTAGCTTTTTATTACTTTCTGCTTTTTATTCCATGTGTATCTTTTTTCCCCTCTCTTCCACAGTTTTTGCTAGCAGAGGCTTAACTTGTAGGTTTTTATGTGTAAATCCCTGCAGTGTAAGTAAAAAGTCTTCTGTTAGATTATTACAAAATTTAAAAGGTGGCTATAAAGACAGCTTTCCTTTTTTTCTTTTTAATTATATTAGCCAGTTGAAATAATGAAATGATCAAGGCCATGGTTTTCCAGCCTCTATACCAAATTGATGTTGGTTATGCTGCCGTAGTGAAGTCTCTCTCATCATCCTCTGTGTATAGATTGCCATTTTCAAGTATCAACTCTTTTTGTGAGAGTTGATGGCAGTTTGGAGTTTACTGGATTCCAGTAGATAAAACCACATTAAGTGAAATTCTTGAGATAATAGTTTTCTGTGTGTTTAATAACCCAAGAAATTGCTGTCTTGTCTTGACCACCAGCTTGCTGTGCTTCAAGCCACCTTTCAGTGCAGACGTGTGCCCTCTGGGAGGGGGAGGAGAGCGTGGCTCATCTCCTTCCCTACGCAGCCCATGGCTTCCCTGCAGGAGATAAATTCTGGAGAGTGCAAAGGCCAGTGCAAGGTCTCAGCACCGCTGAAGCCCTGAGAGTTTAAGCAGTACTTCAGTGATTCATAGGATTTGTGCTGACCCTCTGCACAGCAGGGAGCTTGACCGAGCAGAGATTAGCACCTACCGTCGATCCCGCAGTGATGAATGCATTAAAAACACCGTGGACGGCTGGATACTGGCAACAGACATACTGTGCTCTTTAGTGTCTGCTGGGAGTTGGACTTAAACATTCGGCATTTTCAGAGCTAATCCTTTTTTTTGTGATTCCACCAGACAGAGAGCAGAGTAGGAAGCTAGGAGGGGTTCTTTATATTTACTCCTGTAATGTTGTATTTTTAATGTATATGAAATGTTGCAAGTCATTCAACTGAGCCCATAAACAATTTTTTTGCAGATTTTGCATTTTACAAATCATGTTCTAATACAAGAAAGATGTGTTTTGTTAAAGAAGTAGATAAGCACTTTTTTCTGTATTGATCACAATTTGCAAAACAAGGATTTTATGTCAGTTGCATTAAATGGCAGCAGATTCCAAGTTTAATGATACCTAAGCATGACTTGAGTCACTATTTTACATAGCAAACCATTACATTTGTGCATATGCCAAACTTTTGGGCTGGTAACAGAACCAAAATTCATAATTGTTATTTAGACAAACAGAAAATAAAATTTAGAAGCATTGTTGCAAGAGTATCTCTGCGATGGTCATTCCTTATAGTTGGATTTCTGTTCTGTGCTCTATAAATGCAGTTCTCACATCATATTAATGACACTACTTTATTCCATTCTGTATTCAAAGATCTTACCTTCTTTGTGCACACGAGTGATATAACGTCTAAACATCCAGCTAAGGCTGAGGTGGGGGCTGCAGCAAACCGATTCATAGAGAATATTTTTATATGTATAGATAATAATATTGATTAGATACATCTTCAAAACATTAATGAACTCTCACTAGTTGCACAGTTATAATGTTGGAGTGATTTTCATTTTCCATTTATGAGCAGAGAACAGAGAGACCAAGGGCCCAACACAAAGGCTACTAAAAGTCAGTGATAAGACCTTACTTGATTTAGTGGGCTTTGGATGAGACTCCTAGTACATTGCCCAGTGTTACAGAGAATGTCAGCAGAATAGCAGGGAATAAGCCAAATATTCCAGGTTCTTCCATTTCAACCATGAAAATGTTTTGATTCCATTTTCATGAAGGTTTTATCCTGATAGATTCTCTTGGAAGCACTGGAGACATGGACTCTTCCAGTGCTGTAGGTTATAATGTGAAGTTGAAGTTTGTGTAACAAGAAGTATGAGGAAAGAAGCTAATGATCATGTAAGCCTCTGTCTCCTGTGCGTTTTTCATGAAGCTCCAGAAAATTTCTTTCATTTTTGTTTTGATCTTCTGAATGAGTTTTCAGCCTTAGACTTTGGAAACTGGAGTTTTATTCCTAATGTTCTCATATTACAGTGGGATCTATAACAAATTAGTAGGACCGTTTTTTTACCTTACTAGTGTATTTATTTTTAATACTGTTGTATTCATTAGCTAAAAATGTAGTGAAAGGGAAAGAATTATCAAATATAGTCAAACTGAATGACATGCTAAAGGTACTTAGCACATCTGCCATGTAAGGCTGTTAAAAGAGAAGAACAAAAATGTACAGCAACTAAATAAGTAGAATGATCCCCCCAAATGAACCATCTTGTCTATAATTTTAAAAGAAAGGAAATTAATTCTGGCTACCTCGTACCATCTCCTTCGCCTTGAATAGTAACTATGAACAGTCCCCTGCATATGCATTGAGTGGAGACTTAGGAGCTCGTATTTTACTGCTTTTATTACATGGAATCCTAGATACCTTAAAACATTTGAAATACATTTAAAAATTGTAAAATTGTAAAATTACGTTGCAATGTACACAGACTGCATTTCATCAATTAAATATGTCATAATGATATTATTTTAACATCTCTTACAGCTGAGCAGGAAAAACAGAATCAGAGAAGGTCGTTTCTGGGGAACCCGATGTCAATCTTGGATTTATACCAACACAGTCTCTATGGCCATTTTGGAGAGGATGGACCTGAACAATTAACACATTACAGTTTAATTGAGCAGCTGAGTGGAGCTTCCAGTAAAGACAGCAAAGGCAAGGAGAGCTCAAGTGTGAGTTACTGTGATTTTTGTATTAATTTTCATTTTCTTCGTGATTATTTTTATTTGCCTTTTGTTTATTCGCCAGTGTGTTCATTGATTACAAAAACCAGGCCAAATTGAAAAAAGACAGCACGACCTGCAGAAGAGTAAAGATCTAAATATTTTTAGAACAGAATGTTGCATTCTGATACTCACCTGTTACAGAACTAGATTTCCAGTATTGACAAGTAGAGATGGTATTCTACCGTTAGAAGTTGAAATCTAAAGCTAGCAAGAAAACAAGAAAATCTTTTAAGGCTGCTCCTTCACATACACCTAGATCATATGTATAGCACAACATGTAGTAAATGACTTAAAATCTGCAGTAGGATTCCTGAACATTCAAATCAAACTATAGTGTGGAAGTCAGCTGTCTTCTGGTATGTTTTCAAATAACTCTGGATGTTAGCTCTGGAACTCCTGATTTGAGGGTTTAAAACATTATTTTGATGAAGATCAGTCCTGATGTCTTTGGTGGATCTTGATTCTAAACTGAAGCAAATTTGTTTTCTCCACTTACTCCATGTGAATCCGTTTGCTATTTCTGTCTAAAAAACTGTTGAACATGACATCATGTTGTCTCAACAACCTTGAAAAGCAACTTCTCAACCCGCTCTTTTCCTCCTTACACCTCTCTCTCACTTTTTCTCTCCTTTGCTCTAACAAGCCTATTTGTTTAAAAATAGAGGTACCCAGACATGATCCACAGTCATCATGTTCAATCTCTTTCTCCATCTCTTCCTCTTTTTAAATACAAACTCTTTTGTTTCTATGTGTAGCACGTTTACGGTATGTTACAGTATAGCCAAAGACGGTAGCAGAAAATAATGAATGAGCTGCTGTTTTGTAGGATACTGGTGTAGTTCTTCAGTGAAAAAAAATATTTCTATCTTCCCAGACCCCAGTTTTCAGCTTCAGAAAATCACTGTGTGTTGTAACTTCAGAGGTGATTGACTCTAACCAAAGTTACATATTTGTGAAGAAGAAAAGGAAAAAAGGATAAAAAAATAGATAGCAGAAGAGTATTAAAAGGATAGATGAAGGGAAATAACGTGAACATCCTCTTAGTTCTTCATCTTGAACGTCTAGAAATTCATGGGTTAATGATGCAGATTAGATTAATTGTATATGTATGTATGAATGTATATAAAAATACATACAAATCAGTTCTGCCTCCTGAAGGCCATCTTTTGCTATTAACAGAGCAATTGGATTTACTTCCACTATAGAAAAGTGGCTCAGAGTTGCATATACTTTTAATTCATTCTTCTCCTGCATTTCTTGTGTATGACATGTCTGCAATGTGCCAAATCAGCATCAAAACTTAAACAAAACTCATGGAAATAGCCTGAGGATTCTTGTAAAAATTATCATTAAACTATAAGGCAAGAGGTATAACTCAGCACTAGCGTTTTTCCTGCATTACGTTGGGGGGCTTTTGAGATTACTTTTCGAGGATCTGAAATAGTGCCCAAAACTGCATTGCCTCTCGGTGAACAGTAAAAGCTCAATAAAGCACTAGAGATTTGCCTATTAGTATTAAACTTTTCAGAATGACAAATGAGAGGCAGTGACCATGAAAAGCAGGTTGCCCTGAACTCCTTGTTTGAACCAGCATAGCAAATTTTTCTGAGCTATAATTTGTCCAACCCAAGAAGATCCACAGTCTGCTTAAATTAGAATTAGGTGATCTGGAACACTGCCCACAAAAAAGAAAAAAAAGGTGGGGGGACACCAGAAACTGAGGCACTTATGGCAAACAACTCTAGAAAAACAAACCCAAACAAACAAAACCATACATTTTGAGGGGGGAAAAAATGCAGCTTTCATGCAGAATATTTGTCATTTTGAAAAAGGAAATGCTACGTGCTTTGAATTTCATTCCCAAATGGTGTGTGTGAAGACTTTAAAACGGAAAAACAACCAAGTGTTGTGATGGGCAGAATGTGTTTATGCTGCTTGTCGAAAGAGCAGCGTGCTGCATCAGTCCCTCAGCCCAATTAAATTGGGCTGTACAGCACCAGTACGATAGTGGCTTCAGACTGGGTGCTCTAATGAGACTTCCTGGCAGGAAGATCTGTTAACCCAGACTTACTGTCATTTGAATTGTCTCCTTCTCACCGAACAGTCACCAGAGTTACCCCCAAAGTACATACACAACAAGTTTTATCAGCAAAAAACAGTATTGCACAGGAGTTTCAGAAGGGAAACAACGGAAGGGCAATTACTGTGATAAAGGGACACTAAATGGACAGTTTGAGGAAACAAAAAAGGCTTTTGCACATTGAAAGGAGTAATATTTATTGTTCCAGTTTCTTATCTGCCAAGTCTTAAACAGCATCGCTGTTAAATTCGCTTGGCCCTAAAACCGGCTTGACGTTACATTTATTTTGACCTCAGAAACATATTCTGCAGTAATGCTACCCTTTTGTACACTGCAGAATTTTGGACAAGAAAAAACAAATCACAATTTCCAAGAAAGGAATAAAATGCATTGAACCATGGACATAAGATTTTCACTTAAATTAACACCTATGGTGTATTTTTCTCATGTAGGATTTTGAAAACTAGATACGGTAGTTTTTATATGTATCAGTTGAATTAATTTTAATTAAACAGAAACTTTTCTGATGTTATAAAACCTATGTAGCACCTGCTCCAGAGACCACTGCAGTCACCCCATGGGAGACACCTATTCAGTGAAACTTCAGTGAGGCCTACATTAAACAGCTGTTCCTCTTCCTTGTAGCAGTCACCGGTCGTGCCTGGAGCAGTTTGCTGACGTCATGATTGCTACCATATTTTTGCAATGAAAACAATTATTTGACATTTCAATTAATTTACTGTTTAGATTTTAAAAGCTCTGTGATTTATTTTTTTTCTTACAAGAATTTGGAAAACAGGATAAATTTCCCTCACCCAGGCCCGTTGTTTATTAACTTATTTTATGATCAAATGAGAACCGACACAAGACTTTTTATTGTCTTCTTTGTTCCCTTGGAGAAGTAACTGGGTTGGTCGAAGATTTTATTACTTAATCATCCTTACGATCTCAAAGCATCATGAAAAATGTGTTTTCTTCTCTGTCCTTAGCCATCCATCACGTATGTTTTTTTATGTAATACAGCCCTTCCTGCTTTCTTTTGTCCCTGTGTGTTACTCAATTTGAGTCACCATCAAGGCTTGCTTGTATTTCAAGGCACGACTTGAGCACTTTAAAGGAAAGATGCTTTATGGAAGGGGTTGGTACCCATCACAAGTGTCTAAATCCTCTTATTTCCCCTCAGTTGTGATGACATACATGAGAAATCAGACATTTCTGGCACGGTTGCAACGTTAACTACATCAGCAATTAACTAGGGGCTCATTTAACGAGAGAGGCTTGTATGTGTGATGTGAAGTTATGGTCTTATTCAAGAAGGCAGAGTTTGTACATGTTGTACAGATGATACATGAAGGAGATCAAATGCTCAAATCACCGTGTCTTGTAATTCAAGTAGATATTAGAGCTTACTGGCAAACACAGGAAGCGGAAAAATTAGAGAAGTTGCTGCTGTTTTGGCTGCACTTACAAATGGGACTGACATGGCGGCATTCCCGGATAAACTCAAGGTTTTTTCACAGCTGAGTAAGCTGATTGGGAGTTAATGCTATGTGATTGACTCATTGTGCTCACGAGCCTTCTCATGCATCATATTAACAGGGAGGAATATCCACATAAGGGCTAGAAATAGGAATAAGGAAGTTTGGTAATTGCACAGCACTTGCCGTCCTCAAGGATCCCAGAGTGTTAAGCTGATACTATAGAGGATGTTCCAGCATTCCTGAATTACAGCAATTGTTGAAGCAGCCCAGGCACTTCTGCAGGCTGCACTAAATAAGGGTAAGGGAAAAACAAAGACAGGCATGAGCAGCTTCTGCTTGTGTCTCATCTGCAGAGATCAGTAAGTCCCGAGCTAGGGTATGAATTGGCAACACACTGGGCACTTTGTACTGTTCACCTATTTAGGCAGCTCTTGGAGAATGTGCCAGCAAAGTTTATGTGCCTGCTTTGGATTCTCTGAGTCACTTTCTGGAGGTGCCTTATTCTCTCTGAAAGAGAGAATCTCTTAGGCTCTGAAGTGGAGCACATCTTAAAAGAGATTCTCTCTATTTAAATGTCTGAAGTAGTTCCAGAGAGATGGTGTGCACTGTGTTTTCACAGACAACTAATTTTTTTTTCACATTTTCTGATATGCTTGGAGAGGAGTTCTGCTTATCACATGTGAAAAAGCCTAAGATGAGGATTTGGACCCAATTAACGGTTGGGAAGAGCTTCATCCTAAAAGTTTAAAGTTTAAAGGAGGTATTGACCTGTGGAACTACTTGCTTCCTTGCCTTGACCAGCGACTGGAAGCCTATGCAGTTAGCTTGTACTGAGTGCCAAACTTTTAACCCTAAATTAGCAAGATTAACATTGTCCCAAGCTTTCCTCCATGGAGAACTAATAAAAAGCAGCTACTGTAGCTGCCATTTGTATTCTAGAGAGTGAAGCAGCATCTCAGTGCACCCTCGGGTGAGCACTAATTTCCTTGCTTATATGTTCATAACGACAGGAGTTCCTGCAGCTGGGGCAGCACTGGGTGATACCTGGCTAGTTCCTTGGTCTCAGGATCTCAGTTTGACTGTCTCTAAACTGGGGACAGGAATACCTATCTTATGTTACCAGAAAGAAAACAGCAAATGCTCTCAATGGCCTAGGTCTTAGCTTGTTTATGCAATGTGTGTGTTACTGCAAATACAGATTTTGAAGCCAATGCTACAAATTATTATGCTAGAAAGTAATAGAAGATAGAAGGTGTCCCTTGTCAATAAGAGAAGGTATCTAGATGGGCTGGATCAAATCTAGGCATTAGTTGATTATGGATTTCTGTGTACTGATTGTATGATTCGGTTACTGTGCCTCAAACACAGAACCTTCACCTCCACTTTGCTGTTTTCCTTGTCTGGCTTAAAGGAAGATGATGGGGTGAGGAGGGGATCAGTTATGTTTCCTTTCCCTGCTCTGCTGAACCTCTGATGCTAGGGAAGATGCTGCCAGTGTACAATTTGTAGATGGGGAATAAGTCTGCAGATTCTTTCACACATCTTTTCTGTTTTAAGATCGATGTTTTTCTTTCATTTAAGGAATCAGTATATCAAATTATTGCATATGTTGAAGGAGGTGATCCATTAATGTAGATGTTAGGTGATGCCAGTCTAGAACCAGACGTTCTAATTCCATCGGGGTCAGATAGCCTTTCATCCTCCCTGTCACGAAAAAATTTACTGTATTTATGCGTTTTTATTAGATCTTCAGAATTCGCCTTGTGTTAACACAGGGTATATATAGAAGTTCCAGCAACACTTTTATAAAGGGCAATGTTACAAAGGGAAAGCAAACCACGCAGCATGGACTGCACTACTGAAATAGCCACTCTCTGTAGCCCAGCACACCCCCTCCCCATCCCTACCCGTGCTGCGTGCGGAGGGCTTTCAGCAACATGTGCTTCCATTTGTCAAAATTGTCTCAATAGAATTCACTCACTGACAGGCTTTGGGCTGTGAGACTTCCTTTCTATTTAATCAAAGGATTTTGATTCTCAGATGAATGATGCAATACTTGTTCCATCAAAGCAGAGACTGTCTGAGTAATTACCCAAGTTGATGCAAGATCTATTGTCAGGGGAATTTTATAGGAGTATTTGACAACATATGTGACAACAACCACAGGAGCATGATCTGATAAGAAAACAGATTTTACCATGCCACCCATGGGAGTAGTACAGAATTAAAAATATTTTTCCTAGCCTCAAGTCTGATTCAACTCATATGGGGAATGTGAAATTAGAAACAGACTAGGATGTCTCCAGACACCAACAAATCCCACATCTCTGCATGATTTTTTTTCCCCTCCATAGGGCAGATTCACATTCCAAGATCTGCTACCAAGCTTTATATTCCTAATCAGGTCTTATTGTTTCTAGTATCTCGCCATCAAAGTTGCCTCCAAAAAGTAAAGTGAAGAGACAGCAAAACAAGCAATTTGAAGACTGCTAGGCAGTCTCCTGGGACCAAAGTCTCACTTGACACGTATCACTTAAAAGAAATGTTGTATAGTGTGGAAGAACGTTCTTACAGTTAGCCTGAGGAACTAGCTTGGCAACAATAAAAAGCTGCTGTTACACAGAGACTCATTCCTCTCCCCATGCCTTCTAGGTGAAACTACTGAGACTTCTTACACTGTGGAGGGTTTTAGTAAAAATCATGCAATGGAGAGTGGCTCAGCAGGGGGGATGATAACATCCTCCATAACTTTTTTGTAATTTTTAAAAGGCTTTGGCAAGGCAAAACGACATTTGGAAGGCAGAGTCGGCCAGCGAAAATATCTTTTTTAATGGTATGCAAGGGATATTCTTAGGAAAAACATATCCTGAAAAAAACTGGAAGCTGTTATCTGCTGATACAGTTCTGCTTCTAGCACTAATGGACTCAGTAGTGTTAGTGCTGTGCCACCAAATCCCATTCTGACTAGCCCTCCAGCTGGTGTAGAAGTTCTCTCTATTTTATGTTTGGTTAGTGTATTTATGGGGACGGGTAGGTGGCGACATTTTAACTCAAATACCTTTTAGCACAGAGTTTTAAAAGACTATTTGGATATTGGTGAGGGATAGAGTGTCTTTGGCATGGTACAGCAAGCTGTGTGGCATTTAAAACACATGGTGTGCAAGGCTAGCAGGAGAATAGCTTGGATGTGAGTCTGAGAGAAGACGCGGAGGAAGTGAAAAGCCGTAGCTAGGGGAGGAAAGTTAAGGACTTGAAGCATTATTGGCACGTAGGTGCCATAGGCACAGTGTCATGTGACGCTAAATCCCCAAATAACTCCCAGCAGCAAGTGAAGTGTGCCCGTGTGGTTTGTCAAGTGCCAGATGCAGATGTGCGGGCTTGTCTGATTTAAAGCAACACACCGAGCTGTCCTGTGGCCACAGCTGGAGTGTTGTGCTCACTGAATATAACCCCTTTGGCACTGTAAAGAGGGAAGAACTTTGCCCTTTTTTGAGTGGAGAAAACTTGATCACTGGAGCAGAAATGCCGTAGCCCAACATCTCAGCAAGTAATTTCAAATTACAGAGAACACCTTGTCTTTTCAGCCTGTAGGAGCTGCATAACCACATTGCACGCTGGCCCAGATGCCGCAAAAAGTCCTGCAGCTCATTTGCGGGAGTCCCCGGAGGAACGGCCCAAAACGGCTCATGTACGAACGCCCGGAGCCATGCAGAGCTGTACAGAGCTAATGTACAGTGAGCCTGCTTGGGCAGAGTGTTAGCACAGCTGCTTACGGCCTGGTTACTCCAGGTCATTTCCCAGCAAGGCAGAGGAGCTGAAATAAGTGGAATGTTGATAGGACTCCACCACATTTGGTCCCAGCCCTCCCGACTTGCTCACTGATACCGTTGCACCCCACTGCGCTGTGCCTTCCACGTCCACCCTGAGCACTGCAATGTCTACTTGCCTATATAGCTGAAGATTACACGAGGATTTAATAGACACTGTGGCTCTTAGGTGTAAGTAGGCAGATCCTTTAGTCTAATAAGACCCAAAAGTACATCTCGAATAAAAGTATCATTTGCCAGTGATTTCTCTGAGTGCAAAAACGTTCCGAGCTGTTTTTTGAAGGTTTGACAGGTGGAGCTGCTGTGATTTGCAGCATGGCCCAAAGGGCACTAATGTTTCTGCCATTTGTACCCAGGCACTCTTCAGTCCTCCATCTTTGGAAAGAGAGCTTTAGGTTTCATTTCTCTCTGTGTCGAATTGGTATATTACAATGATACCGTAGGCCAAAATGGAATTCAGGGCACATTAACAGCAACAAATGACAAATATTAGTAAGCTTGTGAGATAGTGTGAGAGTTGCAATGGTAGAAATGATATTAGTAATAAAATAAAAAGCTAAAAAACAAATTGGATACAATAAACATTGGATTGACTCAATCAAGATAAGAGCAGTAGGGCAGGGAGGTATTCAGTGAGCTGTTTGTTATCTGAAGCTGGAAAATATTTTGACTCCAAGAGGAGCATTTGATTAGCAGAGTTAAATGAGATGAATAATGCTGTAATATTTTTGTGAATTGTTTTTCCAGCTGAAACTTGCCTTCCCCATCTATAACAGTGGTATGTTTTGCATAAAACACTCAAACATCATTCAGGGAAGGGTAGGAAATGACTAATCTTTTAGTATGAGAGCCGTTCTTGCACAGCTGATGATAGCAGGAACTGTGGCAGTACACTGAAAATATGTTAGCAAACTGGTTTTTTTTTAAAGAGGATGCTTTTTCTTTTCATATGCACACAGACAATAATATCCTAATCAACATGCTCTTTGAAAAGAAGGCAAACTTTATGTCAAGTATCGGCAAAAATCATATTGAAATAATATGAAGGTGTTCATAGTTTATTACACAAGCAGATTTTACCTGCCAATAATGATTCACCTTGTATTTCGATGAGAAGTTACACTGTTCTTTGTGCAGTATGTCACGCAGATTGTCTAAATCCTTAAGAAAAATATTGGTTAAATATTTTTTTGCAAACTCAAACTCTCTATAGCAAGTCCTGAAGCTAAATATTTTATTTCTTACTGTATTTTTAGACCCTGATACATGAATTCCAGTCCTTGTGCTGCATCCATACTATTTTAATGGAAATTAATATTTGCAGGAGAAACAAACATGGGATTTAGCAGACTTATTAGCAGTAGGTGACACAGGGAAGTTTGGGAAGTTTATAAGATACAGCTATGGAATTGAAACGTCTGTCTTTCACAAAGGCTAAGAAGAGTGATACAAATTTTCCTAGCACATGTCAGAGTCCTCTCAGCCTGAACTGCCCATCAATCCAGAAGTGACTGAGACATCCTGATAGCTCCGCTCCCATTAGTGCTACCTTCTCTGGATTGCTCCCTTCTTTGCCTGATCATTAACAGGGGTCGCTGAAACTTTTACATACTGCAAAAAGCTGTAGCCTTAAGAACTTCTCTTAACGACTCTAGTGTTACTCTCAGCAAATAAAGCATCAAGAGAGTATTTCAAGAATTATCTGAATAATTGCCAGTCTAACATTTAAAAGTGATTTTTCTGACATCCTATTACATATGCACATATCCTGTGGATTATTGAATGCTCTGTAAAGCATACTCTAAAACAAGACCTCAGATGGATTTGGGTGGATGAGAAGTAAAGCAAAAGTGGGTGGGAATGAAGAAATTAAATATAATACACTGCTGAGCATTACAAAATTAAAATGTGAATCATGCAGTAATAGTCTATGCAGGAGAGTCTAATCTTCTCCAAGACACTGTATCTGCAGAAAAGTTACCAAACTGGGAAACTTGTTGGTAACATATGTACTAAAATGCAAAGCAGATTTGAAATGTAAGAGTTCAGACAGTGCTTGAAACCAAAGAATAGAAGTAGCTAAGCAAATCCATACATTCCTATTTAGACACTTCAGCTGCCCAGTTTTCAAAGGTGCTAGGAATCTGCAGCTTTTACTGGTGTCTCTGACAGATTCACGTATTTAGATCCTGTGAAAATCGTGATGTTTATACAGGTGCTTGAAAATTGGTGTAGATATCTAGCACAATTCTATCTAGCACAATTCTGACCTGTAGCATCCTCCTTCTGTACACTGGTTCTGTGGGCAATGTCATGGAACATCAGCAGACATTTTCCCCTGATTTAAAAGGAACGCCAAATACTGTGTATTTTTTAATCTGTTCCTACAGTGTTACAGTCGAGATGGTATCATAATCAAACTCTTTTTATTTTAAACCTATTTTTTATTGCATTTTCCATAGTATTAGTGTATGAGCAACTGGAAAATACTAAAACTTGCATCTCTATTGCTTTACAGAATACTTTCATTATTACTATTATTGGAACATCATCCTTTCTTTCCATGTTTCTGAGAGCCACTATAACAAGCCAGGTTACCAGAGAGCATTTCTAGAAATAAAATCTATTGTAAAAACATGGAATCTGTATTATGACATCATTAGTAGCACAGCGATGAAAACAGAGGCAGCAGAGGAAGCCGAAGAACAGCAGTCACCATCTGAAAGAGCTGCAGAATGTGAAGGGCTGTTGCCTTTCTGGTTAACTGGTAAAGACTGAATAGTCTTGGAGTTTCTGTTTGCTCATGGTAGTTTCATCACTTGTAGTGTGGATGCTAGAAGATGAAGTGTCTGGCTATGTAGGAAATTTAGGAATTAAGACTTTTATCTTCTTGTCTTGTTCTGTAAGGCAAATACTGTTGGTTTTTTCCTCACATTACATAAAAACTAGTAGGTTGCTCAATTAGTATGTTTTCAAAGTGGAAAGGGGGCTAACGTTGATGTACTAGTGTCATACATTTAGCTCAGCACTGTCCGTCTGTCCCTGTGGGAGTGTTTGGGAACCCACATGTTCTCTGTCACAGCTAAAAACTTTGATACCAAGTGGGGAGTGCTCTGGACTTGGGATTTCAAGTACTTCCTGCCATTCCTGTGGGAAATAGAGCTTCATTTGCCTCCATATCCTGTTCCTCCAGGAGGTTGTAAGGCCTGGAGTCTGGATGTGAAAGGATAGAAGAATCCAGATTTATGAATGAATCATTATATAGATAATTACCATTTGTATTTACTCAGGGGCAGAAATTACTCAGTGTCCACAGGCCCTAGGACACAGGGCATGAACAGAAACATCTCCATAGGCTCCATAAGCTCTGGATGGCAGAAACCCCCTGAGCTTTTCTGCAGGGCACTCCAATAGAAATAAAATCACAGACAACTCCAGTTGATATATCCAAGTCTGGCTTGCTGTTGCTGGTGGCATTAGCATTTGCTAACCTGTGCTAAACCAATTTTGTGAGACAGTTGGGAGTTGAACAAACCTATTTCAGATTGTATTTTGGACGAATCTCAAGCATGGGGGAAACTGGTCATGTTCTGTTCATTGCAGCAGATGGTATCCCATTTGGTGTTTGTTAGCTTTGTTTGCAGCTCAATATTTTGTTTCTAGGGGAACTCAGTAAGTTAAATAATTTATCTCTCTAATGCATCAAGAGTCTGATCCAAAGTCTACTGAAGTCAGTGCAAAACATTTGATTAAGTACCACATACGCTGGATAAAATGCCAGGTCCTGTATGTTGAAGAGCATTTCAGATGCTCTCTAGTGAGAATGATGCAGGCCTCTGCCTTTCCATGGAGATTTTTTTGCCTGCAAATTAAAAATAAATATTCAAATAGTGAGAAAAGCTTACCATTTAAGAGTGCAGGACTGTGGAGATCAGGGTGATGTTCTGGCTGACTGTCCAAATTGCTAAACTTCTTTTGCTATTAAATTCCCCATTTTTAAATGAAGAGTATAAATAATACCTTCCAGCTGCATTTGGAGTTTAATCCAGTATGGTTAGCACCCTGCTTTGAGGACTTTGAAGGCCCCATAGCACTGCTAAGCAAATAATCATTATCACTTAATATTCTCATCAAGCATTCTTACTCAAGATGGGATTTTGCACATGTTTGAACCACAAACACGTCGCCCCTCTGCTGAGGAATTTTCAGAGTGTGAGAAGCAAATTCACACCCTGATCCTCCAAAGAGTTTTGCATGAACAGAACTATACCACCTTCAGCGGTCCTGCTGTCCATACAGGGCTCCTAGCAGTGTCTGCGCACAGAGGACATTTTTATTCCATTCTTACAAGCATTTGAATCTTGAATTATCTTAAATATCAAAGAAACCAGCACTTTAAAGATATCTTTTGTATTACAATAAATATCAGATGCCCGTTCGTTTTCAGCAACACTTTTCAAATTATTCATTTTCTAGTACAGCCTGGGCTTTATGCTGTGTTTTTATCCAAATTTCCTGTTTATATCATCTTTGGTCATTCAAAAAATGAATGCATACTAGCTCTATAGTGAGTCTGCATGAATTCCAGTTGTATTTTAGTCCTCCTAGTGGTCTATTATATTAACAATATTATAATCTGTATTTTAGGCATAGGAACGTGCTTTATATTACCAGTATCTCACAACAGTTTGCAGTGTTAATACTGCAGTAACACTTCCGTATTGCTGAGATCAGTAATTTTCTAAGGCATTTGTTCAACAAATCCATTCATGTAGCTCTACATGTTTAATTATACACAAATTGTAGCAAAATCAATTAAAAAAAAATACTACATTATTCTGTCATTGCAGGAAGCCCACTGTGGGAACAGGAGCCTGTCCTGGCTCCTCACACTAAACTCCTTCTTTGATCATTCCCAACAGAGGTTTCCAAACAGGCAGATAGAGGGGTCAGACCCCTCGGAACCAGGGTTCCCAATATATATTTTCACCGTGCTTCCTTTCTCCTAAAAGCTCTCCAAAGCCTTCTCAAAGTAACACCTCACATTCTACGAGAGGACTTTCATAGCTCAGGTGGACTCAGCACAAGTGTTTACCAGTCTTTTAGATTCTGTTAGCTGCTTAACCTGAACCTTGCTGGTATCTTGGGAAGGGAGGGTGGAAAGGCAAAGGTCTGTCCAGCACACTTGTCTTGGCTCCTTTCTATTTTGAGGCTGTGCCCCTTACAGAGAGTTTGCAACCACTAATGCCTCCTGCCAGATCCAACTGAGAGACATTTTGTGTGCCTGGCTGAACTGCAAAGTAGGATAGAGGTTCTCATGACCGAAAACAGATGTACTTCTGTCTGAAAGGTGAAGTAAACAAATCTAAACCCATAAATTAACTAAAATTCCCCTCGGATCACAGCCAAAGGGTATGTGTTTTAATCAAAATGTGTATCACTGCTTTAATTTTGTGATGAGGCAAGTTGAATAAATCATAAATCTCCAGGTTGTAGGTACTTCCATCTACATCTCCAGCAGTGGTCATCTTGCTCTCCAGCATTACTCTGCTTAATTCACAATGTTTCTTTTTGATCATCCTGTGGAGCTGGGCAGAGGAATATCATCTATAATCTGCATTTCTGATATGAATTGCCTGTCCCCTGCATGTAGCCCTGTCTCTCATTTCCTTTTGGATTAATCCACATAGTTTCTGAGTCACAGCCCAGGACTGTATCTGAGTTTCGTTAAACATGAGATCAGTTACAATCTATGGCTTTTTTTATCAAGATATGTTTTAGTTCACTGGCTAAATTATTAAATCTAATTTTAGCCTGTTTCTGTTCTTGATCTTGTCACCACAAGCACAGTGCTTTCTCCTGGTAGCTATGGTGGATGCCCCAAACAACACAGATTCTCTCAGGTACCAGGCATACTGCAGGTATTTGAACATACACCGGGTACTCCATGATCACAGAATCACAGAATGTTAGGGATTGGAATGGACCTTGAAAGACCATTTAGTCCAACCCCCCCTACCAGAGCAGGAACCTAGAGTAGGTCACACAGGAACGTGTCCAGGCGGGTTTTGAATGTCTCAAGCGAAGAAGACTCCACAACCTCTCTGGGCAGCCTGTTCCAGTGCTCTGTCATCCTCATAAATGATCCATAAATCAAATGAGAAGGCCTCTTCCCTGACCCCAGTCTCTCATGAGATAAGTGAGAGGGCTGAGCAAGGAAGCACAATTGTTATCATTACACAAGTCTTGTTTCTGATGGATGCTCAGGTATTTTGTATACACAAAGTAAATACTCCAGGAGTGTGAATGGCTGGCCTCAGCGGTGGTAGCGATCAAAGAAAACTGCAGTTGTGGACGTAAGGCCAGGGAAGGGAATAAAGAGGACATGAGACCTGGCTCTCGTGCTCTTTTACTACCAGGAACATGTCTGTGGAGCACAAATACCGCTTGACAGCAGTGGAGTAATACATCAAGGGTGAAGCCGAAAATCTTTCTAACGTAACTGATGGGTAACATTGAAATGAGGCCTTGCAAGTAGACACAGCCAAGAACTCTGCCGGTCTGGTCTCTGAGGTACCTTGCTTGCCTCAGATCATATCACCATGCTTCCCAGTTCCTTTGTTTCAGCACGCTTCTTCATCCATTCTTGTATAAACGGTAGGGAAGTAGTTCTTGCTCTCCTTACGGACACCACATCCTACCGCATGCCGTGGTCTTTGCTCCTTTGTTGTCTGTGTTTATCCCCTTGTTCAGCAGATGGTTCTGTGGTCCTTGTTCAGCTTTTAGCAGGAGGCACTCAGGGTGCAGCTGCAATGCCTTCTTACGGTGGACTTCTGTTCTGTGAGAATAAACACAGGCTCGGCTCACAGAATGGTTTCCTGAGCCAGCAGCACACCATACTGGGCACGTTCCTGGGGCCACGTGCACGAGAGGATTGCTAATGCTCCTTTCCTCTTCATCACCTTGAGTGGGGGAGCCACGCAGGCAGGCACCTGCAGCTCCCCACGCATTCGCAGGGAATCCGGGAGCTCCTGCCGATGGGCCTGAGTTAACAGACATGTCCTCAAGCACATCTGAAACGTAGCCATGAATTTCTCATCTTTTAAATTACTTTCTTTACTTGATTAACTTCCAACATTTTTGTTAATTCTTGATTAATTTTGAGTTGGCTATTTAATACATTGTTTGGTTAACTAATTCATGTAGCTGTTTATAATTATTGCCTTACTGTAAAATCATCTTAATAGAAGGTTAAGAGTTTGGTTTTTTTTGTTTTCTTTCCAGTAGAATAACAAGTTATTTTATTATTCAAACAAGGCTTACTTCCTGCTGTTTTCAATAAGATTTTTAATAAATATGTAAATTTTAAAATTAATTTACTGCATATGTTTGGCAGTGTGATTCTTGAACTGACAAAAGTTTGATGGATTGTAAAATTATCCTCCATAAAAATCATCAGTCATAGTAAACAGAATTTATCAGCCTCTGGTAATTTTACAGCTTTTTCTTCATCTTATCTTCTGTTAGGAACTCACTCAAAATTGATTATAATATAGTATGTTTCTAGAACCATAATTCATTCATAGATTAATTAGATTTTAGGTTAATATCCCATCATGGTATAGGACATGAGCCAACAGTGTTTTCCAGTTGTTACAGAACTGCAGTAGAGAAACCTTGATTACCGTTCCCATGTGGTTTAACCGCCAAGACTAATCACTAATCAAATTCAAACGACATAAAATGGAACATCCTTCATAGCATTTATTTTCTAGCTGACTTATACAATGGGCTCTTTATTGATATGACTTGGTGTGCTGAAATGAACTAAAAATTGCAAGAGAGGATTTATCCTTCTACTTTAATTTGGTTCTGCAGCCTATATCCGAAACTCTTGCTTGGTTTTTTGTGCGTGTTGTGTCTCTGTCCCTCAAAATATTCAGCCCTACAGCAATGATAGATTGTTTGCATAAATTTAGAAAGTACATGTAAATAACTGTAGTTATGTAGGATTTGATGGCAGATGAACTTCAACATAGGTTTCCATTCTGCAGTTCATGCTTTGCCTGAATCAGTACTGAAAATTGTGCAGATTATACTGTCAGCTGAAGAGGTGGCAAATGCAGTCCTGTAACCAGCATCATTATTTACACCTATCCTGTGCCAGTTTTCTCTGATTACAGAGGAACTCTTGTAGTCTCGTTGCACAGGGTCAGAAAATAGTAGGCACGTGGTTCAGGCTGCAGCAGGTTTACTGGGAAGGCAACCTGGGCTACAGCCTCTTCCTCTGCTGCCTCCAGGAGCTCTTGCCCATGCAACATGTGGCATGATGGCCCGGCTGCATCCCCTAACCCCCACTTGGGGAAGGTGGTATCCACATGCTTATAGAGGAGGCAGTCCTTAAGGGCAGTGGGTTATGGTTAGATTCACTAGAGGTAAAAAAAAAAATGTGATATGTAGAAAGTTGATTAAAACCTGGAGTGGAAAAGAAAATGACAATTTCAGGCTCCTAAAATAAACTGTTTTGTTGGGATGGGGTTTAAGCATGCTAATTCAGAGGTTTTTAAGAATAAAGAAGATCCTGATTCCACATGTGAGAATTATCACCTCTCTATTTCTGCTTGGTGAGAGCTTGGAAGAGGCATCGTTCTGCTGTGTGTGCACCTTGTATGCAAACGTGGAGCCTCCCACCACAGCGGCTAAACACGCAGTCGTGCAGAGGTGGACTGGTGGGTCTGGAAAGAGTGTTTGTCTCTTCTCAACTGTCCTCCTCAGAGGCTAAAAATGAGAAAACTATTTGCTGTGGAGCTCACTCCTTTGTTTTAAATGACCTCTATGAATCATCTTTAAAACTTGTAAGATGGGACAGACTCACAGAATGGCAAGGGTTGGAAGCGACCTCAAAAGAGAGGATTACTAGTGTGAAAAATATTACCCACTACCAAGTACCATTTGCAGTACAGTCTTGAAGTGCAATTCCATTTTCCATCAGTATGCAGAGTGACGTACGGCCAGGAACCCAGGCATAACTAGAGAACAAGAGCATAAGTGCCTATGTAATTACCAAAATAAATAGTCTTGTTCAAAAAAAGCCAAAGGTGGAAGATGAAGACAGGTAAGAACACGGCTAATACTTAGGAGCAGGAGTCAGGAAAATGACCCCATTCACTGAAAATGTCAGTGAGATTATATTTTGTGTGAGTACAATCCTGCATTTACTGAGTTTGGGAGGAATTTATTGCTACAGTCAAATGTGGGATAGAATCTGTCTCTTTCAGCACTGCATTTTGTATTAGATTTTAAAAATCTTTCTTGAACTATATTTTTTCCCTTTCTTGATTCAGTTCTAAGTATCCCAATTTAAAAAAAAAACTAAATAAAAATCCTCCAAACCTATAATCTTGAATAAAATTGTAGCCCCCTTTTTCATAAAGCCCCTTCTGTATTGAAATAATGAGCCATACTTTCATCGAGGTAAAAACAACTACTTTCATTCAGCAGGGCAAACCTCTGAATGCTTAACTGCTGTGTGCTGAAATAAATTCTGATGAAGACTGAAAGCGTGAAGTAGCTCAGGACTGCGTAGATCCAGTAACCATTTAGTAGGTTATCACTGGCAATGAGACCCTCCACAGAATTCTGTCAAAGAATAATAGTATTGAACTTCAGATGGTTAAAGTCACGTTCAATACCTTTGTCAGCAATCTTACTTTTTAGTATGAATTTTTTTTTTCACTGTAATTTTATTCCCATCACTAGAAATTCAGAACAGTTTTAACTCCCTCTACAATTAAAGCTAGAAGGATCTCCGAAAAGTAAAGCATATCCTGTGCATGTCTTGTTCATTTTCAGTCTATCAGGTACTAAAAAATTGGTATCAGCTTCGTTTCTCACCACATCTTTCTTCCTTGCTGCCTTGTGATGAGCCTCTGATTGCAGTCAGCGTTGCTTTTAGTGGGTAGACTCCCTCTGTGAGAAGCAAAGTTGGTGATTCTGCCGATGTGAACAGAGTGAGGCCCTGCTTTACCTTCTGGAGAGAGCACTGGTGTTTAATTGCTTTACTTTTTAATAAATCCCCTCAACACACTTGACTGAGCACCTGCTTTGTGATCATTTTCCAAGGTATTGCCACCTAGAATTTTATTTTCTTATTCCATTTTAAATAAACTTTGTCCATGCACAGAGTTGATACAGCCAGTGGCCATTCCGAGGCACTGTGGGAAAACAACCACATTTGTGGCATTCAGTTAATAACTGAGCAGAAGGCAAATTCTGGATTTACCTGACCTGGAAACTGAGACCTGAAAATCCTGGTTTATTAAATTACACAAGAGGTCAAAGAGGGATGGTATACACCTAATCAGGTCAAACGGTCTTGTCATAGCTACAAAATAATCATACATGTTGTAAATTATGACGATGATATTCTTGGCATTTGAGTGCTGAATGTGCCTTATCATCTCATCATTTCATGAAAACTATACTTTTGAAAGCATAAGGTTCAATTCACTAAACTATCTTTCATCTCCTAAACCACACAAGAATTCACGCTATGGATAACCTAAGTCTCATCTCCTCACTCACCTATTCATTAAGCCATAGCTGTTTTGTCCGGATATGCAGTTATGAATCATACACAGTTCATGCTAATCAGCTTTATTTCCTCTAAGGTAATTTACTTACAATTTAGGATCATTGGAATTACTGTTCCTGTGGTACTAAAATATATTTGTAGATTGTTATACTCTTAAATAAGTGGTCAAGCTTTGGTTCTGCTGTCATTGTTATATTACCCATAAAGCCGTAAGTGGATGATCTGTACCTGTGGCATATATGGCTTTCCTAGAAACTGCTGAACTGACTAATGAACTTAAATATGCTTCATATCAATGCACATTCTCCCCAGAAAATTTCACTTATTGTTTATCTCAGAAATCCGAGGGTGTGCTTGAGAATGTCGTTGTTTGCTACAGCAAAATAGTTGTGAGATTTCTGCTCAAGTAGAAAAAAAAGTGATTATTTCAAAGATTATTTTACCGTCAGTCCAGAAAATAGGTGAAAGCTTCTGACAATATACAAGGGAGAGAAAGGCTTAGCTTGTTATTTAAGGTTATGCTTTAAAGAGAAAGAAGTTCAAACATCACATTTTTAGCTCGGCTGCAGTACAGCAGAGGTCATGCAGTTACAGCTTCCACCTTTGTAGTTTCCTGGATGTGACTGTACAGCTGTTTTTGCTGCAGAGTGTTACCTGTCCACCTGGTGTTAAATGAGAGCTGGAGATTATTCCTTGTCCACAGTCTATCATTGCATTCTGTCCTGGCCGGGTGATGGAAAGCTGCTACCTGGCAGTTCAAAACCAAGCCTTTTCACGTTGCACCTGACTACTGCAAACTGGTTGAATTCAGTGAGAAGATGATACTTGTGATTACACCAGGATATCTCTGATCAGAATGTTGCTCTGCATCTCAATACACCTAATTTACAAGAAGCTGTGAACATATTTTAAAAGCCCTACTAAACAGATTACATCTGAGCAACCTACGCAATGCCGCAACGGCGTATCCCACTTAGACCCATTGTGTCATTAATAGAAAGCAATTTTAGGACTAGAGGATGTCTAAATTGGTAAAAACCCTAAATTTAAAATAAGAAATGGTGGCATTGTGGAATCAAGTTTACCTTGAACGTATGCAGACAATTTTTTTAAAGGTAAAAATGTAGAAAATTGTTTGCCCTCACAATAAAGTTTTAACTAACTAAAAAACTTAAAAGCGAACATACTTTGTGTCTCCCATTAGAGATCAGAACTGAAATGAAAGACCTCGAGTTACACAATTAAGTATTGATTTTGTTGATCTATATTTAGTTCTCATAGCAATTTAGTTGTTTTTACCCAATAGTGTTTTGCAGTTATACTTCACTTGAAGCAGTGCCCTTCTTGCTTTTGTGTTAATCTAAAAACTAAATTGCTCAGTGCATGAGAGACATAAATAAAGTTCCTTTTATTCTTGTGTGTAGCTGATTCTGAGCCCTTTAAAGTGCTGGTTAACTAAACTTAGACAGCTGGAAAATACATTTATCCTACAGAATGGTTCATAGCTAATTCTGGGCTCTGGCTTGCCTTACAGGCAACCAGAGCTCCTGCACGTTACCACGCGGAAGGAAGGGACTTGGTATTGCATTCCTTCCTGCATGGCAGCTGTGGGGTCCTTCCTGCCTCTGGACCAGCCCCTCCTTCCCTGCTCCTTCCTATTAGACCTGCAGAGTCTTTGTGCCATTCAGAAGAGCTGCGGTTGTGACTGGTGGTCCTTGATCACGCAGCACTGGAAATGCATTCTTCCCACATGTAACCTTTTTGAAGTTTTAAAAAAAAAATCTAATTTGATGTATTAATGTAGAAGTAACACCTATTTATAATGTATCAGTATAACTGCAGGCTAGTTTTGTTTTCCTAATTTGCTGTGCTTGAAGTGACATGCCAGATTTTATTATATCACTAATGGGTTTTAGTTATTCCCTTTAGGACGTTGCCAACAAGGAAACATTATTCTAATTCCTGACTCACGATGTTATTTCAAAGCGATGTGACTCGTGATGAATGTCTGTATTGTGTCAGGTAGAGTTTCTCCTCTTCTGACGACCAGTCAGTGCTCTCAGGTGGTATAAAGCACCCCATGCTAACAAACTGCAGTGGTGGGAAGCTCTCCACTTATACGGAGTAGAACAGCAAGTGCTCCCCATACCCTAAGGCTCTAACAGTACGGATTTTCTATACAAAAATATAGTTAGTAGAAGTAAAACAAGCTACCCATTGATCTGCTTTAGGATGACGGGCCAATGCTTTTATAGCAGCTCTGTGAAAGTCACAGCTCTTTTCTGCGCTGAGGCTTTTTTTTTTTTTTTGCTTAGCCCAAAATCTGTAACTTTACGTTTTTATTTTTTCTTAGGAAAACATCTAGTGACCACATCAAGTACAGCCGACACCTTATTTATTCATAGAACAAATGCAGAATAGTCAGCAGCAAAGTCAATGCCTTCAGGCTGAAACGGCTTTAAGAGTTACTTCCGAGAAGAACCCTGTCTGAGAGCAAGCACGTACTGTTGGTTCTATCTTAGCTCTTCTAAGAGTTGTTCTTTTTTTTTCCCCCTGTGGTGATAAAACCACATGTTCATTCTTCAGAACATGACTACTAATATAGGAAAGATTTGATTGGAACCTCTAACTTAGAGGTCAGGCACTCTCTACACTTCACCAAATCTCACGCAGTTCTTGTGGACACAAAACACATCTGATCTGCTGCCAAATGTTCCTGTCTGCAGAAAAAGCTACTGATGCACATTAGTGTGCCTCTCAAACGCACTAATGAACTAATTGCTTTCAAATGCACAATACTAATATCTTTGGGCTGACCCTTGTTTTTTGTTGTATCTGTGACTCTGCTGAAATCAGTAACACATCTGCCTGAACAAGACTAAAGACAGTACTTAACCACGTACACAATTTATCAAACACACTCTAATAATAGTTGCTTTGGTTTTGCCTCTGATTCATCTAGCAGCTGTTGTGACTGCTGTGAAAAATAAGAAACTTAATTAAGAAAGATTCTAAATAAATACTCTTTAGTAATTGTTTCCAAATTCTATCTATAGTAACTAGAGAAAAAATTCTTCCAGAACTTAGGGTAACATCTGCCCTGACACACCAAGTTTAAAGGAATTAGCAGTGACTTTTCAGCTCTAGGAATGTACATACTCTTGTTACTGTGGGAGAAAATGATTTGTTGATTATGCAGATTCTTACATTAATATCTCTGCTTAAAGTTTTCATTAATTTTGCTCATGGAGCTCAGGCTGTGAGTGAGTTTTCTTCTATGTGTCAAGGACTAGAATTATTTTAACTTTCCAACTGCAAATACATATTTTATTCCATATACATTCTAACAGGAACTTTAACAGATTTAAGTGCAGCTATATCGATAACATTGTGAGATAAGATGATATTGTACATCTGATATCTGAGTACAATTCTAGAATATGAACTCCTTACTAAAAATCCCATCCAGAGAACCCCACATTCTTACCTGATTATAAAATTAACAATAGGTGCCCTGAAAGAGTGTATTGTAGATGAACGGATTACACTCACACCTAATGAAAAAATGCAGAGTGTTACTTTTCACATGCCTTGAGCATTACCTTGGCATAGCTGCTTGCTATTGCAGTAACGTGTTAAGGAAAGGAAAGCATTCATTTAGTTATTTACAAAAGGATATACCTGGGTATTAATACATCTAAAAAAGGGCAGCTGTATGTCAGAAAAATATCCATAACTCATTTCTGAATTCTGTCTCTATTGTAGTAACAAATTTTGCTACAACGTTTAGAATTAGTTTTTCCTTTAATTCTTGGTGTATCTTAGATGTTTGCCAATGATTTTCACTGATGAGCTTCACTTCATTTCAGTTTCATTTGATTCAATGATTTTGCTTGCAATTTATAGAGAATACTTTCGTTCCCTTTAGTCTCTCTGATGTATTTTATAAACTGTTAGCCTTATATTAAATGAGAAAAACTAGGGTGTGGTTGAAGTAAGATTGTAGTCTAGGTTGTGCTTGCAGGGTATAATAAATTATTGGTTCTACTTATATGTATATAAGTAGATATATAGATAGGTAGATATAGATATATAGATAGATATATATATAAGAATACATCACTTTATTCACTCCACTCTGGCCTGTGGTTTAAATCCACCTTTCAGCCAGCGAAGGATCCTGCTCTTGTTTTGATCCTTCATCTGGACTGCGCTGTGCAGCAAATACTCCAGGTGTCTCTCCTCCTCCTACCCCAGAGTTGAAATTGGCTCCGTTTGAATCAATAAAAGTTTTATCATAGACCTCACTAACACCAGTATTGACTTTTGCAGACCCAAGTCTGTGCTAAGTAGCCGCATTCAATTTACATAAAGAAAGGCTGTGAAGTGAGAAAAATACACAGGCAGAAAAATAATGTGGTCTGTCGTACAATAAGGTATTTTAGGTTTAGTACTCTGAAGAGGAAAATGTGCTAATATGTATGTTATTGGTGCCGTGTCTGAGCATTTTCTCATCTGGCCTACTGAGAGGCCAGAAACAACTGTTTCAGTAATAGTGTGTAGTACTTTAAATGAGGGCAAAGGGAAGAACATTTTAAGCTGAAACTGTGGAGAATTGCTGTTGACGGGTTCTAAATCTGTGTTCCCATTACCAAAGGTTATATTTCACTGCTTCAAAAAACGTAGTAATTACAGATAACAAAGACTTTAGTTTTACCTGTCTTCTAAAATCAGAATCGAACCTAACAACCCCTAAAACCTTTTAGAGTGAAGATAGATTAATTAATGAACCAAACAGAAAATGTCCATTTACTAAGAATTTAGCGTCTCCTGTTGCTTGGCTTGTTTGATACATTTGATAAAAATACTAACCTAATCCAGGTCATCTTATGAAATGTGACAGGCTCACAGGATAGTCATTGGACTGGCATTTCGATTTTTATCTAACTAGCCATAAAAACCAGCTATCGAGCTATGTTACAACTTGTGTTGCTCTTGCCCAAGATTTCCAAGGATAAGCCGCATAGCAGGAACAAATTTTGACTTACTTGCAACTTGAATTCTTAAAGAAAAAATCTCGTGAGTGTGTATGTAATGGCCCACATCAGCCATACATCTGGATGATGCTGTATTTTCAGTGTGCTTAAAATACCGCTTCAGTTTCTATCAAAACCAAAATATTAACGTTGTGGATTAACAGTAATTTACTGATTCGGTCTTCACTCTCTGATGGTAATACCAAAAATCCGACGGCGTATTTCAGAATATCTCAGAATTCTTGCATCTTACCTCACCAAGAGGTTGTTGAATGTTGAATGTAAAACACTGAATGTTATCTCATATTTTTGTGATAACATTATCTGTGAGAGGAGTTAGTCATACAGACTTTGAAACACCCCGTGTGCGACCAGCAGGTCATTTTTATTGAACTGCTCCCTACGCAGCTCTGTAACTATTCCTTGGCCAGATCTCTGATTGAAAATACCAGTGGCTAACAAAGGGATAAAATTACTCCTGTATAATCCTACTGTGCATCTTTAATATAATGTGCTAATACATGGCCCGGTGTTCCCGCAGAATTACAACACTTCTCTGAGTAGGCTTGGCCAAGATCTGATTGATTCTGGTCCATGAAGATTGGCCTAGTTCAGTATAATTTCCTCTCTTGTTGCTTTCTTGACTATTAGAGAGGGTTTGGGTCCGTAGAAGTCAATAAGCTTAGACGTGCAAATTGTGAGGTTATTCTCTAGCAAGTTTTGTTTGCATCTGTAATGTATGGAAAATGCTATTTTTGTCCTCTCAATGTGTCTGTGCTCCTTTTTTTTTTAAGCAGACTCCAAACTCTACCCATTTAAACATATCCCCCCTCCCAGAGTATTCGTAAAGGAGAAGATGTAAATTCCTGTGAAGATGCTGGAGATGCTTTAACACATGCACACCCAGGATCTGCTACTTCAGACGTTAATAGCACTTAACTGTTTTGTAAATGGAGTCCTACTTGTCCCAGCAGAATCATTAAAGTTATGATTTATCCTAAAATGGGCATTAATGTTCTATTTAATTATAACAGACGTTTAAGCACCTAACAATCTATTTCCTTTAACCCTGTGAACTTTGGAAAGACAGTAATTAATGGTGTAAGGTTGGATAACTTTATAAGAAATATGTTTCTAATATTTCCCTCACTTATTACAGAAATTGAAGCAAACTGAAGAAACAAAAGAAGATTCCCAGAATAGATTATCTAAAATTTCCCTGGAGTCTCTCAATAAATTTAACAGCAATAACGTACTTTTATTAGAAAAAGAGAAGAACTCTCTGAACAAGGTTGAAGGACAAAAGGAAGAGAATGGAAAAAAAGAAGCGGCTTCCTTAAATAGCTCGGGTGGGCACGACGTAGACAATTTAGAATCCTTGAGCGATTCTCTGTACGATAGCTTCTCCTCGTGCGCCAGCCAAGGCTCCAACGACGCATAGAGACGTTTTCCAGTGGGCCGCGACGGCGGCGCCTCACGGAGCCGAAGGCGAGTGGCGGGCCAGGGGGGAGAAGAGGCGGCTGTTGGAAACACTCTCCCCAAAGCGCGTCGCTCGCAGCGGGGCGCGCCGACTTCTCGCCGCACAGCAGGGAGAGAGCGGCAAGGCGGCGGTCACCGTGGGGCGCGAGGCTCCAGGCCAACCACAGCCACCCGTTACAGAGGAAAGTCTTAATTTTGCACTTTTGTGAATATTTGTACAGTTGTAAATATCTTGGGAAAATATATTTGTAGGGGTAAATGACAGCAATAAATATTACATTGGTGCTACGCTCCTGTAGGGGCAGATTACTAACTTAAAGAAATTGATGTTAATATTAACAAGGAAAGTTAGTAGATTTTTTTTTAAAAGAAAGATTTATAATTGCTCTAGTCTTAAAACTGTATGTAGAAACACTGCGTTACCATAAACCTGAGCCTGCCAAATTGTCTGCAATGAACTTTCTTGGACTCTCTTTTACAAAACACATTTTATTTTTTATTTTTAGTGCAATTCCATGCAGGTGTTCTAGGGAAACGTGCATTTCAGTTATTACAACTTCACAACAGGTGTCTTATTTCGAAAGGGTTTTGACTTCTGACATGGCAAGAAAACGAATAGATTAAAAGGCCTGATACTGCTGGTACTGACTTCATCAATTCTGTGCGGAGCTGTTAGAAGGATCGAGGTCAAAGTAATTCACTGCTGACACAAACGGGAGTCCTGTGTGAATGAAAACTACGCAAACCGCCCTCTCCTTCTGCCTGCAACATCGGTTCTCTGCTTCCGCCTCCTCTGTGCTCCTTCCTGTCCAATGATGAATGTACCAAACTGTGTCATCTTGTGTAGTCCCCAGTTGGTCTTACTTAATTTGTAAACGCTAACATTGTTTTTGAAAACCGAAACTCCGCTCCTCTTTGTGACATGATTAAAGGTGTTGGTGCTAACCAGTACTAGTTCAGACATATCTAGAAGCAGGGGGGTTGGCTTGTATTGGGTGGTTTTTGTCTTTTTCTACAAAGGTCCTTTATACGTAAGGGAAAGTCTATTTCAAAGGTTCTGTGTATTTTTTCTAGATGTGAAGTATTTATACTGCTTTTTGTACAGCAATCTGTAAACTAGGTATATTTGGGATATTTCTAGACTCTACAGTCTCTTTAGCACATGCCTGTTAATCTTTGAAATACTGTATGATCAGTGTTAATATTTTGTGCAATTTGTTACGTTTTAAGTCATTTCCGCCGTAAACTTGCATTGTCTTTTTCGACTTTTAAGAATTTTTCATTGAAACATCTTTCGTAAATAAAACTTCTCTTGCATACGTGTGCCTCGAGATGGGTTTTGGGGAGGGCCTGGTGTGGCCCCCGAAGCGTGGGTGCGGCCGGTACAGCCGGACAGCGAACGCTGCATCCCGCTCGGCTCAGCCGGCCTCCCGCGCTCCGAAAGTGATGCTCGTGCAGACAGGATCCCGTCGTTTAGATGAATTCGCGACACGGCGGCTAACAAGGCGATGTAAAGCTTAATCCAGACTCTTCACGTGCTAAGGGATCAGGCTGTGAAGCGATCCAAAAGGAACACGTGGTTATCCGGGGAGGGGAGAGACCAGTCATCCCCGCGAGCGAAGGCGAAAAAAAGACCGTTCCGGCACCGACGACCTGGCCGCGGCGCCCGGCCCTGCCCTCACCCCGGGCGGG
>VWZK01000798.1:0-65038 GCA_013396935.1 Baryphthengus martii | reverse complement strand
TGCCGGTGCCGCCGGTGCCCGCCGCCTGCTGGCGGTAGCGTCCCTAGCGCCGCGCCGGGGAGGCAGAGCCGGAGCGGCGGTACAGCCGCCTGCCTGCCTCCGAGTCCCAGCTGAGAGGGGCCCGCTGCTTAACCGGGTGCTGAGCACTTAAGGCGTAGCCTCAGCTGAGTGGCGACACGCTTATTTTACGCGCTTTTTGTCAAAAGTCTGAACTTTTGCTGAGCCGTTGAGTGGTTAGGAGCAATAAAATGTGAAGAGGGAAGCATAACTAAAGGGAGGTTTCTGGCGTGTGTTGACTGTTTAAGGGTTATTTTTTCTGATATTCTGACCAGAGTTCCATGTGTTCCAGGCTTGGGTTTGCAAATACAGTGCTACCAGTGTGAGGAGTTCCAGCTAAATAATGACTGCTCAGCTCCAGAGTTCATCGTGAATTGTACAGTGAATGTTCAAGATATGTGTCAGAAAGAAGTAATGGAAAAAAGTTTTGGTAAGAAATTAAAAATTATACTTCTGTTTATTTGTGCTGGATAGCATTTGTTACTTTTGGCTCCACCCAGTCACAGCCTTGAGCTACAGATGAATCTGGCATTCCTGCCCGAATCTGGTCGCCTTAATGTCTTACACTTGCGAGTGACTTTGCAACTCAATAAAGTTAATAGTTTTCCTTTAAAACTGGTGTAAAAGCTGAAAGATGCAAGGCAAATGTTGATAAAGCTGTTAGTACAGTCTTACGGGTCTCAGATTTAGTTTCCTAGCACTGGGAAATTAATAACAACAAGTTGGTTTAATCTCATTACAGTTAATTACATGGGCTTTTTCCCCAAGAGATGGAAGAGCATTAAATTAGTAATTCCCTCTCTTCTTTTATTTACTCTAGCAATTCATATACTCTGAAGGTTCATCTTAAGGGAAGGAAAGTGTAGTCATCTTTTCTTTTATGGATGAGAGCAAACATCAAGCAAGAGGGAGAGAGGGATAAGAACAACATTTTGGGAAGTTTGAAGGGGAGAGGAGGGCGCAAATGGGTATCTTTGCTGTACTCAGTTTCTAAGTCTAAGGGGGCTTTTCCCTTAATGTAGTTAATATTAAGTTCGCGTATTTGGAGATAAATGTGTTTGAGAAGAAACTAGCTGTGGTTCCGCATCTCGCCTCTATTGTCTTTCGAGCTGTGCTATAAATTGCATTATTATTTTTTTTTATTCAGCATCGTGGAAGGCATTTGAGATTTAGAGAGAACTGTCTCAGTTTTCAGATAACCACGGTGCTCTGTAGCCATCTACGTGAGGAGGAGCCTACAGCTTTGTTAGGGGCTTCAGGGCTGGGTGGGCTGCAAGGGAACGTGTTAGTGGGAGCCGGGAGTTCCTGCAGCATCCTGCCCTTCCTGCAGACAGCTGTTGAGCCGCTGGGCTCAGGCAGGTGTGACCTCTGCACCACGCGGTCCGCTTAAGGAGCTGAGGGCAGGTTGGGACTTGAGGTCCCCAATTCGAGGGAAAGCTGCTCTCTGGGGTTGCGCATCGTGCCACCGAGGGCCATGCTTTAGAGCACGTGGAGTTTCCTGGTGTAAAGGACTGTTCTGCTGTGCACGTGAATCAAGCTGTGGCCTGTCCTTTCTCAGGGAGCCCTTCAGAAACGGCAGGAGCCCTCTCTACCTAGCAAACGTGTGCAGCCATCCGTCTGGAACAGTAATGATTCTTCTCATTAGGAAACTATTTATTAGTGTTCTCAAAGTGCTTATCAATCGACTAGTTCCGTCTATGCTTGTAGTTTCAGATCACTGCTTTATGAGTCATGGATAAACAGTAACCATGGTTGTTACCTATCAAAAGTAGCTGAACTGCTGGCACTTTTTTTTCTGGGTAACACCATCCACATAACTCTTACTCTTTCTGTAAAACATTTAGCAGCTCTCCAGCATAGAGAAAAAAACCTGTATGTTTAAAGGAAGACTAGTCTCTTTCAAGCTATATGTTACTGAAGTATTTTATTTCAAGTTTACTTGGAAAGAGTGATAGGGATAGGAGATAGATAGATAGTAGTAGCTTGCAAAGTTCTTTTAAAGGCCAAGTATCTCTAAATGAAGGTTTCAAGACTTTGCTATCTGCACACCACAGCTTCTGTAGCACTTGTAATAGGTTTGAATGGATACTGTGGAGATCTGAAGCGCTGTAGACATAGACAAAAAAGTCAGTTCTCATTTAATCCTTAACATTTATTTGGTTTTTGGGGTTTGTTTTATTTTTCTTTTTGCATAGCGTGCCTGATTCCTTCATGTTTTTCATTCCAATATGACCTCAGAGTGTATCAGCCTTCCAGAAACATAGCTGTAATCTTCCCTTCAGGGGAACGGTAGAAAAGTGTTTTCAGTCAAGTAAACCCTTCGCAGGCTGAAGTGCAAGTCTCCTGGGTAAGCGTGGGCTTGTGTATGTGCACCCACTCACCCACCCACGTGCAAGTGTGTTAGGAGACGGCCGCCGGTGCGCTGCCTGGGCGGGGTGGGAGAGTCACTCGTGCCTTTCCACTCAGACCAGCAGACAGGGCTGCAGTCTGGGCACGGTGGCACATAGTTCCAATTTGCACTTGCAGTTTCAAAAGATTTTAGATGTATATTGATGCCCAACTTGCCTTACTCCTATGAAGAAATTGGTTTGCAATGCAGTAAATAAAGAGCTCTTAAAAGAAACTTCTGGGTGGTTTAGTTACTTTGGTTTGGGGTTTTTTTTTCTTTGCAATTTTATGTTGTCTCTGAGCAGATGCTTAGATTTTCCCTTTAGGAGGTAACTAGCATGCTGTGCATAGCAGGTACCACTGTTCTATTTTATTTGATTTACTTCTATAAATGCAATTCTTATTCACTTTAAGCTTACAGATTGTAAATTTCAGTTAGTGAATAAATCTAAATTTTTAACTTCACTATTTCAAATTGAGTGCGATTTAAATTGCAAGCTTAGTTTCTCTGTTATCTTCAGTCAGCTCTCGAGAGGTTTGGTTGTAAAACAGAGGTGATTCAGTTCATCATCCTTTATTGTTTGCAGTGTTTTTGTCTAATTGATATTTAAATGTGTGTAATATAAATGCCTTATTTTCCCAACTTTTATTTAATAATTCACTTCTACCAGTATATTTCATAACGATTCTTTTGGTTGTTGCTTATCACAGAAAGCTGAAATGTGACAAATATTGATTTTAATTTATAATAGACGAGTTTGAATTTTTAACCCAGAATATGAAAGATGTGAATTTGCATTTATTTGACAGCACAATCTCATAATTAGAGTTTTTGCTCTTGACTAGATACAAAGGAGTGTAATTTAATTTTTGTAGACTAACTCATATTCGTCCTTAATAAAATAATTTTACAAGTTCTCCTAAACCTGATTAAAAAGTTAAATGCAATATTTTGAGCTCAAGTTCATGGTCTGAATCAGTAACCTATTTATGTAGTCACCCTTCCTTTGCAGTAGGTGTTAATCTGAGTAAGTCCGCGGGTCGCTGACTTACTTTCTGTGGTGTGCCTAAAATACAGTCCCCAGTGTGCAGCCAGTGGCTTTTCACTTGTGTATTTGTTGGTGTTCATTGAGTTGTGTGATGACAACTCTATGGTTCAGCTTCATCTTTGTCTTCAACTTTCTATAAACAACACAGTGGATCGTTACACCTCTGTGCAGTTTTTTCATTTTTGTCATAAATGGTTCGTTATGCCGGATCATAGTTAAACAAGCTGCTCTTCATCAGTTGCTTCAAAATTAGGGTTAGTGCTTCAAAATTAGGGTTAGTGCTTCAAATGTCACTGCGTTCTCTCAGAACACTAGCTCAATTTCTGGAGAAGCACTCTTAGGTAGTCCTTTCCAGCTTCCAATGAGGAGTAACAGCAGCATAGGTGTGTTCCTAACCCAGAGCTTAAAAAGTGGCCGTTACTGTGACAGCCTCTGATGTGCATAGCTAAGAATGCAGGTATTAGTCACTAATATGTTACCCCAGCTGTTTGTGGTATCCGGTAGAAATTTGCTCCATTGCACAACTTGAAATGATCTGAGCAGTATGTCAGCATGTATCTGATTAAGTGATTATGTGACACTGGTATAATTCCGCCTCCCCTGCAAACATGCACTTTGCTCTGGCAGTCTGTATTTCAGTTGCACTTTGGGGATCTGTCAGCGCACAGAAGTGGAAACTTTGTCAAGTAAATGACAAAATATTTTTCTGACTTTAAGCAGAGCTGTATTTAAAAATCTTGCTAGAACAAGTTTTATGCAGTTCTGTTAATGTTCTGTTCCAGTGGGAGATACAGAAGGACAAGAGAATATTTTGCCTGCGATGCAAAATCTTGCAAAACTAATTTGTTAATTTAATTTTTAAAAAGTAATAGTAAATCAGTCCTTTCTTCCTTTAGAGGGAAGAATGGTGAGAATGGGAAATGGCACTGAACACTATACTGAGTAATTTTAGTCCCACGGAAATGAATGCACTAGAAATGTATCTCTAGTATTCTTCAACTGGATAAGCAGATGTTTGAGACCTGTGTAAATGAAATGTTTGACAAAGGATCAAAATCCTTGCTTACAGCAATTTCAGATACTTTGTGGAAATACCCACAGCGGATTCCCCTCTCCCACTTGTCTCTCTCCTTCCTATCTATGAACTTTTAAGTTAGAAATGTCAGTGCTTCTTTGTTTTTAGAATATGTATTAGGAACAAAGAAATCCCACAGTGTACTTAGGTCAGATGAAACACCTTGATGGTGTGTAGATGAGCATATACTGTATATTTTTGTTTATGCATATATCATAGTAAACACACTGATAACGAAGCTTACCTTTTACTGAAGACACGAGCTATCAGAGGGTAAGGGCCAAAACCTACTTAAGGCAAAATGAAACTTGCAGTGTAAAGAGATCAGAAAGGAATAAAGCTCGAAGGATGAGACAGCCCAGACAGGCAGCCAGCCTAAACTCCTCAGAACTTTGTAAGTAAACCTGCCCAAGTGTATGTTTTGAACAATGTACCTTGTGCTCTAATGTAGTTGTGAACGTACTTTTACAAACTTCTGCAAGGGAAAAAAAAATGATCCACAGTAGCAAGACAGTTGTTTTTTTTTAAAACGTCTGTCTATGTGAAACTAAGATTGTTCATGAATTTTCCTTTGCAAGTGAATTGGAAAACAACCTCATTATTTCTATTAATCTGCAGTGTTAAAATGCTCTTATTTGTTGGATTTACAATAGTCCTTTTAATGTGTTTACATGATATAGAATCCTGCAGTGTAATTAAAGCAATTACTGTAATTGTGTGCTTAAAAGTACTGCATGGAAACATCATGAACAAAATCATCATCTCACCGTTGAATCATAATTTTTTAATTTATTTAACTCTTCTCAGTACTGGTTTCCTAGTCATTTGTTTTGTCAGATGGAGGAAAACAGTGTCTAAGTTGTGTGATGAGTTGGCTTACAGTAAATTCTTTACCTGTGGTCACTAGCTTTTTTTATCTTACTGTGTTGTTGCCATGACTGAGTTGCTTTGCACATGGCTGTTAAGGATTACAGAAGCACATACTCTTTTTCTGTTTTCATGTATAGCATCCATTACTACTAATACTAACTGCATAATTGTACAGTGGGGAAACTATACCCTGGTGCACATTCATTGACAAAATGATTAAAACAGCAAACAAAGTTTAATGTCTTCAGAATCACTGTAGGCATTAAAGTTTTATAGGTAATATCCATTTAGAAGTGGTAAGAAACATCCACAGAGCTGGGGGTGGGCAGGGTTTGGTTTTTTTTTTTTGTTCTACACTGTCTCTTTTGGTCAAAGCATACCAACATAACTCAAAATAACTTTTTTTAATCAAAGTAAAGCATAATAAAATAAATCTTTACGGACCATAAAAAAAAAAAAACCAAAACCCAAACAAAAAAAAAACCCCACAAAACCAACAAAAAACTTGCTATGTGAGGGTTGTTACTGGTAACATTGTATCTCATGCTTCTAGGTGACCAACGAAATTAAGACATGGCAACAAATACTGGAAAAATGCAGTTTATTTTTTGCGCTGAATTACAGACCTCCAACATATGTTGTTCCTGTGTACTGTACGCTGAAAACTTGGAGCATTCACAAACACTTTTTCTTCAGAGGCCAAAGCTGTTTTCCTAGTACTAAAGTCCTTCCAGTCTTTGCGTTGCTCAGAAAACTTCCAGCCTTCTATGGGATGAGCTGAAAGAAGTGCATCGGCTAAGGAGAAGTTATAGACAGTTTGTAGTAGATTGCTGTTCTGACTGCCTTTAAATAGAGAAAAGCAACAGGGGAGTTAACGGTTCAAGCAGTTTATGGCTTGAAAGTCATGACAAAGATCCAAGTGCAGAAGTGATGCAGGGCTATATTATTTTAAGGAAGTTGTGGAAACTGGTCCATTGAATTTCAATTTTTCATAGGACATGGACAATAGCTTTTTATTTTATGTCTCAGACTTGTATGAAAGGTATACAAATGAATTTTTTGATATTACAGTGCCCACAGGCTGGTGTTTCTTAAGCCTCCTTTAAGAGTTTTCTACTGCATTTCACACACGGATGATTTCATTTCCAAAAACTTCTTGTGGCCTGACCCTATCACTTGTCTTGGCTCCCAGTGACTTTATCAAAGCATTGGTCTGTTTTAATGAATCCAAACTCTTTCCATTTTCTCCTTTGTAGTCGGGTGTTTGTTTTTTTTTTTTAAAACTTGATATAATTATTTTGCCGAATTACCAATGAGGCTCTAAGTGTGGGAGAAGTAGTATAAAAACCAGGGAAATCCTCCTCTGAAGTGGTACAGGCTGTAAAACTGTAAGCATGAAAATAGCTAAAGATATAAAAGCTGAATGGGTTGCAAAGATACCAGCATGCAAGTGTAAACATGTGAGCTTTTCCTTTGGTAAGGACGTTAATTAATAGGATGCAACAAAACTATTCATGTGTAAAATTATTTATGGGACTGTTGTGGTTTAACCCCAGCTGGCAACTAAGCCCCACACAGCCACTCCCTTACTCCCTCCTCACTGGGATGGAAGAGAGAATGGAAGAGTCAGAGAGACAACTTGGTGGGGTGAGATAAAGACAGTTTAATAGGTAGAGCAGAAGCCTTGCACACAAGCAAAGCAAACCAAGGAATTCATTGACCACTTCCCGCAGGCAGGTGTTCCGACATCTTCAGGAAAGCTGAGATCCATCACACGTAGAGGCTACTTGGGAAGACAGACACCATCACTCCAAACGTCCTTCCCTTCCTCCTCCTTCCCCCGGCTTTATGTGCTGAGCATGATGTCGTATGGTCTGGAATATCCCTTTGGTCAGTTGGGGTCAGCTGTCCCAGCTGTGTCACCTCACAACTTCTTGTGCACCGTCAACTTGTTCTCTGGTGGGGTGGGGTGAGGGGCAAAAAAGGCCCTTACCCTGTGTAGCACTGCTCAGTCACAGCTAAAACATCCCTCAGTTATCAACGCTGTTTGCAGCACAAATCCAAACACAGCCCCACAGCAGCTCCTGTGATGAAAATTAACTCTACCCCGGTCAAAACCAACACAGGTTATTGCATTTTAACATTTGTGAAGCCAGCTCTGTGGCTTCTCAGATCATTTCAGCAGATAAGGATTGTCAAGGAAACACTCATACAGCATTCTGAAAATCAAGTCTAAGTTCACCTCTCTTGCTAGAAGAGCGAGTATATTTAGATCTTGATATTCAAGGCCCTTTAGCTCTCGATACCTTTGTATTGGGAAAGCACAGCTGATGGAAGGCTGTGAGCCAGCTTTGTTTGAAAGATTCTATCTTTTAGCGCTTGACTGCAAGGCAGCATTAGTGAGCAGAGAAATGAATAAGGACAGTAGAAAACAAAATAATTAGATATGCAGGTGAAAGTTGAGCTTTGACTTCTGGTTTGCAGCCTCCTGAGGCTCTAAAAAAAGTGATAATACCCCCATTAGCAGCTGTACTTAACTTTCTCAGCCTATGCATTTTTAAGCAGTTTAATGCCTTGCTTCTGCTTTGTGGTGCTGCAAGCAGTGACAAAGACTACTTTGTGCTGTTATTTATGTTACTAACAATGCAGTTTTGAGTCATATTTCCAGTACCAGAATTAGAAGGCACGCCTTACAAAGAGATGCCATGGTAATCCAGACCCTTGTCCTCTGTCGGGCAAACACTGTCCAGTTTTCTTCTGAAATGATTTAATTCCTGCAAGATGTCATGTCAGGAGAGTGAGGAGGCCAGTCTTTCATTGTCAAAAGCCTCCAATTATTTTCTGCAAAGAAGTGCAGCTTCCTGAAAGTGCCGAATATGTGGAGGAGTTGTGATGGTACTAAGTAAGTTTTCAAATAAATTTAGGATGAAAATATGCTAATTCCAGCAGGTAGGGTTTGGAGGGGAGGTGGTTTATATTTTGTTTTCGGTTTGTTGTTTTGTTTTGTTTGTTTGTTTTTTTACAGAATTGTATACTCTAAAAGCCTAATGGCATGAATATGCTTTATCTTGTCTAATGAATGCATCAAAGGCAGGGATCAGGATGAAATAGCTGCAGTCCTAAACCACAGGATTAAAACTCAGGAAGTGTGTGATGGAGCTTTGCAGTAGATTTCAGGTCACTTAATTTCAGTGCCTCCTTCCCCGCCCCCATCTCGAAAACACTGCTCATGGTAGCTTACAATATTTAGTAAGCTGTTTCTAAGGCAATTAGAAAACTTCATGATAAAATTTCTGGTAAGGTGCAAATTGTTTAAACTGCTCATGAGCTCCGGAGAGAAAGGTGAGAGGATGAGGATAAGAAGAGTTAGTGTAAAATGAAACAGAGAACATGGTTGGATATTGTTATACTTTATACTAACTTAAACTGTATTTTTAACAGTGCATTTATAATCATAGATGAAAGGATTTGTGTTGAGTAAGCTTAATTCATATTTTAAACCAATAAAAACATGATCTGACTAAAACAACGACTGTTTGGGGAAACACACTGTCAGAGGAATGATTGCTTTTCAACATCGGTCACCTTCCAAGATACTTAGGACCTTATTAGATAAAATATTTATCATCTCCCTAGAAAACAGCAAATCATAATAGAACCTTTGCCAGTCTGTCACTGTATGATGTGTGTGCACAGGTACTAGCTAAGGAATAGACAATTATCATAGCAAAATCACTGAAGCCATGAAAAGATGAGCATAAAACCTAATATGGAAACTAAAAAAACGGTTTAGAAACCTATTTGTGTGTAGTTTGAACTTCATTTTGAACATTACTGATATAGTAAAATGAAGAAATAGTCACGTGTATATTTTACATTCCTCAGAAAAGGATATTAAATGTTTACATGTTGTTATTGCACTAGTATAAGTTCTCACTTTAGATTTCAACAGACATCACAAAAGAGCTTTTTTAACTCCTACTGGGTACTGAATTTCACTCGAGTGGAGGGAAAGAAAGTAAGAGTTTAGAGCAAGAAATAAAGACTGAAATATATAATGGTAATCACAAAGCAAATGTGGATAGGCAAGCGACATCAACTACAAGCACCAAGAAAAAACACTTGCAGATTCACCAAACCCAGAAAGCTGAGAGTTCCAGTGAAATAAGATAATTGGAACTACTCAGGATATTAAAACAAAGGGGTAGTATCGATTCACGAACACAGTCCTCAGACTTGTCGTTATGGAAAACAACATTAAGAGAACACTCAAAACAGATCACATACAAATCACGAGAGCTAGAGCTAGGACAACCGTTGGTGGCATCTCATGGGTTGTGTGTGCTGCAATATAAATTGTCCACTCTTGGCCAATTTTCTGCCTTTTGCTCAGAGAAGATAGGCAAGGTTAACATAAAAACTAAGAGAGTTGAGTGGAGACATTCTGCCAAAGTTGTAACGGCACACCTCAAAACTTCTCTTGATCTGCCTGCTAGCTTTCTGAGTTATGTCTCTTAAGATGCAAAACTTTTCTACATGCTTGTAGCTATGGCTTTGTGCACTCCTCCAACTCCTAGTGTAGGCTCAAAAAGGTTTTTTTGTGACTGCTCAAGGGAGCCTCATTCCTGGGCCCCAGGTGAGCATAGATGGTTTTCTAATGCTCTGGAAGATTTGATGCAGCAGGTATACTCAGAGTATGGGCAGAAGATTTTGCTGAAGCAGTCTTTGTGGAATGAGTTGCAGAAGACAAATCTGACTTTATGCATGCCTACAAAACTGGGTATGTACAAAACACTGTAGCAAAAGCTTTCCTCAAAAATAAGGAGTGTGAGTCATAGACCATGAGAGTTAGCATTTGGCTTGGAAAAGTTAGCTCTGAATGAAGCAACATTAGCTACTTGATGGGAGTCAAAGTTGCAGCTAAGAGTTTTGTGGCCGTGAGGGCATAGACTGTTCTGGGGTGAAGCGGAGGACTGCAATTTCATGCTGAGGTGTGCCACTGCAGAAAGCTGGTTCAATGTGATGGGGTCATACAGAGGGAAAGTGACTTCTGTTGGGTTTTTTTTGTTTTGGGGTTTTTTTGGGGGTTGTTTTGGTTTTTTTTTTGTAACAAATTGGATCACTGATCTCAGAGGTGATATCCTAGTTGCCTATTTTGGCTTCAGAGACTCTTTGTATTTTGCTGAAGGACAGTCTTGAGAATACAGGTGCAAACTAAAGTTACACACTACTTTGATTATGGTTAAGTTGGAGAGTCATGCTTACACTTGTTCTTTTTGTCCGTACCTGCTATAACAGAGGGATGAGAGGTGCCTAGTAAGATGCTTTTCAAGTAGTACGAGAAAAAACATGGATCTTCTTGTGCCTTCTGCATACACATAGTGTAAGAAGTAGGTGTGATGTCACTTTTTTTGGTTGTCCTAGTAACAAGGTAGACTATTATTCAGGAGAGTGTGTACTGGGCTCTGCAGACAGGGTAGGTGAAAGAACTCACATATTTGGATTTGAATAAATTGTAGCATGACTTGTTTGTTGATGTCAAGACTGAACACATCTGCGTGTGCCCAAAAGAGTGCCAGGGTGCAGCTGCACAGGACTAGACTGCAGCTAAGCAGGGCAGGTTGAGCTTGGCAGTTGTTGCGGGGGGGTGTGTATAGACTGCATCTCGATGAGAAAATCAGGATTACAAGCTGGAACTTCAGAAAAACCTTGAGATTTACACCATCACTGCATTGCATGGATTAAGGCAGAAATAGTACTTTGGACCTTGACACTAAAATTATCATCACGTGGGCAAGAGAGAGATGTAATGATGGGCAAGTTACTCAGCCTAGGAGTATATATTCAATGCCTGATTTAAGCCCAAAGCTTTTTAAGCCCCCCCCACCCCCCCAAAAAAAAAAGAAGTTGTAATAGGTGGATGTGGAAGGAGAGGGTGTGGAATGCTACTACTTTCTCACACAGCTATTCTAGCCTTGTGTACTCCCCTGTCTTCTTGAAACTACTTGTACTTGAATTGCATCCTCAGCCAACCCCACCAATCTTGAAGTCAAAATGAAGGAAATTCAATTGGTCAGTAGTACTTACTTCATAGTAAAACATTGTTATAGTACCCATGCGTATGCATAACTCGCTGCTGTTGGGGGGCTGCTGAATCTGTGAAAAAGGCAGAATTATTCGGTGCTTATCCACCAAGAGATTGGGCAGTAAATATACTCATTGTATATTAGCAAATATAGTAATTGAGCACTAGTGTAAACTGTTGAGGGTAGGTAGCTGGGAATGACCACCATCCCAGTAAAAGCAGAGTGTAACACCTGTAATCTCCTTGCCTAGCCAGCAACTCAGAACAATCTGAGGTAGAAGAAAAGCTCCCAGAAAGGTCCGCAATTATATTCCTAGGTGAAGTGTTAATGAATGTATCAAGCTGATTGCTCAAGCAAGAATATCCAGTAATTAGCAGTTACGCCTGTGGTATCAGTCTTACGAGGCAGATAACCACTTTGAAGAACTGTCTGCAGTTCAGCCTGCTGGTGGCAAATGATTTAGGGAGATCTCAGAAATAGTTTCAGAACTGGCTCAACAGCACAATAATAAACCACTGCATGAGAGGAGTCTGAGGAAAAAATCTCTAGAGATAATCCAGAAAGGATGCTGCTGTTCCATCTGAACTCAGTGGGTGAGCTGCAGTAACTGGGATACACTAACCTGTTCGCTGGAGCAAGGAGAGTAGTGTCCCTGGCATCAAACCATCAAACCTAATTTACTAAGTAAATTAGGCTTTAGGAAGTACTAATTTATTTCCTCCCACAATTAAACCGGAATCACAATATGATAGGAAGAAAGTTTAAAAGGATTTTTCCTGCCTTTCTTTAATTCATACTATTTAAAGTGTCCTCTTTTTTCACACTTACAGTAAAAAAAAGAAAGTGAATCATGGCTGAAGTGTTTTTCAAATGTCACTCCTGTAGTGCTAACATCTTCTGGTTTTTTTCCATCAATCTTCTATGCCTGTTTTCATTGCATCCTGCTATAAGGGTACTGCAGAATGGGAGAAAAAGCACAACCTTCCTATGCTGGTCAAGTTTAGTTCATACCTGATGCTTTATATAAAGCAAAATCGGTCTCTGATAGTAGCTGATTTGCAAGCTCAAAAGAATCTATTGGTACTTAAATAACTTGGAGGTGAAGGACAACTTTTCACCGAGGTAGCTACTGAAAACCTGATAGGAGTGCTGATTTTTTTTAATTATGTCAAGAATCTTGTTACAGTACAGATTACTAGAGCTGGGAATGGGAATAAACAATCATTTGAGAAGGGAATTTCCTATTGTAGGACGTATCTACAGAAAAGCCACAGGAGTAGCATTACAATGGGGTTTTACTACTAGTTTATTCTCTCAATTTAGGCGTGACCATGGTCCACTTCTGTGTGAAACTGAGTTGTAAAATTACAGTCTGTGCAGGAATACTGTGTTTTGGCTTCAAAAGGAGCTCAGGGTTATTCTATGGAATTTATCCTGGAGAACAAGGCTGTTGTAAACACATGGAGAGGCATTGCAGGACTTTGATTTCTTTGCAGAAGAGGTCTCCTGGAGTTGCTTGGTGAAAACCATGCCTCAGAGGGCATTATTTAATTGTTCACAGCACTGAACCATTCTAGTCTCATAGTCTACGGGAAAAGTGAAAATAAATTCTGTTTCAGGAACCTAAGCTAATAAATCCCTTACTATTTCCAATTGCAAACAGGGCTTTGCAGAAATCCCATGAAAAGGAAATGGCAGGAAGAGAGTGATCTATAAAACACCAGGAATAGGAAATCAGCCAATGTCAAATGCTTTTTAGAGGCTTGGTCTTTGAGGGGAAGGTCGAAATTCACTGCTGCTCATGCAGAAGACTGAGGAACAGATGAGTTTGGTGGGTGGCTGTAGCTGCAGGGAAGGAATACATGATGAGGAGATGAGGAATTAGAGATGGGAGAACAATTACTGTGCCTAGTTTCATTGAATGCAGGATTTCTTTCTCAAGAGGGAAGGGGAAGGAAAAAAGTTAATCATAGCCATGGGAAGGGTCACATCTGCCTCAGCTCTTGAAAGACTGCAAGAGGAACATGGACAAAGCACCAGGCCTTTGTGGGAAACCTCAGCTGAGATGTCAGTGTTGTAAGCCGATGAGTGGCAGCACAGTTGGGGCTCCTTGACAGCAGTGGTTTGTCAACAGACAGAGCTCCCTTCATTTTGCAAACTATAGTAATAAAAATTGTTCCTCTTGATCTGTGAGCCTTTGCTGTTACAGCTAGAACAGCCTGTAGCTCCTCTTCCTTCTTGAGAAAAGGCTCTACCTGCTGTGTTGATTGATTGAAGCTCACCAGAGACAAGAAGATTTACCGCTGACTTGAGGGCTTCTCTTCAAAAGTTTAACTAGATAGATAGCCTTAAAACGCATTTCAGAGTTGAGATTTGCAGAGGGAGAACACGAAACAGGGAAACCCCTGCACTAGTTGTATGGCAGCAATGTTGTGATGGTATAAAAGAATTGCTTTAATTAAAATTCTCTGAAGACAGGAACTCCTTTATTCGGAGCATACCCCAAGCAAACAGTGGTTTGCTGCTACACACAGGGCTTAGTAGCACAGTGGCAGTTGCTACTGCAGAGGTATCTTCTGGACTGTGTAGGTGCTGTTGTACTTATTTCCAAAGTCCCTGGGGACTGAACAAGCATCTGCAGGTTCTGTAAATTCAGTACCTAGGGGTCATATTCCTGCTTCACTCTCTCCAAAAAAAGTCTCAATGGCTGTGTATTTTAAAAAATTCAGGTATGACACTGCAGGATGCAGAGACACCGTTCTCAAGGGAATCCTGTTCCCATGCCCTTCAGAAGAAAAAAAACCACCAACACACTTTTGAGAATCCCATATTCAAAAAGAATAGTGATTTTATTGTCTTTAGTAATATTTATCTCTTTTTGTAACCACAAGGCAATATGAGCAAACCCCCATTATCTATTTATGTGTTACGGGTATCTTTTTTTAACACAAAATTTCTACCGTATCACTTGCTGGAAAATTTTAGAGTAATGAGAAGTGGAACTGCCACAACCATTTTCCGCTGTGAAGGGGAAAATGCAACTATGTATTTGAAAGCCTTTATCAACTGTTTTAAATTAATGGCTATGAACATCGGAATGTACTTTTTTTTTTCAGGTAAAAGAATTTGACAAGTTATAAGTTTAATTATTAATTAAATTACATTTTAAAAGGAAATACTTTGGACTCAGACAAGCCATTTCTGTGCAAATGGAAACTTTTGTTGTTGAGTGTATTAAGCTTCAAAGACAGCAAGAACTTTGGAAAAGTATTTCTAGATTTTTCTTTAAAAAAATAAAGCAAGGGTAGGTTTGAAAGTTCTGCTTGGTAGTCATTCTCCTTTTACTCTTGCTTCCTTGTCTCTGTGTGGCAAAGGAACAAGACAAGGGGAAAAAAAAGTGCTCAAAAAACAAATTAACAGCATAGAAAACTCTAATTACTTAGATGTCTTAACCAACTGAGACCTGTTCAGCAACAGGAACAAAAGTCATTTCCAAACTAACTGCATTTTAGTTCTAGCTATTCAAACAGCTTTTTCCTAAAGATGAAGAATTCCGGTTATAAAATGCACCATTTGATATACGTTATGTAAATCAGATTTGTAAGATTTTTGGTTGCAGCTAGAACTAAATAAAAGAAAAATCCAAACGAGAGTGACTGTGCTGCTCCTGCAGTGCAGAGCTGTTAGCCATGTCACGGCTGAGGTGTTGGGCTTAATCACCAGCACTGCTTTGGAAATGCAAACTGGTTTTGCAACGGTTTTCAAGCCTGAATCGTGTCGTGAAGCAAAACCGTGTTCCTATCGAACTAAGTAACCTTTGCTCTGTGTCACAGGAATCATGTATCGCAAATCCTGCGCGTCCTCGGCAGCGTGTCTGATAGCCTCTGCTGGGTACCAGTCCTTTTGTTCTCCAGGGAAGGTGAACTCTGTTTGTATCAGCTGCTGCAACACTCCGCTCTGCAATGGACCCCGGCCGAAGAAGAGGGGGAATTCTGGCGTGGTGCCGAGGGCACATGCGATAACCACTGTTCTGCTCCTTAAGTTGTCTCTGTTGCTTTTGTATCGCTAAACTTCAAGCAATTTTTTTTTTGCCCTGGTGCCGCTTGTTCTGTTTCCTCCTCTCTTCAGAGGCACTGCAATTATTTTCTGTTTGTTTCCAAATCCCTGTCAACAGCGAGGCAAGTTCAGTGATTGTGGGGAGAGAGGGGCTGATATTTTTGGCAGCTAATGAATTCAGTTAGCAGATTGAATTTCCAGTGCACTTAAAAATCCCAGCAGCAGGATACAGCACTCCTGCTCTTTTTGCATAACTGGAAACAAATCCATCCATGTTATTCCTTTTAAGATGTAGTCAATTCCTCAGTCGTTTTAATTTCCATGTTTTTGAGTTTATTGCTAACCATTACCTTTGCCTTATGAAGTCATACTCGATGTTCACAAAGGCCATTTTGTGCATCTGAGCTGGGCCCCGAGCTAATCTCTAGTGGCACTACTTCCAAGCTGGGCTCGGGTGGTTCAAGACCTGGTTTCTGCGGACTGCGGTCAGACTTGCTGTCGTTCTGAAAAGTGCTCAAGAAAACTTTGTTATTGCTCCTTGTAGAAGAATTGCGCCGGGACGACATGAAGAGCAGTGGACGTAGAGACCGGCCGCTTCTTGCTCTGGAGCTCAGGTTGGCTCTGAGAAACTTCTCCTTGTTGGCGTGCTCTATTGTCAGGTGGCAGCGGAGAACCTGCAGGAACACGCTGCGGAACTGCTGAGAAGAGATGTTGTACAGGAGGGGATTCACCACCGAGCTGAGGTAGAAGAAGATGTCAGCGATGGGAAGAAGAGTGATGTACGCTCTGAAGTAGGGGATGGTCCAGTCCTGCTTTGGTTTAGCAGCAGCCATGATCCTTCTGACCTGGTTTGGCATCCAGCATATTGCCAGGGTTGCAACAATCAGTCCTGCAAACAAAAAGAGGAGGACAGAGGTGTGCGTACTTGAGGGTAAAAAGCGTACATACTTCGTATCACTTCTGCACTTACTTGTTAGGGAATAGTACCAATTTTTCAGTGTTTTGCCTGACAGCTTTTTCTGCCGGTATCATTTTTTTTTGTTTGTTGTTTTTAATAACTGTTACAAGGTCACTGCAGCACATGCTCTGACAAAAGACTGCATAGTGCTTGGATAGCGTTTCTTCGTACCTGTTGTCATTTATTAGTTTTCAAAGTGTTCTTTCATTGATATATGTATCCTTAGAAAGAATCTATTTTTATTTTGGTTTGTGTTCTTACATCTGGTGAAGGCTACAAAGATCATGAGCGAACTGGAGCAACTCTCTGATGCGGAAAAGCTGAGAGACCTGGGGCTGTCCAGCCTGGAGAAGACTGAAGAGGGGATCCTATCAATGCTTATCAACATTTAAGGGGGCAGGTGTTGAGGATGGGTCCAGACTCTTTTCAGTGGTGCTCAGTGATAGGGCAAGGGGCAATGGGCACAAACTGGAACACAGGAAGTTCCACCTAAACATAAGGAAAAACTTCTCTCCTGTGAGGGTGACGGAGCCTGGAACAGGCTGCCCAGAGAGGTTGTGGAGTCTCCTTCTCTGGAGACTCAAAATCCACCTGCACGCAATCCTGGGTAACCTGCTCTGGGTGACCCTGCTTTAGCAGGAGGGTTGGACTAGATGATCTCCAGAGGTCAGTTCTGACCCCTACCATTCTGTGATTCTGTGATTTCTTGTCTTTCCCTTTACTTTGAAAAGCAAACAAAATAAACAGAACCTATAGCCATATTAGATCAGGCAATACCCAGAAGAGATCAGATTCTTGTTTGTACTTTACGAAAAAGATGTATGCATAATAATATATTTCATGTTATTTTTGGTAAATTTCCTCTTACAAAAGATATTTTTAAGTAAAGTATGTATGGATCTTTTTATGGTAATTAAAATATGTCGGGCTTTCTTAAAAATCAGATTCCAGTGGAATTAAATTATGAATGTAAATGAGAAAAACCCAAGCCTAGTCATGAAAGTGTAAGCAGTTTCAGATTGTAAATTATGCTTTAAAATGTGGTATCTGACCATTTTGTATTTATATGTAAATATAAATACATGTTGCTGCATCACTAATGGCATTAAAAAGGGGTGACTTAAGTGTTGGATGTCTGAAAAGTCTGCCTGTGTGGACCGGTGTTCACTAGGGTTGCAGGACCGATGCCGTCTGCAGAACGGCAGCCCTGCAGAAACGTGGGGGTGGCCTGGAGCTGGCTCTGTTCCTGGGCAGGAGATGGGGCAGGGGAAGGGCACTCAGATCCTCACTGGCATCTGCTGCTTCTGGTGCCCGTGAGCACTGGAAATCATGATAGCTCGTATGAAGTATCAGGCACACAAGTTAATTCCCCTCAGTGCTTCCCCCGCCGAGCACTGCTTCTGGAACACGATACAACCAGCAGTTCACTGTTTCCACTTTGTTTTTCTCTTCGCAGGAAACGTGCCTTATATGAACACTTAGAGGGAGCAGGGGTTGCAGGTTGGCTGCTGAGGCACACAGCAGTGTGTGAGAGAGTATCCTGGCAGTGCACCGTTTTCGCTTCCAGTAGACTTGTCTGTTTAACCTCCTCCAAGGTCTGTCCTGCTTTAGCAAATGAAGCACAGAAGCAATTTAATTCTTACCGCTCCCATTGCCCCCATCGGACAGACCACTGTAGGAACACAGCTCTGAAGTAGCGCACGCTGATTTTTCAGGTCAGGAAAATGATACTTCACTAGTGCAAGACATGAATGTAACAGGGAAGGGAGGGAAGGAAAGAGAAGAAAGATTTTTTTCGTAACTTGGAAACTGCCAGGGCTTGAACAAAGCATGTCCAAGTTCTCTTCACCAGCACCCCCAAGCAAAGAAAAGGTATGAAATATCTTTTTTTTTTTTTTAAATAAGTTAATTTTGTTAATGGAGACTATAATTAATTTAACAAAGTCATGATCTCACTGAATGAACTACCAAATAAAAATTGTCTTTTTGATCATTTGCTTCTGTAATCACTTAATGTCACAGTAATTTTGGTAGGATGGGGAAGTCATGCACCTGAAGCACTAGATTAAGACAGGGCCCTGGAAGGCTCTTCTTAGTAGGCAGGCAACAAATACCTTTACCTTTGCCATTTTCTATTCTTTCAGCACCGTAACTCTCCTCAGGCGCAGTCTCTTTATTCTCATTCTCACGCGATCCCCATGCCCCTTGGCTTGACTGCCCTACTCTTCCCCTGCTGCCTTGCCTGGCTTTTCAGTACCAGTTGTGTCTCTGTCAAAAGCTGATCTGAATTTTGTATTAGTCCTGCAAATTTTCTACCCTTCAGTGCTTTTTACCTCTGCTGTCAGCATAACAAACACAGGGGTAGGAGTCCTGGCACAGACCGACAGAAAATAGGAGCCCTGAGCACTGACTTGTGACGAGCCTTATAAAAGGGCAGCGAAAAGATGCCTCTGTTTGTTGCGGCTTCTTCGCCTATGTGACTTAAACGCAAAGCCCACAGACTCAGGTCCGCACAATTCCTCTCAAATTTTAGCAGATGATCTCTCTCAAGGGAAAAGAAAATAAACTCTATAGTGTAATTTTTTTTTTGTTCTCAGTTAGAAAGAGGATACTTCATCATGCTGATTAATAGTTTCCTAAATGATGAATGCTGCTGTGGAAAACTGCGGGCAACAATGCGTGCATTCAGTTTTAAAGCTCAAATGCAGTGCTCTGAGATGTCTGATTTTTTTGCTTATATGAATTCTTTGCCACTGACTTTCCTTTTTAGTTCAAACTGGTAAATGCTTAAGATTTCCCCCTTCAGACACTTTTGTTGGTGTTTCGTTGTGTACGGCAAGCGAAAGATGAGCTGCTTGTGCCCTTACGGAGTGCAGTGAGGTTATTCTTTTGGGGGAGTGGGAGGAGATGCTCATAAAACTTTGTTGTTTTCCAGAGATGGGTAATTGTTCATTCTTACACTTGGAAAAAAATGCTCATTGATTCAAAGGAGATGCACCATGTAAATAAACATGCTGACAAATTCACAATATTTTTCCCAACTGTTCACACTTTACATGGAGATATGATGGAAACTGAAGCGCATCAGAAGAAAAGCTTTATGTTCAGACCTTAGCACATTAAATATTTTGACTGAATTACTGTTGCCATCGATTTGAACTTGCACACACGCTATGGAAGTTTGTGTTGTACTGTAATGTGCAGAAAGTGCTTAACTAACTAACATTGTACCAGCTTGAATGTAAACCAAACTGCATCTTACACCAGTACTGGTGCGTTTTTCCCTTGAGCTTGCTGCAGGCTAGGAATTAAACTCCAGATTTCAGCTCACATCCAACTTCCACTTCTTTTTACTAAAGTGAAAAAAAAATTAGTGGCTCCATTTTTTTTTTTCCCCATTTTCCTGACTACTGCACTGAAGTGACACACTAGATGAGAGCAAAGATTTATCTTCCATGGAATAACTACGTTTATAAACAAAGTAATGCTGTGGTCCAGCGACCTCCATCACTGGTGCTTGAAATTTGCAACACACATTTGAATCACTTGGTTTAATCATCAAAAGTGCATTAGACCATGCAAAGAGAAGCCAGGAGCCCTTATGTTATCTAGTAGACTATGTGTAAGTGAATACATCTCAACCTTTCAGGAAGTGTTTGAGCTTACAGTTCATTTAACATTGATGTAGATATTTCAAGGTAACAAAACAAAAAAAAAAAATGGCATGAAAAGATCGTTGACTAAAACCACTTCAAAAAGCAAAGCCATAAGCCAGCCACAAAATAGTTTGCCCAAAACAAAGATTACCACATTTAACTACTATTTTAATCTGAAACTCCCCCCCTCTCCAAACCTCTTTAAAAATGAAGCATAAGAATTTAACAATTATTTACTTTGGGGAATTGTTATTGTAACTTCCCAAAAGTGGATCTTAAAGCATTAATTCTTAGTATGTGACAAAGGATCAGTTAAGTAGTAAAATAAACCTCGTGCTTAAGTGCCAATAATATAAATATGCATTGCTGGCACAGACTAGGAGTTTGGCAGTCATCTGTCCCTCAGCAATACTCTTTTATTACTCAGAACATTCCTCTGGGCCATAAGGGACTGAATTAAATTCATTATGAACTTTATTGGGAAGGATTTTAAATACATGCAAATGTCTGGTAGAGTGCAGAGGGCTTCCTTCGCCACCCTTCCAGATTTTTCTTTTATTCTGTTGACTAGATTTTTGGTGTTTGATTGGGTTTTTTTCTGCACCTAAACACTTAAAGCCGTCTCCTTCCATAATCAAACATTTCCCCTCTATCCTGGCCACCGCCAGCCATCCCACAAAACTTGGAATTATCTACAAAATTATAATTGTTGCTAGGAAGTGCCAACAACATGCTTTATGTTGCTGCCATAGCCCATTAACCGAGGCTGTCACGGTGACCTCTTGTACAAGCACCTCTTGCTTGTGCCACTTAATCCCGACTGCCCCAGTGAGGCGAGGGCAGCCGGACCCTGCTGCTGCTCTCAGCAGCATAGCCTAAGCAGCATTAAACCTCAAACTTTGCTTTTCTGTGATTTAATTAATGGCACAAAGGCGAGTTCTCAACATCTGCTTGTAAACTGACATTTAAATGGCAATTGTCAGTGGAATATCAGCATATGGTTGCCGAGTTATGAGTCAAGTGCAGGCAGCGATGCAGTTGGTTCAGAGGGAGACTTTTTTTAGCACTCATTTCACATTTGCATGCTTGGCCCGACGATACTCAATGGTATAACGTGACATTACTGCTCTATGCCTCATTCACAGTGTCTCCCAACCATGCATCAGAGGTATTGGCTCCCAAAAGAGGAAAATACTGAGAGCATCCCTCATTAAGTTTACTGTCATAAAGCAATACTGATCGTGAGGAAAGCCCTTGGTCCCTATTTGATTCTGCTACAAACAGATTTGACATCACAGTAAATAGACCTCACTAATCAGGTTCTTGGTGGTCATAATATCGGTCACTATCAATGTAGGAGAAGGAAAAAAACACAAAGGCTCCACTACTAATTAAAATTGTTACTTTCAGGAGGTGGGGGTTTGGGCATATAGTTATGTTATGTTTATTATTTTAACCAGGACTCAAAAAAACTTGCTTTTCATTAGGCATAGGGCCATAAGGCATTAGTTTATTGTCTTTCCAGCTTTTAAGGAAAAAAAAAAAATCAAGCCTCGAAACACAGTCTTCAATCACTGAGATGACCTTCCCAACTGCAGATCAATGCAGTGCTGTCTTCCAGCATCTGCAGCTGCTCTGTGCCTCTGCTGCTGCAATTGCCTGCATGTGAGAAGGCAGCTACCATATGCTTATTGTCTACTGACAATTGTCATTTAAATGTCAGTTTACAAACAGCTGTTACTTTCCTTGCTGCGAGTCTGACTTGTAAATGCAGCAAAGAAACCGTCCAGAATGACTCGGCGCGGCTGCTGGCACCGCTCGGCGATGCCGCCGGCAGCAGGAGCGATGCAGATTGCGCATCCTCAGCGGTGTCAAGCTGAGGAAGACTGGAGTGCCTCAAGGAGGGGACTGTCTCTTTTCTGTTCTTCAGCCTCAAGGATTTTCTACCCATGCTGTTTCTGGCAGGTAAGAGTGTCGAGAAGTTCCTCTGCTCTACCAGCAGCTGGGTAGAATTTCAGATCTAAACTTTCAGCTTTTAACAGCTTCTGGTGACTATCTCATGTTCAGCCACTATTCAGCTCAACACGTGCCTCAAACCCAGCTCTGCCTCTGACCAACAGCAACTACCTGGCGATGAGCAGAAGGGTGCAAAGGGGGTGGGAAAGAGGGACACACCTTTTACTAGCTGCTCCCAGTTTGGTTATTGCCCACCCTTTCAGCTCCCTCGTGTTTAATGTCAGGAGGTTTAAAAGCAAGATCCAGAGAAGACCAGAAGCATTCCTTCAGAGTTTCTGTGGAACTTAATGTTTCCACCTAACTGCCAGCCCTGGTATATCCACCTAAATGGGTCCCTATAAATCATGTGCTAAAAGGCCATTGCAGATCCCAAACAAGTCTTTCGACATTCAGTGAGAGCCAGCTTTTTTTGTGCAGTCTGCCCTCATTGTCTAGCTAGGAAATCTCTGCCTCCTTTGTTCTCTGGGTTCTAGAATTGGGATGAGAAGGTAATGGGGCAGATCAGAAGGCTAATCCTTCAGACACAGTGAAGTAAGTGGCTACATTCTTATTGCCCACATACACTTGCTTCTTGGAACAAATGCAGGAGGCCCAAATAAGCCACTGCGGTCTCTACAGTGTTAGAGTGCCCACAAAAACAGTTCCACCTGGCATGAAGACCCAGGGTGCCACACGTAACACAGGCCTGAGAGAAGCCCACCACAAGGGTCCACAAGGGTCTGCAGATGTCCCCCGCTCCACGTTAACAGCACCATTTTGTAGGTTCACAGCTGGGTCTCAGAATCGAAGTGTCATCAATTTGTGTCCTGCACTCTGCGCTACGCCACGTTGCTGTGAGCTGTTAAGAAGCTCTTTTCTTGGTTACAGTTACTACAGGAAGCACCTCCAAGCAACTGGTTGTATCAAATAGAAGTGGTGGTTTTGCTGATCCTTCTACTAGTGACGCTTAACTTCACATTTCCCCCAAATCAACCGCTCAGTCCTGTAGTCAGTGTCACAACCATCAGTAAGGAGGTTGCCTGAATGAAGGCTGCAGCGTGCTCCTTGCGGAGGAGAGAGCATCTGATGAGGTTTAAATCAGGAAAAGAATACTAATAGAAACCTCCCTTTTCCCTCTCAACCACATGCGAGTTTCTTCTGCTGAAGGACAAACATTATAATAATAATAAGCACATATTGATGTCTGCTGAGGTGAATATAAAAATGTATTAACCTGAGAGATAAATATTGATACTGCTTTGTCTGTGTCAATATTTAGTTCAAGGGACAATAAATTTTGATATTCACTGAAACAAGGCAACGTGCATTACTACATACATTTTGTATAAGCTCAAATTATTCAGCACCTCTGTTCCTTTTATCCTCAACTTTCAGAATCACAGATCTGCCTTTCAAAAATGCTTCTTTGGAAGGGAAGGAGATAATAAGTAAACCATCCCTACTCAGACACCAACTACAGGGAGAAGAGACGATATGGCCAGTGTGTATCTATCTCCCAGTGATTTTCCTATTAGAGTTTTTCTAATCACCAGAGAGATCTGCAGGTTCACTTTGGGATTGGACACTGGACCTGGGCTGGCTGCCAAGTGTGCAGCTTCCTCAAAGAACAGGACTCTCCTCATCGCCGCACATTAGCGACTTGCCTGTGGAGCCACCTCACGCACAGACCACATACACAGGGCTCCACCGGCAGAGCAAAACTGAGGCAAAAAGCCAGCCCCTGGTCTCGCCTGTGCTGGTACTGCAGGGGTAACCAGGACAAAGGAGGGAGCAAGACAACATTTTTGTCACCAGCACAAACAGGCAAATCTCTAAGTGCTCACAGAGAAGCTCTGGCAAACATCTCACAGCGCTGCTCAGGATGGGTTTAAACTGAGCAGAAGCCAAGAAAGAACTAGTTATCTTTATAAATACTGCTGGAAGGATTAAGCATATGGCCTGGGACAAACAGTTGAAAGCCAGCTCTATGTGCATCTGATCCTGTCAACAGCTTCCAGCGAAAAACCAACGGACCAGCAATTCCCATAGCCTTCAGAGGGATCTGGGTCCATCTAGTGCTCATTACACTCCTCCTGGGCCTGTGCAAGGAGGCCACGTCTCATTACCAAGCACAGCTGGGTGATAGGACAGTGCTCTCCCACAAAGCGGTGCGTAAATGAAAGGCACTGAAGAACCAGGCTGCCTCTTGGTGCAGTAAATGAACCAAACCTGCAAGGTTTTAATAAATATGTTGCTGTTGTGCTGCACATAAGATCGTCTTTCTTCCAACTGAAGACACTATTAATGGTCTCGCTAAATCACCAAAGCTAAAGTGATGCATTCTTCCCATAAACAGCCGTTCTTCTGGTGAAACAGCAGTGTGTTCAAGTGCGGGGCAGTGACAACACAGGGAATTTATTTTTTTGTGTTATTAAAAGCTTCCATAGCTAACTGGAGTTGTCAGGTGTATTGAAAAGAATTTCACACAAGTATCTGCCACCTTTGGCATCAGAAAACCACCTGCAGTTGCTTTTGATAGTTCATTTCACAGGTGACTATGTGTCCATGTAAATCATCACTAAGACCCAGGAGATGACAGCAGAATCTGAAGTGCATGAAACTCGGCTTGGACTGGATTGCGCTCTGCCCTCCTCAAATACCCTTAAGGGTGTTACGAGATCACTGAGACCAAATTGGCTTGTTAGAGGTTTTGGCCCAGTGTTGTGTCCTTGGGTCAAATCGGTGGCACGAGAGAACAGCAGTGTGCCCACAGCTCCTCTCTCTGCCTGAAATCCCTGCATCACCCAGTGATTTGCTCAGTTCAGGACCGCCCTGCTCTGCTACACACATTTCTTCTCCTTGACCGGCACCAAAGAGCTGCTCTAGGCTGGACACAGCACACCAATATCACATCAGCTGCTCAGTGGCAAAGGGTGGCAAGAATTTTGTGTTTCCAGCAACCTGCTCTCTAACTAGTGCTGAAGGAACCTGCCTTTTCTTGCAGAGTGATGATGCTTCAGCCTCCACTGTACTTCAGTCCTCTGCAACTGATAAACAGCCTACTGGATCAAGAAACACAAACATTCCCATTAAACAAGGAGATTATGAGACGTACATGGAACCGAACCAAAGTTTCAAGCCTGTGTATCATCGATCCACTGGGACTGACAGGGCACTACAGTGAAACAGGGCACTGTAGTGAAACTACAGAAAACTACAGTTTTTCTGACTCTGCAGCATTAAAACATAACAGCTTCTGGGGATCCCGCCACACCCCTCTCCATAAGCAGTAGCAAACAGAGCTCTCCAGGGGAAGAAGCTGGTTTTGCTTTGCACTGTCACTGAACAGCCCTCAGCTGTCAGGCAGAGCGATACCGGATGCGTCTGACACTCTCAGGGGAATATAGATACGCGGAATGTAATTAGTGAGGACACAACCGTTAACAGTTTTACTTCTTAGCAATTTAAAATATCTGACAATTATCTTCAGTTCTTAGCAGGGTCAAGTTTGGCTTCTCAAATATTTTTGAATACTGCCATTTCACAGTGCAAACTCTAGAAAAAGCTAGACATACTAAAGGAAGTTTCATGGCAGCATTGCTGCTACTGAACATGAGCAGCCTTTTTGCAAAGCAGTGATTAAAGTCATGCTATGTATTTAAAAGCCGTACATGCTCATACATTACCAGAGGAAATCATGTTAGTTTTCATACTTATTATTCTTGTTAGTTTAAATACTTCTTATTGGGTTTGCAAGGCAAGATTTTGGCAGTGAGTGGGGCTACAGGGGGTGGCTTCTGTAAGGAGCTGCTAGAAGCTTCCCTCATGTCCGATAGCGGCAATGACAACCAGCTCCAAGGCAGGCCCATCGCCGGCCAAGGCTGAGCCCATCAACAACAGTGGTAGCACCTCTGGGATAACAGATTTAACAAGGATACAGGGGGAACCAGCAATTGCAGCTGGAGAGAGGAGTGAGAATATGTGAGAGAAATCACTGCGCGCACACGGAGGTCAGGGAAGAAGGCAGGGAAGAGGTGCTCCAGGTGCCAGAGCAGAGACTCCCCTGCAACCCGTGGTGAAGACCATGGTGAGGCAGGCAATCCCCCTGCAGCTCATGGAGGTTAATGGTGGAGGACGCCACGTTGGAGCAGGTGGGTGCCTGAAGAGGGCTGTGCCACTGTGGGAAGACCACTCTGTAGCAGCTTTGCTGGCAGGACTTGTGACACCACAGGGACCCGCACCGGAGCAGTCTGTTCCGAAGGACTGCACCTCATGAAAGGGACTTGCGCTAGAGCGGTTCATGAAGAACTGCAGCCCATGTGAAGGACCCACACTGGAGAAGTTTGCGGAAAACTGTCTCCCACAGGACGGATTCTACACTGGAGCAGGGGAAGAGTGGAAGAAGTCCTTCCCTTGGGGAGGAAGGAGCAGCAGAGACAAGGTGTGCTGAGCTGACCGCAACCTCCTTTCCTGTTCTTCTGTGTTGCTGGGAGGGAGGAGGTGAAGAAATTGGGAGTAAAGCAGGAAGAAGAGAGGGGTGGGGGAACTGTGTTTTAAGAATTAGTTTTTATTTCTCACTGTCCTACTCTGATTTGACTGGTAATAAATTACACTCAGTTCCCCAGGTCGAGTCTGTTTTGCCTATGACAGTAATTGCTGAGTGATCTCTCCCTGTCCTTATCTCGACCCATGAGCCTTTCATCATATTTTCTCTCCCCTGTCCAGTTGAGAAGGAGGAGTGATAGAGTGGCTTTGGTGCACACTTGGCATCCAGCCAGGGTCAGCCCACCACATTCTTCAATGGTATTATGGAGATAGTAACACATTTATAGCCACTGTTATGTAGTGACAATAGCACCTTTGAAAATCTTCCCCACGCAAGTTCCCACCTTTAATGGGCATTTATTTCTTCTGTTCATTAAGTTAAAAATTGTACTTCAAATATGAGTTTATCTTCCTCTTTAGCTTTAATCTTCCAATCTCAAAATTCACCTCTGCACTCCCCATTCAGCCTTAAATGCGCACAACTTTACATAGAAGCGATGGTTTAATCTTTGATTCTGCAACTGGATAACTCCTTTTGGAGTGTCGAAGCAGCATCCCTGCAGCCCCATGACCCCCCCGCCCCTCCCCATTTCAGGTCACTCTGACAACATGCCGCAGCGCTTTTCTGGGGACCTCAACTCCGTGAACGAAGCAAACTTGTCGCTTCACAGACCAAGCTTCTGCAAAACATAAAAGCTAATAGAAGGATTTCGTCTACTCCTTTCTTCTCTTTGGTGCTTTCCCTCACATAGGTGGGTAAACAGTCATGAAATCATTATGCCTTACAGTAAATACCAACTTGACATTTGAAGCAATGCCTGACTGTTTCATTCAGGTGTCCATCTCATGTGATTTGCCAATAAAAGCTCCAGTATCCAGAATCTACCTTTGAGTCATTAATTTCCATTCACTACAACAATCCCCCGCTAAAAACCACACACAAAAAAATTAAATCAGGGCTACTTTGGTGCAAAAAAGACCAAGAATATTGTGGAAATATAGACTCAGCACCAGATGACATACCATGGTAAAGTAAATATATTTTAAACTGCTCATTTTTAGAAATTTTAACATTCCAGCTGTCAGAAAAGATCTGCTTATTGGAAATTGTTATTTCTGCATTGAGAAAGTATTTTTAAAAAAACACTAATATGGACACAAATATGTAGAAGGGGAAAGGTTTATTTTTCATTGATGTTTCTTCCTTGCAAAACAAATTCTTGCTATGGTTGCTTTGATTTGCTTTTAGAAAGAGTGAAGACTTGTTTTCTTTCTGCATTGGCGAAACAATGGGAAAAATACATCTTCCATATAAATCTCATTTAAATTCTGCGTTCTAACTAGCAAACACAATTTGGAATTGAGAGGGGGTTTGTTTTTACATTACAAAATCAGCCGTTGCAACATTAAACAGCTCATCCATTGCAATTCAGCAGGAGAAATCATTGAACAATCAACTGCAGAATACAAATACAGAAAGACAATATATTAGCTCAGCAGATATGTAAGATACTTGTGAGCTCCACCAGAAAGACAAGCTTGAGTTACATGTTATATGGAACTGATCGTCATGGGGGAGTCAGCAAAGGTCTTCCTAAATGAGATAGATATTATCAATCTCCAAGTTAGACTTTTTTCTACCAAAAACCCTCAGACAAAGAAATCTTGCTGGTTTATAGCAAGGGAGATGAAAATTATTGATGCAGAAATGGTAGCAAGATCATGCTTGCCAGCTGTTTCAAAAAACAAATGCAACTGAAGAAAAGAAACCAAAGTAAATTATCACAAAAATTATGTGCAGTTACCCAAATTCTACACCAAATCCCACAATAGGAAGCAGGATCCGGAGAGTGGAAGAGCAGAAATGCACCAAGATAGACATGGAGCCGGTGGCACTAAGGGTGACAGTTCAGTAGCCGAGCTTTGGGACTAAAGGCCAATTTATTGTTCTCTTCTGCTCCTGAGGAAGGTGACTGTGTCTGTCCAGTAAGACCCTGGTGCCTCAGTTGCCCTTGATGGGAGGAAAAAAAGTCACTGGATCAAACCTTCTGTTTCTTCCTCCACCCTGATTTACAACCTGGCCACAAGAGTTACACGCACCACCCGAATTGCTTCTGGAGCTAATCCCCTCCTGCCTATGAGTTGCCTTTGCATCTCTTCTATCATAACGCATTTTTATCTTTATGGATGTGGTGAGGCTGTCTGTCTCAAGCAGAAGGTACGTTGCTGACGGAGGCGGGTGGGTGCTGCAGAGCGGGGGTGCAGTGTGGTGTGAGAGGGCAGGGGAGAGGGAGGCAGCAGGGCTGTGGCAGCAAACTGTGAGTACAAAAAGGTCCTACCCCCAACCAGCACACGGGAGCTGCTAGTTCCCAGGAGCCAATTCTCACATAAAATCATGCAGGAAAGCACCTACACAGCTCACCCACTGCAAATCCAGCACTGGCAGGTGAAAATCTGCCTGAAGGACTTACATTCTTCTAAATGCACTGACAGCCTGCTCTTTCTGACAACAGCTAGCCCTCGTCTGCTCTGAAGAGTTTCCTCTGCTTTTCAAAGGGAAAACCATAAACAAATGCATTCAAAACAAAACCCAAAATTTCACACACCTTCAGAACCAATTTGTTTCAAAGTTTAAGGAAGATTGTAATCTGCAGGAGGGGGAGGAAGACTTTCTTGACTGGAGACGGTGTCCTGAGAATTGAAATACAGTATTTTGGCATGGCAGACAGCTAATTTTTGCAAAGGGTGAGGAGAGGGGAAATCTCTGCTTCAGCCATCACCAGTACAGCCCCAGTGGCAATTCCAGTGCTGCAGGTGAATAAAGACTAAATTCCAGTCAGAGTCCTTGAAGCATGTCCCGGCTACCATGTTAATGGGGGAAACATAAGTAACTATTAATTTTATTCTTTAAATTAGGTCTAATCTTTGATAATTTGGGTCAAAGCCTTGGGTAGCTGTGAAGCTACTCAAAATTGCACTAAGGAAACTGTCCTGGCCAAAACCTGATGGTTTGTGGCTTCCCTCCAAGAAGGCCATGCAGGGAGCCATAGTATTTCCATCGCAGCAAAGTCTCTTCTTTGCTAACACCCAAACCTCCTTTTATTTACGTTTCAGAGCTGTCCAGAGAACCGCGATGAGTGCAAACATGTCAAAACCTCCTTTCTCAAACCTTTTCAAGGAATCTAGATACAAGATAAAAAGTACTCCTCCCCCTCAGCACAAGCTTGGCAGCAGCCTAATTCAAAGTCTGTGAGACTCAAAGTCTTCCCGTACGAGGTGAGAAGGCGAATGTGCTCTGCGAAATGGCATTCAAATAAACACCGGCACATGGGCTCACCGAACACATGGGCACCGTTTGGTTTGGGAGCCTGGTGTCTGTGCTGTGATATTTGCACTCTGCTTTTCAGATAGCTGCTGGGGACTTCCAAAATACCTCAGCTAGCTGGCGAGCAGCACTAGCTCACAGCAAACTTCAGACAGCGTTTCTTCCTCTCCTCCACAAGCGCAATCCCAGTCTTGTATCTCAGTATTAAATTATGTCAGCTCATTTTGTCATATATAGTTTATTAGAAGTAAACCCCTTTATAATAATTTTCAACTTCAGAGAAAACCCCAGTGCCTGTTCCTTTCTTTTCCAAGCCACACATTTTTGCTGGCCTTCTAACTCTCTTATTTCCTTGAGGTGAATCCACAGCTAACCAGAGTATTCCAGTTGGAACTGGAGCATGCAGCTCACTCTGTCTTTTGTAGCACCTTTCCAAGAAACACTAAGAACTCTAAGATATTACTGCAGACCTGAGAAAACTAATTAAGCCAGAGCTCCAACTACCCGACAGCTTGGTCTTTCCCTCTCTCCTAGAAAATGCGGGAGCAAAACAGTGGGTTTTAGAGGAAATCTATAAACAAAGAATGGGAAACAAGGTGTGGCAATGCATTTGATTCAAATATCCCCTTTTTAATGTAAATTCTGGAATCTAGCAATAAATACAGTGCTTTCCGAAGCACAGTGAAAATGTAGGGATTTTAGCGAGGACTAAATCTACCCTGCTATAAATGACAAAACACATTTCTTCTTCTAGCCTCATGCAGCTGGCTCCAACTTCGGGGCACACAGGACCAGAGTGATGGAGAAAAGACTTTTACAATAACCCTTTCACATATGATAAATATATGACTAGGAAAGAGAGAAAGAAGATCACTAAATATCAGTATTCACAGCAAATGAGAGGGCAATTACAAGCATTTGGGATCTTTCTTATGCATTTATATAGCACCTTAAGTTCAATTCCTGGTCTTCAGTTTGACCTGTACCACGACAGAAATAGATAATCCTATTGCTTGTGACACTGCTATGTAATTAAGTAGCTGCTCTGCCCCCATTAACATAGCTATAAGCACTAGACTTTCATTTCTCATCCTCTTTCCAGAATGGCCTCTTTGAAATACACTTTTCTACTCAGATCTATTGACTAAGACATCTTGGGAAGAGAGATTTTTAGATACTTTCTTCTTGAGCTTTGCAAGGTTTTCACCTACTAATGAGTGAAACTCTAACTCCCAAGAGCTAATAGAACTAATTTTTCTTAAAATACTCAAGATTAAGAGATTAAAACAAAATGTCTAAATCATCTTCTTATGTGGAAACAAACATTTTAACCAGTAAGTCATGTAGCAAAAGACAAGCAGCTCTCTCCTAAGGTATCAGAGCAAAAATGGACTCTTATGTCCTTGAAGTCAGAGGGCCAAGGGCTGCGATCACCAGGCAGCTGTGCTGTGGGCAGTGTCTGCCCTTACAGGCCCTACCTCCCTCCTCTAAAGTCAGGGAAAACAATTTTTGGTGATTGCACCAGTAAAACCTATTACAGCAAAACACAGCCGGAGATCTGCTTTGGGGCACTGACAGGATCCTCGATCTCTTTACTAAGACAGCTGGAACAGGCAAAGTCCTCTAATTTACTGCCACACACTAAGCAAATAATGTCACCTGATTTTCTACAAGAATCTTCCATCTGCAGAGCCTCCCTAAATCCAGAGACAACATCTTGAAAACCCAGACATTTCTTTCCTACTGCTTTCCATTTACCCAAGTTAACTTTGTTGGGCAAGAAAATCCTGCAGAGTTGGAAACTAATTCAAGCTAGGTAAAAGCAATCATGCACACTGGTAAACAACAAGAGACAACAGGGAGGAAAACCATATTTTAAAAGGCTGGTGCATAACACTGGGATTGCACTTTGCTCTGCTGCCCTACGCCACCTCATTACCTCTGTGATTGCAGAAATCCGGTTACACTCACTGGGAACATCACAACGGGATCAGATGCCGAATGCAGCTGAAGACTATTTAATTAGCAGCTGATCACAAAGACCGAAATTTACTCACTTGTGTCTTCTGATAATAGCAAAATGGTTTCGGTTCTTACTAGTGTAGCCATATTTTTACAATATACTGTATCATTTTTTTAAATTCTGTGTGCAGTCAATCATATTACCATGCCCTACAGGAGGGTTTTGCTAAGCGTCTAAAAGAAAATCCAATGCACGCAGTGTAGAAAAGCGTACTACGAAGACTCGAGCTTAATTTTACATTCTTTATTTGGTCAAAATAGTAGTTGTTCTACACTCAAACTCATATTTGTAATAAAAACCCCACTCAGCTGCTCATATACTAAAGAAACAATTCATGACTGAATAATGTGCCAATTCAAAAGCAATCTCTCTAAGCTACAGGAAACCTCTTGAGTAGCTAGTCTGAACAAAATGAAGCCCCAACAAAATGAACCACTTTGGAACTAAATGAAAATTTAGCAAATTGATCTGAACAAGAAAATCTTATGTACAATGCAATGTTTCTAGCCACAATGGAAAAGCCTGCTAGAGATCACTTTTGAAAAAAAAATATCACACCAGTAAATCAAAAGACAGCATTACTGTTTCCTTATTTTTCTAAAGCAGAGTATTTAATTTTATTATGGGATAGTGGCTTTATAAGTTTATGTTTAATTAACAACTGGCAAGTGCTGAAAAAAAAACCCAAAACAAACAGGAATTAAAAAGTTGGACGTTTTCTTCTAATGGGTGATCTCTCTTCTGGCTTTAATTTTTAATCCACTTTTTGGTGCACTTGCCACCTCCCAAACCTCTTGGCTCCAAATTTGCTCTGAGATCGGTACAACCATAGCCAACTCGGTCTTAAAAAGAAAGCGAGTGTTTGTTTTGTGGGCTGTCATAAGCTACTGGAGCACAATGATTGCAGATCAAAATGACGAGGTTGCCGGAGCAATTTAAACTGCCAAGATGAAGAGCAGAGGGAGGGACAAGATGCAAATGCTGGAGGTGCAGTCACCCAGCAGCACAGCAGGAGCATAAAGGGTAATGGAAGAAGAGGAGAGGAGGATGGTAAGAGAGGAGGGTTGAAGGCAGTGATTGTATCAAGAATCACTTCTTTTTCGGAAGCAGAATGCCGCAAAAAAATCTTATTCCCACTGATCCAGTAAATGACTCTGTTTTCCATGCAGGTGTCTTCATGGAATAAGGGAGTGGTAGAGAAGAAGGTCTAGTCATGCAGAAGCACAATTTGCATTTGGAAGCTGCTTTTGAAAAAGAGTCAGACGAAAACACCTTTAGGGAAGACACAGCTCGACCTCGTCTAGGACCATAGGACATAAAATGGTGCTTACACAATTATCAAACACGAAACACTTTTCTAAAATGTAAATAAATAAATAAATAAATCAATAAATAAAGTCAGCAGACTCATGGCTGGGTTAAAAGGTGCCAGTGCTGGTGTATATGTCAGTAGCAGGCAGGGACTCTCCCAGATTGAGACACATAGCAGCTTGGGCTTTAAAGAAAGCTACTTCCCAATCTGGTCCCAGGGGCAAAATTAAAAGTCTGTTGTAACAAGATGAGCAGCAGCATTAGACATGTGGGACTCTAAAGGACATTTTACCCATCTGAAGCATTCAGAGAAAGGATTTGTATTGTACATTTGTATGGAACAAGGGATTTTTTTTTTTTTTCTAATTAAGTGGTATTGAAATATGCAAACTGCGCGCTGTTCTCTCACTCCGCTTGAATTAGTGATTTACAATGACAGTTTACTCTTAGTTCCACACCTGGAAATAGGAGATAAATTAGGTGATAAGCTGCCAACGATGGTCTCAAAATGGAGAGCACTTTACCCAAGAGTTCCTTGGAGCTTGCTGAGCTGGCGCTGCATTATAGCAGATCCGGCAAGATTATCAGTTAATGACAGGAGCTGAAGCCAGTTATGACACTGTAACAAACTCCATTGGTGCACACTCTGCCTCGACGGTTTTAAGGAAAAAGAAAGGAAAAAGATACTGCCTTCAGAAGGTGTTTCAGGAACAAATGAACATTAGCAACCTTTTTTTGCATTAGCACTAAGCATGCCCTGTGGTAAAGATAATTTCCTGTGAGCCCAAGAGCTGCAGGTAGCTCTCAGACGAGACAAATCCCCAGAGAAGGTTGATGGCCTCCACCCTCACTGCCTGGTGAGAACAGGAAGCAAGGCTCAAAGTCCTTCCCCCAGATGATAATCTGCTGCCCCAAAGTGGTAGCCAAACACTGTGAGGACTGTCTCCCAGACTAGTGTGATGTGTGGAGAGGAGCACACCCGGCTCCTGTTTGGTACCACAGCACTGATGGGCACGCGGCACTGGCTGGAACGCTGCTGCACTCACCTGCCCTGCCTAGGAATAGGGTCAGGGGCAACAAAACCTCTGCCAAAAAAAATCCATTTTCTAATGTTTGCAATTGTCCATTCAGAGGAGCAGCTTCCCCACGCAGCTGGCTGACAAAGCTCAGTGAGGCTCCTCACTCCCGTGTCTCCTTAGGAAGTCCCTGTCCCCCAGCCAGGATGGGGGTCTGGGGAGCCTCTTTCACAAACCAGCAAACATTTGCACCCTATCACCAACATCCTGGAGCAAGAGGGGGCATCCAAGCTGGGAAAAAAAAGAAAAATGGAAAAAACCTGGGGCCAGAAAACAAAACATAACACAAAGAAACCAGGTAGAGCAGTGAAGATTGACTTCTGTCTCCTAGAAACAGTTTCAAGAAAACGTCACAGTTCATTTATGCTGATCCACTCTGGGGTTTGCTTGCCTCCACCAGCCAATTTGGCATCCTCCCCATCAGTGTGCCACTGGTTTCCCATGTAATGTGTCTTGGAAATCTAATAGTTTCGAGAAGCACTTTCCAGCTCATGAAGTTCTTCAGAGCTGCCATGCTCTGTGGCAATCAAGAGTCTGAATAAATATGCAAAAGTGTGCTCAAGCCAGAAAGCCTTCCAAGGAACCAAGAGAGTGTTTTCCTCGTTCAGTGCAGATCCAAGTGGTTCACAGTTTGTTTTTGTCAGTACCAGCCATGCACTGGAGCACGCACACCGGAACAGAAGGGTGCAACTTCTTAGACTCTTGCAGAGCACTCTTGCAGAGCACCGATTCCACAGGAGTAACACCAGGGACATGAACGCAAGACACTAGCAGCCCAGAAACACACCCACTCAAACATACGCACAATTTAAGCTGTCCTATCTTGAAGCAAATGGAAAAACCTCTCTTAATATTGCATGTAGAAATGCCTGAGAGTTGTAAATATTTTTTTTTCTGCATTTAGTTCATATATAATGAAACAGCAGTGAGTGAATGCGGTTCAGTACTCAAAATAAGAGGCTGCTCAAGGAAATGCATCTTCAAGCCTGAATGTCAGAGCCACTCTGACTGTGGCACAGACTAATGGATCTCAGTGACAAAACACAAGTGTTATACCTTTAACTATTAGCTTTGTTTTGCAGCTTTAAATGCAAAACGGTTGTTCCCACTTCCAAGCAGGAAGGCTCTATTCTCTTCAAGCAAAAATGGAAACCGTAAGTTCACATCTGCTCAGAAAAACAAGGCCAGTGACAACACACAGCCATAGCTGCATTTAAAAAAAAAAATAAAAAATCGTAAAGCCTTAAATCTGAAAGTCACGTTTGTTCCTCTCAAAGGCCTCCTTGGTGGAGGAGTCTAACAGTTCTTGTTATTTTCACAGAATCACAGAATGGCAGGGGTTGGAAGAGACCTTTGGAGATCATCTAGTCCAACCCTCTTGGTAAAGCAGTGTCACTCAGAGCAGGTTGCACAGGATCAGATCCAGGCAAGTTTTGAAAGTCTCTAGAGAAGGAGACTCCATAACCTCTCTGGGCAGCCTGTTCGTGTGCTCTGTCACCCTCACAGGAAAGAAGTTTCTCCTTATGTTTAGGTGGAACGTCCTGTGTTCCGGTTTGTGCCCGTTTCCCCTTCTCCTATCACTGGACACCACTAAAAAGAAACTGGCCTCATCCTCTTAACACCTGCCCTTTAGGTATTGTTAAGCATTGAGAAGATCCCCTCTCAGCCTTCTCTTCTTCAGGCTGAACAGCCCCAGGTCTCTCAGCCTGTCCTTACAAGAGAGATGCTCCAGTCTCCTCATCATCATTTGAAGTCTTTGTTGGACTCCAGTAATTCGCTGTCTCTCTTGAACCAGGGAGCCCAAAATTTCGCTTAGGCCATAAGCTAGTTTTTGGTTAAAAGGACTCTTACGTCATGCTGAAGCTAAACACCACATGTGTCAGTGTTTCCTGGCTTGGTGGAGCACTGAGGCCCTTTAAGACTCCTGATTCACATACAGTTTGAGTTGTGGGGACCAGGACATTGCACCAGGCTGGGGATTTACCTGTCTCCATGAGAACAAGTGGGTCGTATCCAAACTTGTACAATCAGGGCTCGCTACCAGTGGCACCGAGGACAGCGAGCTACATTATTTCAGGGAAATCACAGCTGTACTGCACTGGGTACGACACAGACCCAAGGCAGAAAGGTAATTCCTGTCTGAACACAGGACAATAGATAAAATGGGTGATTGCCCACATCAGCTGTAGAGGCCTGCATGACAAAATGTAACACCTTTTTTTTTCTTGCTCTTTTTTTTTTAATAGATTGGAAATAAGAAGACACCACAGGTGTTAAGGAATTTCCCCCAACATCACAAAGCAAGCACTGTCCTGTGGCAGAGCATCAAACAGGCCTAGATGTCCACATGAAGCCTTTCCATCTCAGCTCTGTTGTTTTCCTGGACACAGTTAGCAACCAGAGCAATGGGAAAGCATTTCTGCAGCCCTTTCCCGTGGTTAACACATTCAGACTACGCTGACAGACTCTTTTGCAAACATCTTAAAAAAATTAAAAATCAAGATCTTATTGTTTAAAAAAAAACACAACGCAAATTCCATAATTTACAGAAGAACATATCCATGCTTGTTAGATGTTAAATGCCTTAGCACAACAATTACATTACTTGAAAACAAAACCAAGTGACAGGTATATTTTTTTTCAAGATCACTGATCCAACTAGGGGGAAAAAATCCCAGCTTTAATTGCATGAAGCCGCATATCATACTTCCCTCTCTTGAGATTTCATTATAGGCCTGAAACTAGAGAATTGCATTGCCAGCTCTTGCCTGCTCTTCCAGCTATTTCTGGTTTTTAATAATTATTCATTAATTGCACACTATGATAAGATCCTTGCTGTTTTGAAACATTTTCCCTCTGGCCCCCATACTATTAAAGACCCTGATTGCCTGCCAACAGCGTAAAATTAAAAATCAAAGCACTACCTCTGAAAGGTTTAATATGTGCCACATTGAAAGAGTTTCTACAGCTTACAGCCATGTAATTGCATCACCGGCTAACTGCACAATCTCTCTCAGCGTTTGAAATGTTTTTCCTTTGAAACATTAGCCAGTTGAGAGCAGAGGTTTTGTTTAACACCCTGATTTACACTCTGTGCATGCTAGAGTTTTGTACGTCTCCTGTGTCCTTCCCTGCCTCTGCTCTGCTCTGCCTGGGGCAGGTGAGAGGGGAAGGCTCGGCCAAGGAGGAACCCTGTTCCCAACTGGGGAGAGCAACAAAGAGTCACCAGTTCAAGCTGGAGATTAAAAACAAAAGCATTTTGTCAGCTGAACCTCCACTCTACCCACCCCTTAAAAGCAGGTGCTTTTTCATATGTTGAATCCTCCTCTTCTGACCCCAGTTGCAGATCCCTCTCTCTATCTCCCGGTGCAGCAGGGACCTGCTGCCCCCACCGAACCAGCTGCCCCTGAAATCTCCTCTCCTGCTCGGAGCTGCCCAACCTGGCTGAACCCAGCCTGCTCAGGCCAGGACCAAAGGAGATATTTCCATTTAATCATCAGTCTTTTTTTTTATGTCTCTCTTCTTGAAAAGGGCGGAAGTTTCCACCATTTGCCAGCAGCCATAAGAAGATGCAGGTACTCTGTGCCGCTGGCTGGACAGGCAGCAATTCACAATCCTGTCCTTTCACCAAATCTGCTGAGATCTAAATGTTATTTCTTCATCTAAAAATCTCGTTTCTAAATCTTATTTCTTCATCATAAAGGTCATAGGGATAAGGACAGGTCACCAGCACCCAGCCTAGTGCACACATCTTTACTGTGAGGCAGCCTGAAGAAATTTGTGCAATTGAGTTGATCAAAGCTGGTTTAGACAAAGAAAACCGTGGAGACGTAGCTTGCATTGATCGAAGTGTAGTCATGATGTGCCAAAGGGGAATAAAGATGCCCTTCACACAATTTAGCTGCTTTAATGATTTCAATATTAACAGTGTTCTTTCCCAGAAAAAGGCAATTTTCTACCTTCGGTTTTTTGGACTTTGTGATTATCATGAGTGCCAAAAACTGTTTAATGCTTATAAAAGCATACCTTAGAAAGATATTTCTCTGCAAGCCCTCAAATGAAGAAGCTTTGGTTATTTGTATCTGCTTGTGCACCAATATACACTTTTCTTCTAATTCAGAATCTTGGTCCTGTCCGCATAATAATCTGTTTGTCCTTCATGTTCGTCAGATTTCACTTTCACAGTACTTCCAAAATCAGCTCCTGCAACCTCTGCAGAGCCTCCCTGAAAAGATGGGTGGGTTTGTCCTGATTGCTCCCTAACTCACAGGCTGGTATTCCTCTCTGCTCTTCCCATACTATCATTATAATTAAAGAGGGACACTGTAGATAAGATTAGGTGTTTTGGAAAGACAAAGTATATCTCTCTTCACAGTAGCTTTAGGGAGCCAGAAATAAAGCTGGCCTTCACTTTGTTTTCTAAATTGTAATTTAAAGGTTGTATAACAGAATGTGCCCTTTCTTTTGCAGAGATTTTATGTATTCCAGGCTGATCCCTGAAGAGGAGGGAGGCTGCTGGTGTGGAGGCTTTTCAGCTGCTAGTGCCTTCGTGTGGGGCAGGAAGGGGCTCAGGGGGAAGTTGGGAGGGGTAAACCTGTAAATGTGGACTTAGGCTCATAACAACAGGTACTGAGACCTTAAAGATCTTGGCCTGACTCAATTCTAAAGCTTGGAGCTTAGAGTCTAATTTAAAACAAAATTCATGTATTGTAGTATTTATTTTTTTTTACTGGAATTGTACAGATTTAGGCTTGAATGAAGTTTCTGGCATAGAAAGTCAAACTGCAGGCACAAAGAGCACTTCCCCTTAGATCTGTGAGGATTTCCATGCAAATTGGTGCTCCGTAGGGTGTGTTCATTTGAAATCAGGAGATCATGAACTAGAGATCAACAGTATCGTATAAGGACAAAATTATTAAATAAGAAATTCTCCAGTATATTTAAAATAACAAAATAATAATATATTTAAAATAACGTTCAGGATCAGTCTCTGTTCCCAGAGGAAAGACTTTACGACGACAGAGCTCAGGACAGGCTCCAAACCAAGTACTGCCAAGGGACACCCCAATTGCAATGCACTACCACGCCATGGCTGAAAGATCATCCCTGTAACGTGTGGCAGGGGAGGATCAAGGGCCCTGAAAGCTCACTGAGTTGGTCACTGATTCTCCTGGGAGTACTCCTGCTTCCTCACCTTCCCCACCTGGCACGCCACGCTGGGCACATGCTGCGCTGCACCCAGCTCCCCAGTGCGCAGGCCAGGGGGATTTGCACCTTTCCAATCCCCTCTCTGATTTTGTGTCTCTCCCTTCTGGACCCACCTGGTATCATTTACACATCATTCCTCTCCCAGTCTGGCTCTGCACAAGCAATGCAAGAAGGAACCTGGTGTGCGCAAATCTGCTTTGCACCTCTCCACCTTTTCCTGTACCCCAGGCTGTGAGCCCACAGCTGCCCCTTCTCCCCGAGCTCCTGGTCTTTGCACATCGACCTCTCTGTGCACAGGAGAACGATGGAATTGACAGAAGCCCATACTCCTGCAGACATGAAATCCATTGTGCATGGACTATCAGGTGCAGAGGTATTTTTTTTCTGTCCAAGAGTACAGTACCTAGACTTGCATCTTGCCTGTGCAAATGAGAGGCATTGAGAGGAGACAGCTGCCTGTTTCCAGGCCTGGGGCAGTGAGAAGCGAGCCTGCAGCGCTCTCCTGTGCGCTCTTCAGGGGACCCAAGCCCTCACAGAGCTGGGGGGGTACATGATGACAGACTGGGAGCAGACCAGGGCCTTTGAGACTGCAAGAAGATGCACGACTGTGAAGTGAGATGATTTAAGCAGTTAGAGCCACGATGTTCATGCAGCCACTGCGCAGCAACCTGCTATACCAATTTCATATAGCCACTTTGCCTTGCAACCAATTAGCTCATTAAGGAAAGTGCCTATTAGGAAGATGATGAACCAGATCTACACAGGTTGGCTATTCCAGATGTTAAAATATTCTCCTGAGCAGCATACACAGGGTTTTTCTTTCCTTTCTTTCTTTTCCTCTTCTTTTTTTTTTCTCTCTCTTTTTTTTTTTTTTTCTCTTCTGTTTTTTTTTTATTTTTTGAATACCAAAAGATTGGACTGTTCACCGTCTGGGTTTGGCACCCCCAGAACGGGTAATGCACACCTGCAAACAGTGCATCTCCCTTGTCCCACGGCTCACCTGTAACCCTTCTATCACTTTGCTTAGCAGCAAGGAGCAAAGACCTGACCCCACAGTGAGTTTATTATCTTCCTGTGCTTCTCGTGATCACAGCAGCTTCCATAAACTAACAGCTGGAATACAAAGCTGCAACGAAAGCAAAGAGAAAGCACTCAAAGTAAGGCGGAGGTTACTGTAGGGACTAGACAAGAGCTCAGGCCCTCAGCTCACAGCTGACGTGTGCTGCCATGTCAAAGGCAGCACATCCCTCTGGGATCTTTCCCTTTACTGGCACCATCCTCATTCCCCTAGTTCTGCATTTGGGATACGATAATCATTGACCCAGGAGTGCTGCCGGAGCCAAAGGTGCTAACCTTATCTCTAAAAAGCAAGCCCCTTTCATCGCAAAGGGAAGGATTTATTCCAAGTTGTAATGATAATTTTTCTTTACTGCAATCTGGCATTGCTCATGCAGACAAGTTGGAGATACAGCAACAAAGCCAAGGAGAGAAAACAGAGTTCCCAGCAGGATTCACAGAGCAGGTTAAACTTTAAAAGGCACATTTGTACCTGCAGGACAGGCTTAAGAAGTACCCAGGAATGCTGCACTTCCCACAAGAAAAGTAATTGCTTTCTGGGGCTATTTTAAACTAAGAACATTGACCTCTCTTACAATCTCCCGCACTGGAGTGGTTGCCTTTTTTCTTTCCCTTTTCAAAAATCAACAGTGAAAAATCTCTCATAACTTTCCAGTACTGTAATGATGCAAAGGCCTCTTCCTGTCCCTATTACCCAGCAGTATCACAACGATTGCGCCACTTTTTTTTTTTGAGTCTTCCTCTTCTTTTTCAAGTCCACATGGAAAACGACAAAGACCCTGGTTCTAAAACCTGGACTCGGTCACCTGCCACCCTGGACAGCCAAGCTGAGGCAGGTAACACCTGAGAGCAGACTGTGCCTGTTTGCAGCCTGGCGCCAGCATGCAGAGCTGCCTGTCTAAAAGCTGTTTATCATTGCTGGTGACGTTCCATGAGTTGGTTACACCCCAAAGTGCTGAGGCAGAAGAGATGAATCCCTTTCCAGACCTGTTGACATCTGTGCCAGCTCTTGCCTCCATGCACACAACCTTTCAACAAGCCAAGCCACTGAGGAGATGGTGGCACGAGGGGACACCCTAGCTGAGCACGAGCCGCTCGTGCCCGGAAGGATCCTTTTCTAACACGCTCCGATACCTGGAATAATCCTGGATTATTTCTTACCAGAGACACACAGCGATCTGCATTTAATTCACAAACCGTGAAACTGCCTGGTGCTTCTCTTGCAGAAAAGATCTGGGGTTTTGTAGCTACTCTACAAATAATCTCATTAATAAACAGGTTGATGTAGTCTAGTTCCAGCTGCACATTTCCAAATTGCAATAATGGCTTGTCCTACCCACATATCCTGCAACTGAAGTTAATAGAACGGCTCATAAAAAAAAAAAAAAATTAAGTTAAATATCCCGTTTTTGCAAAATTATTACCTAGGATGAGATAGAGATAAAAGTGAGAAAAGGCTATAAAGTATTTTTCCTTTACTAGTCACATAGGAACAATATGCTTAATCATCTGAATAAAACCTCTACTGCACACTGCCCAAACAACTATCTGTGCAAGCCCTTCTGCTGTACTGAACATTTCTTTAAAAATTAAATATCTAAAACTTTATCAAAAAATGTGTTTCTGGCTCATGCAAGTATTTCTGTTCAGTCTATAACCCAAAGAACTGTATTATTCTCTGGTCACATCTCTGATTAATGCTAATGAGATTTTGATGAACCCAGAAAAAATACCAACAGTTCTAACATGTCACAGGTAAAATATAATCTTTTTTTTTTTTTTTCCTTTCTAATATGCTTGGAAATGAGCTTGAAAGATGTCACTATCTTAGCAGAAACCATCTAATGGGATGTGTACGCTCAGGGAACCAAGTCGCACAGTTATAATTAAAGTTTCATTATCGTTTCCATTAGAAAGTAGTTTCTAAGGGATTTGAATCAACAGCAAAAATGGGCTCCATGAAGATACTTTGCATGCAAGGTCCCCATACATGTTAGAAACAGTAGTTCCTAACATGCTACAGTCATGCTGGCTTTAACAGCAGTGCTGTATGTGTTGGGTGGGACACAATTAAACCCCCAGAGAACCAACCCCAGCTGGGCAGGTGGGAGGCATGGCCTGCAGAAGGCATTGCAGAGACTTTCTGATGGATGGGAACGTCTGGGCCCGGCTTTACAACCCTGACCTCCCTCCCATACGGGTCCTCTAGATAGGAAAGGTTATATATAATTAATCCTGTCACCTTCATAAGCATTTGATGTCAGCAGAACTCTCCCATGCTGTCCAAAGGCACAATTTGCTCATGTGACAATAGACACCCTTGTGCCATGAATACTCTCACTGCTCCAGAGGCCCGGCCCTTATTTTAACTTGGTAATTACAGAGCCCAGAAAATAAAATCGAAAATATCAGCTGTTTGTAAGACAGACAGCCCACCTGTGCAGCACACAACCTGGGTTTGCAGTTATGGCACGAGGCAAGTTGTCGATGTAAGACCAATGAGGAAGAATCAGAGCACTTTACTTTGAAAAGTAAATAGGAAAGCCCTTATAATTTACATTAAACACATCTCATTCACCCCATACCAATAAAAGCTTATCCACATCACTGGGGAATTTGCTGTTGACTCAGTCAGAGTTGCCGCTGGCTCAGCTTTCTCCTAATGGGTTATAACCAAAATGATGCTCAGACCAGGCGTGAATTTATTAGAAGGAAAGAGCTGAGGGTCTCCACATCTCTCTCACTCTAGTCCTCCTCACTTACTGCAGTTCTACAGGGCACCCTGGATTTTGTCACCGCACTGCAATTTGAAGGGCATCTTTTGTTTACAGCAATAAAAGAGTTTGTGAGTACAAAGGCAGTGTCACTAACATCAATACAGCACTACGATACATTCAAATGTGGAATATGGAGATATGGAGGGGGAAAAAAACGCCCAGTGCTGCACCACATACTTTTCAAGTCTACAATCACGGAGTCACTCAAGTGTGCTGTGTATCATCTCAGTGTGCAAAGCCTCAGCGGGTGCGCTGGAAGCAGCGTTTGCAATGGAGATGGGGATTCCAGATAAAAGATCTGAAAACATAATTTGGAAGGGTGAATTGCTTATTAGCTCAAATAAAATTAGCTGAAAGCTTTATCAGATTAAAAAAATAATTGAAAATGTATCAGTATTTAGCAGAGACTCTGCGCAGGAAAACAAAACCCCAGTAAACAGCATGACAAATCCACAAGTTCAAGTATACTCTGAAGGCCAGAAGTGAAGATTTATCCCATCTGAATAAGAGGAACCAGGTGGCAATACTACAATCAGGCCAAGAGGGGTAAAAACCTATTCTAGCTTTAAGCAGTTCATGCAAAATTAATGTTTCACTTATTTATGAGTTGAAAGGTGCACATTATGCAGTATCTCAGCCTTGGTGAGTGTCCAGAGGCACTGAGACCACCTTTCACACCAGAATTAAGTTACACTTATAAGGCAGCATATACAAAGTCTTTTTATTAGCAAGTCAACCCACCTTTTTAAACTATTCATCACAGTTAATCCTGTCACCTTCATAAGCATTTACTGTCGGCAGAGCTCTCCCACTCTGTCCAGAGGCACAATTTGCTAATGCCACATTGACATGATTTTAGTGAGTGAGAAACAGGAGCTGAGAAACTCTCCTGATGGCAGACACCGGTCACTGACCCATGTGCCAAACTCCTAAAGCCACAAGAAAAATGAGTAAGCCCAGCAAAAAAAATCATTACCTTGGATCCCAAGTTCACCTTTCATGGTGGAAACACTAAAATTCACGGCAAACCGACCTCAAACGGGCCAACAGACAATCGCAACTCTGGAAATATGAACAGGTTGCTTTTCCTGCCTACTTTGGCTGTTTGGCTCAGCACAGCAAACACTCGGGGCTAGGCCAAATACTTTCCAAATCTGCAAGTATGGAGCCAGGCAGGTGTGTTTTGGAGCGGAGAAGCCTGGCTCATTTCCTACTGGCCACGGAGAAGTTGCTAATTTGTCCGACCCCTCGCAGGACTTCCAGCACGACCCCGAGGTGCCACCACCAGCACTGTGCAGAAAGCAGATGGAAAACCGAGTTTACGGAAGCGAAGGTCTATTGACAGCGGGTCAGAGGTGACGGATTCAGTTCGACTTGCTGAAACATTAGTTTGCTTTCCCTGTCAGCGGAGCACTTTACAATAGAGCTCCCTGAATAATTCATTGAATGGGTCTTCATGTGTGCATTGTAGTGTTTGATTTCCCAACAATCTGCACTAATCTATAAATACTGACTATAAACATTCCTAGCAGATAGCTTTATTTTATGTTGCATTGGTCTGGGATTTTTTTATTTTTTTTTTCGTTTTAAGTGTAGCAGGAGACAGCGCGGATATTTTACTGTCTCCCTCTCTCTCAGCACCACCAAATGCTGCAGCATTAGTGTTATTAACATATGCATTAGCTGAAGCTGATCTGCTGTCCCAGCTGCTGCTCGCAGCTCCCAGGGAGAGGCTGCAGCAGTGAATCAGATAGCTCTAATGAGCGTGTTAATGAAGTTCCCGCAGTCGAACGTCGAGCTCCGAGAGGGGCATTAAAAGCGTATCCCGTCGTCTTGAAAACTGAAACGGTTCATGGCAATTGACTTTATTTATTTATTTACCCGCTCACCATTCTGCCTTACATTCCTGCTCGGGAGAAGAATTCGGCAAGAGAAACAGATAGGGCAGAGAAATGACAATATTGCGATCCAGTCTGAATTTAAAAGCGGAGAATTAAAGTTAATTAGGAAACATATTCCAGCTGGACTTTTGCCAGCTCCACTCTGCCCTGTAGAGGGCTGCCAAACCCTTACTTGCCTTTTATTAGCTATCTTTCTGCTCCCGCTTTCCTCTGTTTTGTCCTCAATAAATTGTTTCTTTCACTTTTATTACTTTAATAACATAGTTTGTTAGTACTGTAGCAGATATTGTTTCTGCAATTTAATTAAAACTGCATTCTATAAGTCAATTGCTGCTACTTCTTATAAAATCTTCTCCCACACATCAACATTTTTAAAAATAAAAATAACTGAGGACCTGGGAAAAAGTGTTGGGTTTTTTTTTGAAAAAAAGGTCTTCCAATTGGACCAGGAATTGTTTCCATGGCAGTCTGCATGGGAAATTTAACAGTCCCTGAGCTAATGCTGCTGGGAGCTTCATATGTGTCTTTATAAAGGAGAATATAACAAGAAGTGTAAAAAAATTCCGATAATGTAAATACATCAGCAGTTGCTATAGAAAAAACCCCTGCAATCGTCCATCAATGCAACCATTAGGTTAATAATGACAGTTTTGTCCCTTTTCTGTACGCACAGTTCTTGCCACTGCTGCAGAGACCGCTGCTCGCAGGTTTTTCTCTGCTCCCTCCCACTAAACCAAACGATGGCAAGATAATCTGGAAACATTTTGGCTGCACTTCTGTTTGATTATATGGCAACAGTGCTGGGTTCTGTGGTGAGGGAGACCTAAGCGCTCTGCAGCGGGCCCGAGCGATCATGCCAGGACAGAAGAACAGGGTCAGAGGGGAAAATGCTGAACAAGACTTTTCTTTCCTGTTGATTTCTTTTGACAGATTGATCTGCATGCAAACTTCTGGGTGTCTGTGAATTCCTTCTTCTAAGAAATAGCTTTCAAAAGATAATGGTGCTCCCAAAGTCATAGGATTTGGCCTTAAAACTCATTTGCAGTCTCTGGCTGCTCTTGGTTTCTGTTGCTCCACTTTCGATAGTGTTTCCCACCCCATAGGTTTGAGCGACAGGTGGCGCTCAGCTTGGTGTCCCTTCTTCTGTGGTTTGTGGCACACCAAGATGTGGCAGCCAATGGCTGTGCCACAGGCACAGAGCACCCATTTGATCCCTTCCTATGTCCCTGTCACCACACATCTCCCGCTGGCCATAGCTAGTGAATTCACCAAGACTACTGCCAGACTCATGCATCTTCAAAGCAAAGCACCATGCCACCTTCTCACCAGCAAGGCCTCCATGTTAATTTGCTTTAACAATAAACAGCTAGCATAAGTTACTCAAAAAAGTTTAAAAAAAAAATCCAAAGCAAAGCACCACAAGAAGATCCATATGAGGCAAATTCCCTCCCAGCATCAGGAAGGTAAAGCTCAGCAAGAAACCCTGCCCACAGGTCTGCTTGGCATAGGGTATCTGGACATTCATTTGCCCTGTTTTTCTGGGGATTTTGGCAAGACCTTGCACAGACACCGCAGCACTCCCTCTCCTTATTGCGTGTGTTGGTTCACTGTGGGTCTCCACGGTATACAAGTCTGGCCGCTGTTGTGGAAGTCAAGCGTGGGGTTTAGCACCCAGCCATGTGGAGAAGCTCAGCATGTGCCAGCTCCTGGCCACTGTTCCACTTGACAAACTTAACAGGGATCTGCAGGCACAGGCACAGGGAGAGAGAACCTAAGGCAAGACAAGGCATGGGATTTTGAAGAGCTGCAAGCACAACATGCCACTGCTAAAAGCCACATCACGCTACTGAATGGTGACAAACACACCTCCTGTCAGTGCAGGGGCATTTCTCTGCTTTTCAGATCACAGCTTGGAGGGGAGCAGCCTGCCTGCTTGTGTGCAGCTGCCACCACGTGATTTGCTCTGCCAATGCTCCCTCATCTTTGCCTCCCTGTTAATACATTTGTAGGCTTTGATGTTTGACTACAGCACTCGCAGCGGAGCGATGGCTGTGTGTTTTACTAACTATTCTTCTCCACTTTTCTAGCTCCTGCTGTATGAAAAGAAAATCTCCATTACTGCAAGGGGATAAACAGCTCGCCAAGCTTGCTGTGCGCACCCTCGCACAACTGAGCTGAAGATAAATGACCATCAGGGCTGGTCCCAACTAATCAGCATGTTGAAAATATCTGTTCTGCAGTTCTGTTTCAAAGTTCTGTCCACAGCACTTCTAGCTGCACTATATAGGTTTTGCTCGTGGTGAGAAGGAGATCTTTGGTCGCAGGTTGGATTTTCAGGTCAGGACACTCCATTTGGATGTGGTGCCCTAGCAAGTATGAGGCTTTTGGTTATCTGGAGTACACATTTCCTCAAAAAACCTTTTAAAATGCAAAATTAGTACTTTCAATCTTACAGAGTTTTGCTAAATGGAAAATGTTCTGCACCCCCAAGTAACTCAGTCTCTTTGATTTTTTTTTTCCTGCTTCATTTCATCACCGGAACAATTAATTCCTCACTCTCCTTCCTGTAGGATCGCACAGATAGTTGCTGAGTCCCCTCTCTGCTGCCAGCACAAATTCAGCTGCCATTTCCAAGCTGACAACTCAGATCTTCCTCTCCATTACAGGCCTGTCTCAGAGTGTCCCAGTGAGAGGCTCAGCCTGTCTCCCTGATGCACCCCTGGATGCCCGACTGTCAGCTTGCAGGTAGTTTGGCTAGAGCAAAAATTCAAATCCTCCTTTCATCACCACTTCTTTTCCTGAACTTTTCCAGACCATGCTGTCTCAGTGCCCATCTCCCCGGCCTGCAGCTCAGCCTCCTATCCTGCCTCCAGTGGGGCTGGTCAACCTGAGCTCCATCCTCACTGACTGCCTGGGACTGCCTGGGGCAGTGAGCTTCACAGCATTTGTTAACCATCTTCAAGCACTCATTTCCAGACACCTGTGTTCAGGTGAAATAGCAACTCCTCTCTGCTCCTTCTCACTCTGAAAGTCAAAAGCCCAATAAAGCCTCAACCATTATTCATGGGAAGAGCATCTGGCACACCAGAAGGCTGTGCTGTCATTCAGCAAGGTCTGGACAGGCTGGAGAGTTGGGCAGAGAGGTACTTTATGAAATCCAACAAGGGCAAGTGTAGAGTAGTGCACTTAGGGAGGAATAACCCTATGTATCAGTGCAGGTTAGGGGCTGACCTGCTGGAAAGCAGCTCTGTGGAAAAAGATCTGGGAGTCCTGGTGGAAAACAGGATGACCGTGAGCCAGCAACGTGACCTTGTGGCCAAGAAGGCCAATGGCATCTTCGGGTGCATCAAGAAGAGTGTGTCTAGCAGGTCAAGGGAGGTTCTTCCCCTCGACTCTGCCCGAGACCACACCTGGAGTACTGTGTCCAGTTCTAGGCTCCCTGGTTCAAGAAAGACAGGGGACTGCTGGAGAGGGTACAGCAAAGGGCTACAAAGATGATTAGAGGACTAGAATGTCTCTCTTATGAGGAAAGGCTGAGGGAGTTGGGTCCTTTTAGTCTGGAGAAAAGAAGACTGAGGGGGATTCTTATCAATGCTTTTAAATACTTAAAGGGTGGGTGTCAGGAGGATGGGACCCGTCTTTTTGCAGTGGTGCCCAGTGACAGGAAAAGAGGTAAAGGACACAAACTTGAATATAGGAAGTTCCATCTAAACATAAGGAGGAACTTTTTTATTTTGAGAGTGACGGAGCCCTGGAACAGGCTGCCCAGAGAGCTTGTGGAGTCTCCTTCTCTGGAGACATTGAAAACTTACCTGGACACATTCCTGTGCAAACTTCTCTAAGAAAACCTACTTTGGCAGCAGGGTTGGACTAGAACATCTCCAGAGGTCCCTTCCAGCCCCTATCACTCTGTGATTCTGTGGTTCACAATTTTCCAGGATGAACTCCTGACTCAGGAATTTACTCATGTAGGGCAGAACAGCTCACATGGTGGGATTTGTGGTTCCTGCAGTACCTTCTCCCTCCATCCCTTCCTGCAGCGGTGCCTCTCCTATAGCACCCTCAAAACAACGCTTTGAAACCCACTCACTCCCTTCTCCTAACAATCCTCTGCCAGGGGACAGGGAAATCCACTGCAGTACAAGATCGCTCCATGGTAGATTAGTCCAACATCATGTTCTTTAGAAATAACTTCTTGTGTCAAAATCCCTCAGCTGGGCTCTTACACAAACTCAGTTTACTGTTGCCACACAGTCAGGCTGCAAAGGACATAGACTAGATACTAAAGGACCCAAGAGTGTCACCAGCATCACCAAGCAAAAGTGCCCAAAATGCATTAATTTGGTCTAGTAGATAATGAAATGAGTTGTACCTACATTTAAAAAAATGTTTAAGGTTTGGGAGATTACCATTCAGTTTGAAATCTAAGCATGCATCAGGCCATATTTCTTTCTTCTTCAGGAAAAATGGAGATTAAAAAAATATTTTATTCTTCATTTGCATATCATGATTGACAAGCTAAATTTGAAGGCAAAGTCAGCCATCCAGTTCAGAGAATAAGAGCTTCAGATAGAAAATCGGTCCAAATATCAAGTTCTGCAAAACACTGTTTAATAGTCACTAGTAGGTATGGAAATTTGGGGCTACTCTCCGGTCATTGCAGAAGACCTACCAATGCAATATACTTTGATAGTAGATTGCCATCCTCTTCCTAGTAACAGGACTGCTAAGTTGTAGTGCTCTGAGCAAACATCCACTGCAGATGCGACCCCAAACCAGGAACCTCGTCACATGTGCAGAGCAGTTGCACTGTATGTGTTGCAGAGGTAGCTGGCAGATGTGTTGCAAATCTGATGTAGCAGATCTGTCAAAATTTGAGGCAATTATCGACCGGGGACACAAAGTGGATCTGACTCCCGTGAACGGGACCCTTCACTTTTACGCTGGCCAACATGAGCAGCTCTGCGCCACGCCGTGCAGAAGTCAGTGCTCAAAAGCAAAAAGTTCAGTTACACACAACAGTCAATAAGATGCACAAAAATCTTTTGAAACCTGCATAAACAAATCGCATTTCATGATTGCACTCCTTCGTGCAGAGGATGTTTTCTGAGCTTATATGCGCTTGTATTTAGACTTCTTTCTTCTCTCACATTGTTTGATCTGCTTATTACACCTTTCTTAAAATAAAAATGAGTTTTGGGACCAGGATTAGATTCTGCTGACAATCACAACTAGAGCTCTCTGTTCAATGCAAAACAAATTATTCCTTCAGACTAGTTGTTTATAATGCTTGCATAGTAATCATTGCTGGAATTTCAGCATTATGGTACATTCATCATAGTTTGACTTAATTTCTGAGACCCCTTAGCCTAGGAAGAACCAGGCTGTTGATTTGCTTTTTACCATTTCAAAAAGCAGACTCAGAGTCTAGAATTTGTTTTCTGTTATTTAGCTACTGTTGTGAACTCTAAGAGATGATAAATGAAGGGAAAAGAACAGCTTTTTGCAAGGTGTCTGTTTTCTCCTGGTTGGGAATGGAGGTCCTTCCTCCTCACACTGTATCAGTGGCAGATGCCAATCACATTCAATTAGTCTCACAGGATTCATTTTAAAACTCACATTCCCAAGTACGAAACTAGAGAGATGGATTTGGGCTTTTTTTAGCAGCCAGCTGCTTTTTCCATTGCAACTGTCAATCAATTGATCAGAAGGGAGGGACCCAAGAGTGATGGTTCTAGATGTTCAAAGGAAAAAGGGTAAAACAATTTCTAAGTAAGAAATTGCTTTCTCTATTGCTTGAAGTGTTTACCGCTACGAGAAGTATCAAGCAGTAATGATTAGTTTCTGGTCTCTTCATGGACAAGGTTGTGCCAACGTCTAGTGTATGAGATGGCAGCTTGCTGTCCTTAATCATACAGTAACCTTGAATATTATATATCCTCTAACACTTCCAATTCTAAGCAGCCAATATTTTTTGGAAGCACAAGTTTCAGAAATGAAATTATCTATGGAATTGGGAGAAATATGGCCAACGTCCTCTGAGTGACTAAAGCCATTTAGTCCCCAGGTTTCATTTTAAAGTAGGTTAAATGAAAAGGTGTCCAGCACCCTGGGCATTTACAGTTCCATATGCTTTTTGAAAAATAACGTTGCATCAGAAGAATACAGCATTTCACTGCCCTCAGTGCACTTTGGCGATTCAGAGTGAATTACTAAATATAATATGTAGGAACATAGCACTAAAGGGATACATAGGTCAAGGAGCCCAGTCCCTTGATATCGGAGACAACTGCATCACACAATCGCTTTAATAAACTGATTAAGATCCATCTGGAAACTAGTTAGGTTTTAACCCCCAGAATCCCAGTGAAAGGCTTTTCTAGAAGCTCACCTTTTTACTGATTAAAAAGCTGCTTCTAATTTCCATCTGCAATTTATTCACGGCCAGTTTATTACCAATTTGTTCTTGTGCCAGCACTGTCCTCTAGCTGAACTAGCTCCTTTCTCTCCTTGGTGTTTACTTCTCTGATGTATTTATAGCCAGCAATGCGCATCCCCTCTCCACTTCTATTATACCGGGATACAGAAGGAGGCTACTCTGATACCCCCATGCGACCAAACTGCACCATCCCTGTGTTTATCCTGACATCATTTCTACTGGAGCCCTTTTCTTGAATGCCCCCAACCTCACCATATCCAGAGGAAACCCCACTGCCACAAAAAGTGTCCATTTCCCCAATTTCTTAGGAATGCTCATCTTGGATCAGATTGCTTCATTGTCTGAAGAAAACCCCCATAGCTATAGGTAGCTTATCTGCAGTTGTGCCCTCTACAAGTCATGAGTTTACAGCAGACGCCTCTATTGTCTCAGTATGAGAATCGAGTGCTCAATTTGAAACCAAACTTTTAAATCCCAAAGATTATGGATGGCAGACTTCTATCCAAAAAGACCTGGATGAAGGCCTCTCAAACCTCGAACACGATGCCAGAGTCACATAGGAGTTGCAAAGGCTCTCCAAGCTCTGGTGCCCATCCCTAGCATGGTGGGGCACTGTGGGACTCATAGATATGGGAGCATGTGGGGCACTATGGGGTAGCCTTGACTTCTCAATATGAAATGAACTGGGGTCATATCCATGGACTCAGTCACTTGGGGATCCAGGATGCAGCTTTTCTTTTCCCCAAAACTCCCCTAAGGAGGTGAATTCCAGAGAGCACCTCACCTCCGGTGTCTCACAAAGCACAGTGCCAGTTTTTCCCAAGCATCACTGAAGAGAAAGGCATTTCTTCTCTGCATTGTGCTGCAGTGGTTCTAGGACTGGCTGGGGTACAAAATTCCCCCATTTAATTGTTGGGTTTCCAGCTCACATCACTGCCATGGGGAGACCAAACTTAAACACCTATGGGCTTTTCCAAGCTAAAAAACCTCAGCATGAGCCAGGCATAGGGTAGATGAGATTCAATAGGGCAGAACGGCTGCAGGGAGGAGGATGGATTTAGCCCTGCGGCTCAGGCCTCACCGGGATTCAGTCACACCTTGTGGCTGCTGTTTCTGTACTATTAAACATAAAAGGATGTTGATTGTTATCAAACATCAAAGGATGCAGTAAAAATCATCCATTAAAGCATCCAATCTGAACATTATCACCTGTACTGCAATCTCTTGCAAATGAAAACGGTGGTTTTCATTTTGGTCTTGACTACCACCTATATTCATTCCTACATTGTCTTCACAGGACAGCTCTCCATAGGCCTTTTCAGAGCACCCAGATCCCTGTAGCCCTGCACATACTTTTTGCTCAATGGAGGAGTACTAAAACTTGAAGAATTCCATCTAATTTTTCTCTTATTGCTCATTTACATCTGAGAAAAAAAAGAAAAAAAGAAAAAAGGAAGAAACTGCCTCTCTGGATTTTACAGATCCTCAACAGTATCCTTTGTGCCCTGCCACTTTCTCTTTTCCCTACACTTTCAATATTTGTAGCCTTTAACATTACAAACTTTAACGAAAATAAAGGAAAACCCAAGTCAAATGAAGTCAGACAGTGATCAAGACAAAAAGGTCATGCACAGTTTAAAAGGACTCTTAGACTGCTTCCAGTACTTGTAACTGAAGAGGCCTTCAGAGGCCTTAAAGAAAATTAATGCTATAACCTCCGGGCCAGGCACTCCAATAAAAGAATTGAGCTGAAAGATTTAATGGGTTTGGATATATCCTTGCACGCTGGGAAATATTTGCTATTCGGCACTTAAGAGGACCATGGCATCGAGCGGAGGCTGTGGAGGTGAAAGATTAGATAGTGGAAACTGGTGCAATGACAACAGAGCAAGCTACTTCTGTAAAGACTTTCTCAACTGCCTCTCTGAACATGAGGTCATGTGCTACACATAATGTAGCACCGTAAATGTGAAGGGCATCAGAGTTCACCTGCACATAAATGTTAGAATTCATGGGTGACATCTTTAAAATCACCACCATCTGAAATATTATCTGTTTCCTACACATACTGGTTCTTTGAGGTTGCTTTTTTGTATTTCCCCCCTTTTCTCGGAGGTATTTCAGATTCATAACCAATTGAGTAAGCAGCAAAATAAGTTTTTTGAAGTATAATAATAAAAATTGCATTAAACAGGTCCATATTTTCTGAAAATAACCTAGGTCCCAGTGGGACCAGAACTCCAGAGGATTCACTATCTGGATTTTGTTTACTCCACTCCTGACCTTGGAAAAAATATGTATTAAATCTAAGTTTTTATAGAACTATGTGTATAGTTTTAAACAAAACTTTCCCCAGGAAAAGATTGTCCAGTCACAGGGGAAATTTCTGATGTAGCCACAGACACCCAGCCTCAAAATCGCCAATAATCTGGAAGTTCATATTGGGTCATATATATGTCACATAGGCTCTACTGTTTACCTTCAACAATACCCCTATGTATTGGGTTGTGTCTGGTGGGATTTTGGTAGCAGGGGAGGGGGCTAGTGGAATGGTGGAATGGCCCCTTAAGAAGCTTGGAGAAGCTCTCCCAGCTCCAAGGTGGACACGTCTCTGGTCAAGGTCAAGCCAATCAGAGCCTCTTTGATAATGCATTTAAGAGGTGAAAAACCTGTTGGGTGAGCAGTGGGATGTGAGAGAGACAACTACCTCGACATCAAGGTCAGTGAGGAAGTAGGGGTGGCAAGTGCAGTGGTGCAGTCATTCCCCTCCGGCCCATGATGAGACGGCAGGCTGAGCCCCTGCACCCTCAGGGATCAGCAGTGGAGAAGAATCCCACCTGCAGACCATGGAGGACCCCACACCAGAGCAGGTGGCTGCTCCTGAAGGCCGTGACTCTGAGGGATGCCTGTGCTGGAGCAGTCTGTCCCTGGGAGGAGCACAGCCCACAGAAGAGACCTGCAATAGCAGGAGAAGTTCATGGAAGACTGTTTCCTGCGTGAGGGATGTCGTGTTGCATCAGGGGAGGACTGTGAGGAGTTTTTCCCCTGCGCGGCAGAAGCAACATCGGATGCAACCCTCATTCCCTGCTCCACAGGAGCTGTGGGGGTAGTAGAGAATCGGGAGCAGAGCTGAGCCCAGGAAGAGCAGAGGAGTGAGGGAAGATGGTTTTAAGATCTGGGTGTATTTGTTACTGTCCTACTCTGATTCAATTGGTAAATTGGTGGTGATTTTGTTGTTTAAATTAGATTGGTTTTGTTTTTGCGAGTCGAGTCTGTCTTTTGCCTGTTACCAGTAATGGTATGTGAGTGCTCCCTGCCCTTTGTCTCAGCCCTGGAGCCCTTTGTTGTGTTTTCTCCTGTCCGCCCCACTGATGAGGGCTAGGAGTGAGCAATCGGGTGCGTGGTGTTTTGTTGCTGGCTGGCTGGTCTTAAACCATAACACCCTACCTTCAAATTACTGATAGAGAAGATTTTCTTTTGAGGGAGCAAGGGGAGTAAAGGTGGAGGGAGTTCATCCTAGTGCAGAATTGGAGTAGAGCCCTGATGTTTTGAAATGGAAGGTAGAAGGGAAAAAGTATTTAATCTAGCTATACATCTTGCTGCTGCCTACTTCATTAAGAGTCTTTGGTTCCTAAGCTTCAGTCAAAGCATCCACTTCTGCAAAGAAACATTTGCCATCTTCAGATGAAAACATGTGTAAATTGGTCTTGCCTGTCCCAATTCGATGTCAGTCGCAGTGTACTACTGACAATCAAGCATACTATAATGTCACACCTTGTACCAGAGCTGTCTGCTGAAGTGTCCGTGTTCACTTTCTTCTCAAACACAGATGCTGCTGCTGCATATTAATAAACCCAAATATATAAAATTCTCTCTTCTTTTGAATAAATTACTTTACAACCCTTGTTTTTCAACTCCCCCCAATTTAATTCCTCTAGCTAAAGATGAGAGAACTACGACTTCTAATTCACATTCCTTCTTCCTTTGAATAAAACTATTCAAAAGTAAAATTTCAGCCTTAACATCTTGCTCTAAGAAGTTTAATACAGCAGCAGTTTTGTGGCCACAGTAGCAGATCCTTCATGCAGTTGGTTACACTTCACAGTGCCTTCAGGAAATGCTACCTCTGAAGAAGGCTAAACACCAAAGTTTCAGGGAAAACGTTAAAATATTCACCTTCCAGTCACTGACCACAAAGGCATTTCAGTGTTAGAGTTTGGCATTTCTCAATAATGAGGAAAACAATCTGAAAGGATTCACGTCAGGAGATGGACACCAGCAACAGCCGTTTGGGGGAATGTGCCAGTTGGACTGAATTCAAGTCTCAGCACCATGCTCAAAAGGAAAATAAGGGTTTTAAGAGGGGTGGAGATTTTTTACATTTATATAAATTTTAAAAAACACCACACAAGTTGAAAGGCAGCTGATTTCTTGTCGTCTGCTTCCTTGCAGCTGGCTCCAGTAGGCAGAGCCCATAAGCCCTCTGAAACCACTTGTCACTTCACATCTCTTAATGGACTGGAGAAACCTTTTTCTATTCACTAGATTTGCTACAAATAAATAAAGATTAGGGATTCGGTTACTCTCCAGTTCAGTCCCCTAAGAACATCACTTCCATAACCTCTAATATGCATCTGTAGATTAAATAGCTCCTGTCTAGATATCTTTCCCCCACCAGGCTGTGGGACTAGAAACGGGAATGTCTTTCCAGCAGGTCCAAAAGAAAGCCACATTGAAGATTATAATATAAAAATTGAACTTTCTTCACAGATTAGTATAAAAATTCCAAAGAATGACCCCAAATTCTGAATGAGGATCGGGATATAAAGAGGCTACTGTTAGTCAAGAGAGGCAATTTCAGGTTCGATCTTTGCACACCAACACCTTTTCTAAGCACTGAAATAGTGCTTAAAATAGGTGCTTAACATGCACAAAGGCTTCAGCATAGGGAGGAAACTGATGTGAAAATTCCAGTTGAGGTTTGTGGTTTTTTTCCTTACTAGCTGGAGCGACTTAAAGTAACTTGATGCTTCACCAATGTCTTTTCTAAACAATTTGCTTGATCTAAACTGGCAGGATTATATTACAAACAAACTCACTGATACTGATGTAACTGATACAGTTTTTATGCATTTAACTTTAGTTAAAGCCTAACTCCCTCCATGAAGCAATTAAGGCCATCTGTAAATGTACAAAGTTAATTTAGAAATTATAAAATTAAGGCTAATGGACTCAATTATAATAAATGCATGGGTCAGCGATTGCAGCAATTTCTCAAGCCTTTCTTTATTTCTAGGTTCAGCTTAATAACATACTCCATCTCACAGTGGTGATGGTGTGGCAGGATCTGATCTTCAGAGTGGTTGAGAAAGCAGAAGGTAATGGCATCAGGCTGGGAGGGACCGGCTGCCTCTGCCTGGCCAGAGCCCACCTGCACCATCATCCAGGGAGACTGAAGAAACGTTATTTCAGAGCCCTTCCGCTTATGCTGACTAGGGTTTCTTTTCATTTCTTCTTCTTCTCTTGCCCAGAGTTTCTTTGTAAATGCAAAGACCTTGGTGATTTCACTCTCCTAAACGCATCTGCTTTTTCCCAGACTGAAGTCCTCAAAATCCTTTTTGCGATGTCACACTCGGTTACTGAGAGAGTGTTTTGAAGTGAGTAGAGAGTTTTAGCTTCAGAGACGGAACAGCAGGAGATGATTAACACTTAGGGAGCAAAGCTGTTTATTGTGTTTTAAATAGTGCAGAAGAGTTTGGTTTTTAAATTGCCTCTAATTAGTATAATGTACTTGTGCATGCGCACACCTGGCCTCTACTTCACAAGCACCAGAGTCCTTACCAGACGACTGAACAGAAGCACGAAAATCCACGACATGAAAGACTGGCTGTTTTTTTCTTCTACAAATACACGCTCAGGTGGTCTCCACAGGTGAGGAGGACACAGGGATTGAGCTACCCTCACCAACTGTCATCTTCAGACAAAAGGAAATGCAAACAGCAGGTTAAATCTCCAGTGGGCACAGGCAATAGCATAAAACATCAATCGAGCCTGGCTCGTCCTTCTGCATTTAAACCTTTCTCCTGAGACACTTTTCCCCAGGGATTTTGAAGCACGATTTGCCTCTTGCTGCTCCAAGTAACAAGTGATGCAGCAAAAGCAAAATCAGGGGCTTAGATGTTCCTCTGTTCTCCAACTGTCTCCATAAAAGGCATTTCAGGACGCAGTTTGCTTACAAAAGGTGGCCCTGACGCCCTGACTGAGGGGACACGCAGGTGAGTGCAGGCAGCCGGGCCACTCGATGGCCACACTCAAGTTCTTCTTTGCATTTCTTTCATCCTTATCTTGCTTGCACCCAAATTTGACACTATTCAAGACAGAGCGCTCTCTCTGCAGCTTCACAGCTAAGACTATATACCATGGGTGTCTCCAGTGCGGAACACTGGGAACATCGGTCTGCACCATGGAGTGGCACACCAACACCTTGGGCTGGGCAGGGGGCCTGGGAGCCTGAGAGGCCTGATCCTGACCCAGTGAGCCCAACTGCTGCTGCAGGGCAAAAGGAAAATGTTGTACTTGTGTTCACATCTTCCTAATTATCAGGACAGCTTAGCATGCCTCTGGTTACTCAGCACCCATCCAGAGCCACATTAAGGTGATTGAGGTCGGAACCCTGGTGTTAATTAACAGACACTTACTTGAGATGTCGTTCATTAAATCTCTTCCCTTTATTTTATTGAAGCTTCTGGAAGGAGATTTAGAAGCAAGACCCTTACTCACAACAGCTGCAGGCTGTTTGTCAGCAGAACATCTCTAACCTATACTACCACATCCATAAGGAGAAGAATAAAAGAATACCGCAATATCTCACCAACAATAATCCATGCGGCTTAAATGAGATCTTTCCGTAAGCAGCAAACCATCAACTGTATCTATTAGCCCTACAGGTGCCTGATAAGAAGCAAATTAAAATAGGGGAGATCAAAGAAATGGGAAATTATATTTAGCTGGCTCATATTAAATAAAGTTTTTGACTCAGGCTCACTGGAGACAGATGCTTAAATTGCTACAAATCAACTGCCATAAAGACAAAAGAGATTATTAAATCTTTGTGCCAATCATTCAGATATAGGACCACAGCTCTGCATTTTGAAAGCATCTTTCAAGCAAGAGAGAGTGAAAGATGTGAACCAAATCTAACATTAAGACTTAAAATACCTTTTGGTATCCAATCAAATCATTCAGAAATCTATTTCAGAGATGCTATCTAAAATGACAACAACCTTAAAATATACGTTTGAGAGGAGGCAAAATCTAAACAGTGCAGTCTAAAATTATGTATTGCAACATGACAAAGCGACCACATTTCTCTAAAATAACAACAATTTAAAAAATCATTCAAAATGAAAGATGTAGATTCATCCACAGCAGTATCAGTGGTCACCCAGGTGTAAGTCTCATTCAAAGTGTGACCACACTCTGGGGATGGCTGTCCCAGCCCAAACAAGGCCCAGTCCCAGCGCCGTAGTTATCGGAGACGGGAGCAGTTACACAGAGCCATCCCTTCCATTTACTGGAGTAAAATACGACAGGTTAGACAGGTTCATGTCACGCAGAATTGATGATCATGGGCTGAATAAATGCAAGAGACAAAAATGCAAGTTGGAATTCAGAGAGAAATAACAACTGGCAAGAGCTCCCAGTTTTATATCACTGAGTCTAAATACTGGGAGGGGGTAATGGAGCGAGAGAAAAGTATTTTTACTGATTTTAAGAAGAAAACATTTTTTTACTGAAAAACAACAAAGGGAAAAAGTATTCTAAGTCTAGCACGATGAATCCTTCCAATCTTCCTATACGCTACAGGAATAAAGCAGACATCACCAACAGGACTTGACATATGTTAAATTTCCTCCTTTGACAGAGACTTGAAGAATATAGAACATCTGTACAGCTTTATAGTGATATTATCCTATACTCTTAATGACTTCTAATTATCCTAATGATCCAGTCCTCTCTGCAGATTGGAGATGCACTACTTGATTAAGGTATGGCTGAAAAAGTGATCTTAAATTAAAATTAAGAACCAAAAATAATATAGCGTATCTTGCTTCGCTGTCAGACTGCCCAGTGTAATTACAAAGGCAGCTTTTAAATTTGGGCATCTTTACTGGAGAAGTCTGGGCCCTGAAGAGCCATTCTGTCGGCCAAAGGGAAAAGATTTTGGAAGTGACCTCTCTTAGAAGAAAAGAATGTGTATAATCCTGATAAAGCCTCTTCTATCCTTCTGATGGAGGTGACATCTAGCACTCCAGAAGCCCCTTGTCTCTTCTACCCTCTCAGACCCATCTCGACTCTGCGTCGTCCCACAACAGGAGCCCGCCGATGCCCAAGGCAGGTATGATGCACACGCAGACCGCGGGGGCAATAATGCAAACATCTGTTGCTGCAAATGTAGCTGCCTTTTTATTGCTCAAACATACCCGTATATTTTGGAAACTCACATCACACCACCACACAGAGTGCCACCCGGGCAGCTTCTGGGATGGCGAGTACAGCAATTAGTTGCCCTATGGACCCTACGTGATGTACAGAGCAGCAGAGAGTGCTTCATGCTGTGAAGTGCTAATCATAAATCACACTCAAATAAATTAGTGCTATCTTATCAACTGTATCAAATGTGGAGTTATTCCTTTACAGATATATCATAGGCCTTTTATCCAGGGTAGCATCAAGGTTAAGATGATTAAGCAAGTAATTTCATTAACAATGATAAATGTTAACGATGATAGAGAGAGATTTTGGATGCATTTGTGCAGAAGCAGGTTATGCTGAAGGGCTACCAATAACTGCTGTTACGTATAGGAGTCAAATACGTCCACCAGGACATAAAGGACTGTCTTTCCCAGCCACAGTTTAACTCTCAGATTTTACATTAGAGATGTGGTACATTAATACAGCACAAAATTGAATCACTTTCCCAGACATGCAAATGCAGCCACTTGGGTTAAACGCTGTGGAATAAAGGTGTTTCTACAGGGCTTGGGAGCAGGCACGAAAGTGTGGGTGGACGGGGACACACTGACCTGCCCAGCATCCACTGCACACCCTCTGTGCCCCTCAAAGCCTGAACCTCATCCTTCCTGGGACTCGTCTTTTGCTTTTACAGGTTTTTTTACCAGATGCCTCACGCCCATGCCAGCAGTGATCCTCCCCAGTTTCCTCATCGCTCCTGGGTGAGTGCAGGGAGGAAAAGGGCAGAGACAGGCCTCAGGAGCTCCACTCAATAGTGAGAGAAGGGTAGTGAGATGAGGAAGAGTGAGAGCCTCCAACTCCTTTTCTTTCCTTCTCCCCAGAGAAAGCACCTCTGAGGTGTGAATTATTTTGTGCAAATGGGCATCCCTGTTAAATTCTGTACTACTCCCTGCTCACACTGAAGGCAGACAGGGATCAGCTTACATAGGAAAGGAAAAATTAATGTGTATGGACAAAAAAAAAGGAAATGCTAATGTTCAAAAATCTGCAGTCTGAGGCCCAAGTACCCTGACTGGAGAGAGGCAGTGCCGGCTGGGAGGGGCAGTAGCATTTGCACGCTGGCTGCCTGGCCAGGGGAGGAAGCCAGGTCGTCACCCAGCAAAGCTCTTTCTAAGCAAGTAGGCCAGGAACTGCTAAAAGGCTGGGTAAGGACTTTACGTTCAGGTTAATTTGTTGTTTTCAGCCCTGGGCTCTTAGCACTCTATTCCCAGAGTTCACATCAGCCAATACTCGTCTAAAGCAGGATCTGTATTAACAGCGAGTTCAAGTCTTGAAGCTGAGTAAGTAGCAGGGTCTGAACTCTGGCTGGGCTGCTGAGGCCATGGCTGGGAGCACAGGGACAAATTCAACCCCGGAGAGGTAGGAGGCTGTTGCCCGCAGGGCCTGGCCAAGAGCACGCAGGCACAATGGGGTGGTACGCATCGGTGCCTTTAAAGCACTTATAGATTACTGTACACCTGTTTGATACCGTGTGCTACAGAGCATAGCATTCAGCAGCTGCCGTAAACATTGTGGTGGAGGTCCTTGAAACAAAGCCAATCATTCTGAAAACTAAGTATTTCCCCTGGTTAACATTGCATTAGAAACACTAGGTTTGCATTATTCAAGATTCCCCACTGCCTTTTGGTTCTCGTGTACGTTTATTTAGAAGGAAGGAAAGTGTGTTACTTTCTGCACCCATGTGTGACCAAAGTGCTTTAGCAAGAGTCTCCTAGCAATGCATCCGTAAATGCTCAAAGCTACTTCAGGTGAAAAGCATTAGGGGAAGAAGAAAAAAAAAAGACAAACCAACCCCACCTAAAGTGTGTACACGAAAATGCTGACTTCCAGTGTGTTTGGAACTTAAAAAACATGGAACCAATTTTCTCCAAAACCTGGAACTCCCCAGTGAGGGCTATAAACAAGCTAATTTGACATTGCTAGTTCGAGCCAGCTTAGACTTACGAGTGTGCATATATTTTATTCTGAAGATATGGGAAAAACAAATTTTCCCCATGCTTGCATAAATCAAAACCAGCTGAACCAATTTTGCTTAAATTAGAAAGAGAGAGAGATAGGAAGGAAGCAAAGAAGGAGAGGTGAAAAAGGAAAGAAGGAAGAAGAAAGAAGGGAAATGTTAAATGAAAAAACTTCAGCCTATGAGGGAAAAAAAAAGAAATCCTGAACAGTCAGAAAACATTCAAGGTGCACTCACCATTAGCAGTGAAATAATGCACTACATTTTATTATTTTATTTCAGGATTAAAATCTCAGAAAGTCATTGAAGACCTTCACATCAGCTGAGCTAATGCCTAATGTGCTGTACTAAATCTTCTCCTATTCTTGCATTTAGCTCTTTCCTCTTCATTTCCCCCACTTCCTCTCCTGTCCTACTGAGCCTCCTTACTTCTCTCAAGCTCCTCTGTTCCTCTTTGCCATCCATAAAACGAGGTATTCACAGGTACACAGAGATATACAAGTTGACTCTCCCACTACTTGAGGCAGATCCAGACTCCTCCATCCCTACCACGGGAATGGTCTCTGGCAGATTTTGCAGGTGCCATTTGGGACCCTCTGACTTAGACACTGCCAAGGACTTCACCATGGCCCATGATTTGCAGCTACACTTCCTCTGTCACCTAAATCTGATCTTCCTCTCTGTGCTTTTCGGAGGCAGGAGCTGTAAGCCTTGGGGCACAGGAAAGGGTGTTCCAATACAGGACAGGGAGCAGAAGGGAGTAGGAGGAAAGCACCCTGTGTCTCTGCGCAGCCTGGCCCCAGCATGGGCTGGGCACAGGGCAGTGCTGCAGGCACAGCATGTGGGTACTCACCGAGTCTCACCCAGGGTATCCCATGGGCATCCCTCACCCTCCCTGTGCTCCCAGGGGTTGTCCCTGTGTCCTCACTGAGCCCTTCCCACTTCCCCTTCCCTCGCAGCACTATGGCACCCAGCCTCCAGTCCCACAAAGCTGGTGATTGAATGGCACTGCATTGTGCCTGGAGGTGGTGGTTTTCACTCAATTTAATCCAAGGATCCAATTAGTGCCATATCTCCAATGCTACCTGGAAAGCAACAGCAGGGAGAGGCTGAACTTCCCGGAGGGAAGTGTCTACTGGCCAGTGTGCAGCATCTGTGCCACCCAAAACACCTGCCGCTGCCTGCAAGGATCTGGAACACCAGGGACAGAAAGAAAGTCCTGTTAGGATTTTTAGTTTTATTTCCTCTCTCTTTGATGTTCTGTTCCCATTCCCACCTCAAGTTCATCCCTCAGGAAGGCCCCCTGCACATCAGCTCACCTAATCATACCTTCCTTCCCCTGTCAGAGCCACCACAACCCCCAAAGCAGCAAACACTGAGGGTGCAGAGAAATTCAGACTTCAGTAAGAACTCAAAAAGAGTCTGAACATTATCAAGCCACCACCCTACTCCAGCAATGCCACCACCATCAGGTGTTGCAGCCAGTTCCCAAGTTTGTGAGATGCTCCCACTCTGTTGCTGTGCCCTCTTCGCTCCCAGTACAGCCTTCCCATAAAAGTCTGCAGTGCTGCTTCACAGTCTGACTTTTAACCTTCCCTGAAGCCCATCCTGTTCCCCGAAGGCTGGGCAGTGGGTGCTGTGGAGATGCCAGTGGCTGTGATCTGGCTACAGCACCCAGCACCCTCCTGCCCTGCAGCAGCTCCTGCTCTGTACAGCCACATGCACAGGACCAGCCTCTGGCACACTGAGCCTGTACATGCACATGTCAGACCCTAATACTATAGTCATTTATGGTTGATGTCTACAACATCCTTTTAGCTACTTCATTTATAAATAATTTTGGAATAACCCAAACTACAATAATTCACCCAGATTTTAGGGAATTTAATGCATAAAATGCAAATCAGAGAGTAAATGAAAAATTAAGTGATTGGGAGAATCAATTTTTACCATGCAGAGCCAGTTGCATCACAAAAATGAGAATCATAATCTACTTTACATATAATTTTCTGCAGGGTTGCGTAATTTACAACTTACACAAAGCAACCAGAAGATTAAAGACGTCTCTCGAATGAAAACTAAAGCGCTTGGTCGACTCCCTGCAGTAACAGTTTATTACACCCTATGCAGTGCTGAGGAGGCAAAAGAACGCTTGTCCAGGGAGCCGAGGGTGGCATTTTCAACATATTTCCTTGGAGAAGGAACAAGCACCAGGTATAAACCCTCTCCAGAGCATCCCTGTCCCCCTCCGGGCAGGAACCCTCCGTAACAGTTCCAGCGATGCTCTAAACCAGCTGGTCTGGCTGCAGAGAGCTCTTCAGTGTCTCACTCGCAGCTCTCGCATGTGCTGCCACACGCTCTCACGCTGCTTTTAAGAGCAAATTCACTTCAAAAAATTTTCCAAAAACAATCTACTAGCATTTCTGAAGAAAGTGTGACGATATGAAACCACAGAGGAGAGAACAGACTTTCGTGGGGGCGTGTGTAATTTCTCTCAGATAATGGTTTTCTTTTCATAAATGAATGCATAGAACAAAAAAAAAATAAAGTGCCACCAAGATGGTAAACTCCTCTTCGTTGTGAGCTAGAGGATGTCCCAATTCTTTCCCCACCAATGATCCTGAAAGGCTGGTAGATTCCAGGGAAGTGCAAATCTGGACATAAACACACCACA